>CM042398.1:26678009-26873009 GCA_023634145.1 Thymallus thymallus | reverse complement strand
ACACACACACACACACACACACACACACACACACACACACACACACACACACACACACACACACACACACACACACACACACACACACACACACACACACACACACACACACACACTCAGAGGCTGAGGGGGAGGGAGGAAAGAAACAACAACAACCAGGATAATTTTTTCCAACAAAATAGGGGCAGAAAAACTAAAATGACAAAACAGTGAGGAGAACAAGGTTGTTAGTGGCTGAGGGCTGAGGGGCTGAGGGGCTGTGGGGCTGAGGGCTGAGGGGCTGAGGGGCTGAGGGGCTGAGGGGCTGAGGGCTGAGGGGCTGAGGGGCTGAGGGCTGAGGGGCTGAGGGGCTGAGGGGCTGAGGGGCTGAGGGGCTGAGGGGTTGAGGGGCTGAGGGGCTGAGGGGCTGAGGGGCTGAGGGGTTGAGGGGCTGAGGGGTTGAAGGCTTGAGGGGCTGAGGGGTTGAGGGGCTGAGGGGCTGAGGGGTTGAGGGTCTGAGGGGCTGAAGGGCTGAGGGGCTGAGGGGCTGAGGGGCTGAGGGGCTGAGGGGCTGAGGGGCTGAGGGGTTGAGGGGCTGAGGGGCTGAGGGGCTGACGGCTGAGGGGCTGAGTGCTGAGGGGCTGACGGCTGAGGGGCTGAGGGGCTGAGGGGCTGAGGGGCTGAGGGGCTGAGGGGCTGAGGGGCTCAGGGGCTCAGGGGCTGAGGGGCTGAGGGGTTGAGGGGCTGAGGGGCTTAGGGGCTGAGGGGCTGGCGGCTGAGGGGTTGAGGGGCTGAGGGGTTGAGGGGCTGAAGGGCTGAGGGGCTGAGGGGCTGAGGGGCTGAGGGGCTGGCGGCTGTGGGGCTGAGGGGCTCAGGGGCTCAGGGTCTGAGGGGCTGAGGGGCTGAGGGGCTGAGGGGCTGAAGGGCTGAGGGGCTGAGGGGCTGAGGGGCTGAGGGGCTGAGGGGCTGAGGGGCTGGCGGCTGAGGGGCTGGCGGCTGAGGGGCTGAGGGGCTCAGTGGCTCAGGGGCTGAGGGGCTGAGGGGTTGAGGGGCTGAGGGGCTTAGGGGCTGAGGGGCTGGCGGCTGAGGGGTTGAGGGGCTGAGGGGCTGAGGGGCTGGCGGCTGAGGGGCTGAGGGGCTCAGGGGCTCAGGGGCTCAGGGGCTGAGGGGCTGAGGGGTTGAGGGGCTGAGGGGCTTAGGGGCTGGCGGCTGAGGGGTTGAGGGGCTGAGGGGCTGAGGGGCTGAGGGCTGAGGGGCTGAGGGGCTGAGGGGCTGAAGGGCGGAGGGGCTGAGGGGCTGAGGGGCTGAGGGGCTGGCGGCTGTGACCTCACGAAGCAGCACTCAGGGCTCCCTCACTAATACGACACGACATTCCAAACCCAATCTATTTTTACACCACTCAAAACTCCAGCTCATAAGCCAGTTGCTGTTGCTTTTTTTTCTGATTTGTTTTCATTCAACGTTAACGGTACGGGGCTTCAGGCATTCTAACCCCCCTCTCAAGTACACACACACACACACACACACACACACACACACACACACACACACACACACACACACACACACACACACACACAGAACCAAGCCCCTGTGGGTAGAAGCCGCTGTACACTCTGTGCAGCGGCTGTACACTCGTTGTAGGTTTACCTGACAGGTTGGTTTAGGGGTGATGGTGTTAAAGCTACTGTTTCCTTTCATGGTATATAATACAAAGCCAAGGGCACAGGGATCAACACAGAGGGAGAGGTGACTCACCTTAATTCTTCCCTTGGCAGCAAAATAGCATACAAGTGACCCCAGAAAAGGATACAATGTCTTGTATAACCTGCCTAAATGTGTTCATTTACTTAAAACAGAGAGGTTGGGTGAGGTTCAAAGCTATTAGCAGTGACATGAGATGGGTAGCTCAGTGCATTTTATAAATCTGTGCTCTCCGATGCCATCATATTTTACAGCCACACTAAGTCTATTACACTGCTATTACAATGTGTACAATGTCATTACCTGGAATAACACTTGTCTTTACAGCATGAGAACGTAGGGAGGAGTTGATTGTGCAGCAGGTCCTTACAGATTTTCATTGTTCCTGTTTTGTTTGTTTTAACTTGGTTTAGGGGTTTGGCCGCTGGATAACAGAGCTCTTACTGTATCTGAACAAAGGAGGACATTGTTGAGGTCTCTGGGGGTACCAGGTAGATATTCTGACCCGTATAACTCATTGTGGACCCACAGGTTGAGTGGATGCCATGTCTTGAAACAAAGGAAAAGATGAAAGGCATTTGGAAGGTATTCTGACCTGTATACCACTAACTGCATTCTCCCTCTCTCTCTCTCTCTCTCTCTCTCCCTCTCCCTCTCCCTCTCTCTCTCTCTCTCTCTCTCTCTCTCCCCCTCTCTCTCTCTCCCTCTCTTCCTCCCTCTCCCACCTTTGTCTCCTCCCCTTTCTCGCAGCAGATACGGCAGCAAGAGACTACTACAAGGGCTACCCCATGGTGGACTACTCCCGCCATCATTCCTCGCCCCCCACCTTCCAGCCCATCGCGTTTCACAAGGACAAGCCCTTCCTGCCCCCTCCAGACATCCACGCCCCACTGGCTATAACCATCACCGCCGCCCAGCTCCCCAAGCCCAAGATCTCCAAGACCAACACCCACCCGCTTACCTCCAGCTCGGCCTTCAAAGTCTGGGACCCCAGTAAGGGCCATGTGCAGCATCCAACGGCCTCCCACATCGGGCAGGCACAGCAGCAGCATCTGCAGCATCCACAGCATCCACAGCATCAGCAGCATCAACAACATCAGCAGCATCCACAACATCAACAACATCAACAGCAGCTACAACATCAGCAGCTACATCAACAGCAGCTACATCAACAGTCAAACAGCCGCCGGCAAGCCTACTCCAACAAGCGGCAGTTCAGCATTGAGACGCTCCCGGAGCTCTTCTCCCAGCCCCTGGGCTATGGACAGTCACCCCACATGCACCCCAAAAACAAGGGGCTGCCCACCAACAGCAAGACAGAGGTCACAGTCTGAGCATGGACGTTTGAAAAGCAGGAGAGCACAAGAAGAGTGTATAGGACTGGGAGTAAGGCCTGGGTGCGTAAGCTTTTTGTACGAATCAATGTCGTGTCGATGGCTACGGGGACGAACAGGGACAAGCAATCCACTTTTGCTATTTTCATTCCAGGTTTTCTTCGTTATTGATGATGTATACTGTATGTAACACCCGAAACGGAAGGTAACGATCACATGAAGTGACTCACTCTCTCTCTAGACCTGGTTCCCCTCTCTCTGTTTTGTTTTGGTCAATCTCCTTTTTGCTCCTCATGGCACCACTACTCTACAAAGATATGGCACCCCACCCCACACACTCACACACTCTCCTACTGTTAGCAGCCTGTCAGAGTGGCACACATGGGTAAAGCACCCCCAGGATCCTTAACAGCAGCAGGGACATTGCCATTGTCTTGTCAGCTCCCATCACCCTCCACCCAGAACAGAGTGAGATACCATTCTGGCAAATCTGTACCGGCGAGATAGAGGGAGAGGGAGAGAGAGACAAACAACGGGAAAGGAGATGCTTGTTTATTCATCCTTGAGCGTAAGGGATGAGGAACTAAACCATCACATGCTGGAGAAGAGCCCTGAAGCTTCAGACCCCCTGGTCGTCAGAACTGGGGAATCTCACACGGTGGATGTGTCTGGAGACCCCCTGGGGATCGTCAGCATCCACGTCTCTCAGTGCTGTGTTGCTTGCTGTTGTCTTAATCGGTGACGCATGCATCGGAAAGGGCAAGCGGCACAGGTATCAGCAAGGTCACCGCACTCGTTTTAAATGAATCCGTCTGTGTTTGTAAAACTTCAGCGGAGGCCAGACACAAACCACAAGGGACAATGGGCGCCTGCAAGAGGGCAGGACAGGTCACTGTGTCTGTCCCGGGTAATACGGTGCCAAAGGCAATGCAAGGGTGGGAAGGTGTAGGTGTGAAGTAAAGGTCATAGCTTTGTTTTTAAATCTTAGCTTTGGCTTGCTGTTGAAGAATTTGTCCAAACATGAATGCACGAAAGTCAGGAAGGAAGAGTATTTTATTAAAGTATGTCTTCCAGACAGCAATTCATGTGATGCATGCATATATTAGTGTAATATTAACATAGGCTTTAATATGATTACTATGTTGAATGCAGGTGTGTGGTTCATCTACAGTATATGTATAATGAGACACTTTAATTTGTTATTTAATTTAATTGAACAGTTAAGAACAAATTCTTATTTACAATGACAGCCAACCATGGACCAATTGTGCACCGCTCTATGGGACTCCCAATCACAGCCGGATGTGATGCAGCATGGATTCAAACCAGGGACTGCAGTGACGCCTCTTGCACTGAGATGCAGTGCCTTAGACAGCTTCGCCACTCGGGAGCCCAATGCAGCTGGGTTGAAGCTAGTGGCTAAATATAGAAATTGCAGTATTTCCTAACCACAATGATTATTTTTTCCAATAGTCAAGCTACAGGAGAGCAAGCAACTCATCTTGGCTCGTTATCATTTTACACTTGACCGCAAGGTACAATGTTTGCATGGAAATGATACTGTCTAAGCTCTGTCCTTCACCGTACGTTTCAGTGGACTCTCCTGCAAATTAGCCCAAGCCTCAAGCTTAATTTATTATCATAAGTAAACGGGTTACACGCCGCAGTGCATACCTACGCCCAGCGCATGCTAGACAGGTGGAACCGTATCAACGGGGGGCAGCCAGTCAGTCGTGTTTACTAGAGTCACACACCATTTGCTGCTAGCTCCTCCCCACCAACCAGTTCCCAGCCTATTCCTGAGCTCCACCAGACCCCATTCCCTCTCCTCTCCCTTTCCCCAGTGGGGTTGACTTATGTTGGGAGCCTCCAGCGTCCAACCCCTGCATGGTCTTCCAAGCTGTTCCCAGCCTTGGGACTCCCTGCCTCCTCACAGGGGGTGCAGCCATAATTAATGATACCCAATCCCCAGCATGGCAGGCCCTCACACACTTTCACACACTAGGCGTGAATGGAGTAGAGCAGGGCTTTCACACTCTTAAATTATTTGGAGATTAATTTGGCTGCTATTGTCAAGCCATTCTGTGTCACGGACAGACACCAAGTGGTTTCACTGTATCCTATGTAGCAGCATGATATGGAATAGAAATTTGTAGGACATTTGAATTGATTTAAACTATGTGCAGCCGGTGGAGTCATTCATGTTGGAATTGGCTGTTTAGGGGAGTATGTTTATGTTACATTTCATTGCGGATTTGAATGATCTGTCCACGGTTCATACATTAGCTGTTGTGTAATCTACATTAGACCCACTTGGAGTTGTTGTTGTTGGCATGTTTTTATAATAATCATGAATAGAGAAGTGGATATGTGTAGTGTACATGTGTAAATATGCATCATGCACATCTGCACACATCCAGTAGCTACCGGATGCAGCATGCCCTCTCATCATTTAGCGTTCTCCAACTTCAGTGCGTAAACAAGGAGGGTTAGACACAATGATTCTTAGCTTAACAGCCCAGCCATATAAAGTATTCTATGGACTCTCTCCTTTATCATTCCGGATTCGTTAGTGGTTGTGAACAAACAATGGATGTGTGCAAGTAACAAGCAATATGTTCTGTCTGCAAAGCAATAAGTACCCATCTATCTGCATTCCCTTTCTCTGGAGTCTGACTCTGGACCATTCCGGAGTCCTTTAAATGTGGGGGGGCTGAGGTTACATGGACCCTGAGCTCTATTTTCTCAGAAACCAGACCAGAGCTTTCTTTAACTCTCTCTTCTCTCTCCTGCGCTTCTCTGGCAGAGGAAGTTGCATTACTGAATCAAAACTCTGAGAACCCTATCCACTCAGGGTGAGCCTCTGGGAGGGCCTCAAGGACAATCACAACCTGGGGCCAAGCTGACAGCTAGCGAGGCACCAAGATGTCACCTGGCTAGCACCTTGGCTTGCCTCCTATAGTGGAACTAAGCACTGTAATTGGCTGAGATTCCACATTATTATCCCTCTTCTTCCCATCCTAGTCCCGAGCGAATGTTGACACGCAGGTATATCTGACTCATGGGAGACAAACACTGCTGACTGTCCTAAACAGTGACACCCTCCTTGAGTATCGTTTACCCGGTGAAGGGCCTTTTTGGCCCACAGATATGCCAGAGTCTTTTTACCGTACAGTGAATCCTACACCAATACTGTCACAGTAAGCCCGCTGGTTTTGGATTGCCTCAGTCTGTGCTGGACAGTCAAAAGTTAATTAAAGCTGTCGAAGTCTTACTGGCCCAAAGTTTTGCCTCAGTTTCTCAACACTGGACGATGTAAATAACACACCGTAGCAGGACAGAGAAGCCATGTATATCTCACTATTGCCCATTCTGTGGTTGTAGGTGCTGAACCAAAATAATTCTAACCAGGAGAAATTGAGTTCACGTAACTGATAGCACACAGTGGGAATGCCGGACCGTGGATCATCAGCTTAGTGTGCAATACTCATTATATACTGATTACACTGTATATATGGCACCCTCAAAGAGCTGAATGACTGTTCTTTGTGAAACTTACTTAAACACAACTATTCTACAACAGGTTATCTGAATGCAACCTGGTAGACATACTTGGGTTTCATCCTTAGCAATATATTGTGTATGATTTTTTTTTTCTGTACTGTTTCGGGTTTGAAGTTCTGTCAAAAAAGTAACGTTAGACTGATGAAAGATGAAGTGCTTCCAGATTTTAAACTGGCCATGCACTCCTTCCCAACAGAAAATGTCCTGTGTTTGAAGCTTGTGCTTTTTCGGTTACTATGTATGGTACATACCACATGTATTCATGTCAAAAATGCATTGTATTCAAGTGCTTTGGCAACACATTAGTTAACAATGACGATTGAAGATTTGTGATTCCTGTGCAGCTTATATCTGCAAATCATGTGTTATTCCATACTTTTGGTAGTAGACTACCTTTGATTGCTATGTACTCGTGTATATATACTGTACCACTTGTCTGCTGTAAAAAATGTTTAATACTTGGTTTATATAAGGGCTTTTTATAGACTTAAACAAACAAGAAAAAGACATCTTTCTCTCGTTTTGCATCGAGTGGTGAGCTACTAGTGTCTGGGTCACCCAGATTGCGGTGTCCATATTAATTTGTTCTGACATCTCCGATTTGACTGAATCTGTTTCTCTGGGTTGTTAGCTGGCAGAAGCGTTTTAGACCCCTGGAGTATGTGAGGTTATCTGACAACATGTGAGGATGAGGAGGGGAGGCCTTCTCCTTGTTCTATCAGTCCTCCCTTCCTTCCACAGCTTCCCCTACTCCATTCTGTAAAGCAGGGCAAATACTGGTACTCTCTTTAATCTTAACTTTAAAAGGGGCCCTTTTAAATGTAAAATTGTATAAATGTAAAATTGGATTGTTTTAAATGAAATAGTCATCTAATTTGATTTCTATTCAATCCGTTCTAAGGTCCATGGCTTTTAAATGAATCCAAACATGGTTTTGGACACCTCTAATATGCCCAGTCTGTCTAGATAGAACAGAGATACAAGGTAGTTAAGGTGCTGGAACATTGCATGTTTTGACCAGAAATGATATTAACTGAGCTGACGGTACTAATTATACTGCCCTGATGTCTAAAAATAATCCTTGTTGTTGCAGGTGTTCTTATGTTCTCTGTTTACATGTGCATTTGAATATTCTGTTTTTTAATACATAGTTCAAGGCCACAAGAAATGGAGCTAAAAAAATTATATTTAATGTCTAGAAAAATGTGTAGGCATGTGAATAAATATGTGTTTACAAGAGCACACATGCATCCATACACACAGGAACCATGATGTTCACAAGAACACGCATGCATCCATACACACAGGTACCATGATGTTCACAAGAACACGCATGCATCCATACACACAGGTACCAGGATGTTCACAAGAACACACATGCATTCATACGTACAGGTACCAGTATGTTCACAAGAACACACATGCATTCATACATACAGGTACCAGTATGTTCACAAGAACACACATGCATCCATACACACAGGTACCAGGATGTTCACAAGAACACACATGCATCCATACACACAGGTACCATGATGTTCACAAGAATACACATGCATCCATACACACAGGAACCCCCCCCTATCCACGGAGACCCAGGCCAGCTGTCACTGATGTTTTACTTCATTTGTATGTCTCCAGGGTCTGGACTGACTCCATCAGAGAGAGCAAAGAGCCAAACGCCACAAACCACGTCTCTCGCTCTCTCTCTCCCCCATCTTCCCACTCCAATAGTGTACAACCTGAGGCCCTGTCCTGAATTAGGAATGTTAAATGTTCAGGTTAAAAGACTCAGAAATACATAGTAGCATACTCCTAATATATAACGTTAATATATATAACTACACTAACTAAAGGCTCACAGGATGTTGCATTTGGGCATCAGATCAGTTGATAGGAGAGTTCCAATGATCTCCTTCCACAAAAACAGAGAACATTGATATGAGTGAAAATAAAAAACCCTTCCACCCAACCTTAACCCTTCTAACAGTTCTATGCATATTCAATCGATCACATCAAGACATCCTCATAGCATCAACTGTGTCCTTTCATTTCCTAGCTGTTTATTTACATTTTAAAAGACGTTATCATTGATGATGGCGATGATGATGATAATGACAATAATGATGATGAAGATTGTTTCCGTTTTTACAGCACTAATTACTATTATTTTTGAGGCAGAGTCGAGGTCAAACTTATTGTCTGTCTTTTTAACCTTACTAAATGTTCTTTGTATGAACTTGATAAAAAATTAAAATGGTCAGAGAAACCTTGTGTCCTTGTGTCATGTTTGTGTGAGTGTGTCTGTCAGACAGGGAGTAAAAAAGAGAGAGAGGGAGAGAAAGAGAGAGAGAGAGAAAGAGAGAGAAAAAAAGAGAGAGAAAAAGAGAGAGAAAGAGAAAGAGGGAGAGAGAAAGAGAGAGAAAGAGAGAGAAAGAGAGAGAAAGATGAAGAAAAAGAGGGAGAGAAAGAGAGAGAAAGAGAGAGAACGAGAGAGAAAGAGGAAGAAAAAGAGGGAGAGAAAGAGAGAGAGAAAGAGGGAGAGAGAGAGAGAAAGAGATAGAAAGAGAGAGAAAGATGAAGAAAAAGAGGGTGAGAAAGAGAGAGACCAAGACAGTGATAAGCCGACCACATGAGGAACCAGCATTGTGATTGTAGTACTGCTGATTGATTGTTAACTGTGCGGCGGCTGGGCCTGAGGGGAGGAAGCAGAATAAGGGGTTTGAGACAGGCAACAGTCTGGCACAACAGTAACGGGTGCTTGAATTGCAGTCGGAGGATATCAATCCTTTCAAGCCTCCCTCTCCACACATACGCTCTTACACACACACACACACTCACTCTGGCACTCAAACACACATATACACACGCCCACACACAGACTCTGCAGGCCAGCGACAGCTCCATCAATCTCATTGGCTCAGTTTCTGCACACAGCAGCTGTCAGTGCACAGGCAAGGAGGTCGCAGGCTGCAACGTCAGGTTTAAGAAAAGGGAGAGAGAGAGAGAAAGAGAGAGAGAGAAAGAGAAGGAGGGGTGGATGAAAAACATGGAGTATGAAGAGAAATAGATAAGAGCAGACACGGGTCAAGCAGCTGACATATGCAGGCACCGTGCTCGGAGTGCTGCAGTGGCCCTGTAATGGTCAGTCACTTGGGCCGTAATGGTGTGTAGACGGCTGGACACCCTGTCTGTCCATCGACCTCAGTACATTAGATGGATGGGCTCCATCGATCTTCCCATCCACCGTTTCATAAACTCAATTAAATGTGAGCACTCCTGAAGAAGAGCTGCATAGTCCAACTGCATTGCTATTCTCCCATTATGAAGGAAATCAGGCACCCTTTACTTGAAAGTCACTGGTGGCCAAAAGAGGTAATGCAGGTAATGCAGGAAATAAAAAAGGATTGGGTTCCCTTCCATGTCTGTACTGTACCTCTGTCAATCAACTCATTTTGCCGCTCTATCTCTACAGGACTGTTTTATCCCAACTGGAGGGTTGTCATTTGTCTAATTAATTGCAGAGTGATTGATTCAATGCCCCAACAATGGCAGGTAGGTAGAAAAGTCATGACCACTTCATAAAACAGTAGTGACTCCAATCAATGTTTGGGGTGATCTGTAATGGAGTAGTGGGTGGGGGTAGACAGCCCATAAAACCTGATGGATTATTTCAGTGCAGAAAATTAATTAAATGTGGAGGAATTCATTGCGATTGGATGCATCCTCAACAACTTCAGTGGGATGGGAGGGTGCATGATGTGGGAGGACGGGACGGGACGGGGGACGGGGTTTCTCGAGTGACATTTTCAATTAGCTTGCTGAAATAAAGTACCTTACTCAATACTCCGAGAGCTACACACTACTGTTTCAGCCTCAATTACATTCAGGAATAAAGTAGCAAGAGGAAAGACGAGACACTGAGAAAATAAAAACCTACAAAGATTGACTTTGCTAATTGGGGTTAATTGACTTTGCAATTAAAATTAATTGGGGTTCCAGATTGGTTAATTAAACTGCAGGGACAATATGGGAGGGGGCTGAGAACTAGAGAGCCTTCAAATAATCCTTTAATGGTTCCTAAAATAACCTTTTGGGGTACATTTTTGAACTGCTTATTGAAAGAGTTCAGTTTTGACAAGTGTGCAGAAGCCCCTGGGATCTTCATTGAAGAGGTAAGGGAAGAGGAGGTGGCTGCTGTGACGGAGTCCTGTAAGGTTTTTGAGAAAGCATTAAATAAAATAATGTGTACAAAGATGATACGTGATCTACATAAGCTGAGGAAAACCGATACCAATTGTATATAGCTTTGTGTGCCTACTCGTCAGTATAGCTGCAGACACACAGACAAAAACGTTTCTTGAGTAGATGATCAGGGTGTTGCACCATATTAACAAAATAAATAATTGGCAAAACATTTTACTAAAACAATAATTTGTATATGAACATATCTATAACTACATATGTATATGTATATCTCTCTATTATGGGAACAGATTTCCAAAATTAAAATCACTTGAAGACAATTTGCTGGTGTTTTTATAGTATTTTATGTCCAACAATAAAACAATTATATATATATATTTTTTTTGCTCAGAATACTTGGGGGGCCAAAATCTGTCCAGTTGGGGAAACCTGCTCTAAGGGGATTCTGGTGCTAAACGATTACATCACAGTATCCACTTTTTCTAAATGTTAATCTCCAACCCTCATTCTGTGCTGTGGCCCCCAAACATCCATGCTGTAAACCACAATTTGTATCACATTTTTATTTAATCAATTCTTTTCTACAAAAAGAAAAAACATAATAAAATGACCAAATATTCATGAAGAAGCCCGACCAGTTTCCCTCCGCAGAGCAATCCCTCAAGTTCTGACAACTTAAATGGAGTGTTTCGGAATCCCTAATACAGCAGATCGGGGCTGACTGGTCTACAATCCCCCTACCATGGGGGGGTTTGCCATTCAAGAGCACCAGTCAAGCCACCATCAGGACAAAGTCAAAGAGGATATCCTGGACAGAAACTGCCTGACCACCCCCTCCACAAACACACACACACACACACACACAGGAGGAGAGAGAAGGATATCCTGAATGTATGTTTGTGGTGATACGCAACAAACCATGAAAAGGATAACACATTCAAACAAGCAAGCGATGCTCAAATTGACCATGTGCGCATGTGCAGCGTTGTGTAAGTGTGAGTCTGGATACAGAGTTCACACTGTTGACAGAAGTTGTCACAGTAAACCGTGTACTGCGTAGTGCTCCATTGCCTAAAATGGAAAAACACTCCAAGTCAAAAAAATAACAACTGTGCATTATAATATATTTTCAGTGTCTAAATTTGTATATTACAGCAACAATTTATAGTGAGGACTTTATTAAAAATCACATATTTTGGCAAAGGTACTGATACAGTACATTTTAACAATAATACAGTCCTGATGTAAAGGGATATCCAAAATAATACAACAGCATTCATGATTCACCAATGCAGCTCCTGGTTCAGTAGGCATCACCATAATTGACGGAGTGGACTACAGTATACATGAAACACGTCATCTCTGCATACTTCATTGCTTATATAGGCTAAAATGAAACAGAAACATTTCCATCTTTGCAATCTCTTGATCCTAACTTACTTTAGCTGCAGTGTTAGCTGACATATAGTTCAGCGTGTATACGACAACGTACACTACGTAGCAGTAATACCTCTGTTTAAAAAAAGCAAGTTCTAATTTTTATCAAATATATAAAATCCTATCACGTCTGTCATAATGTTCCAGAGCAATAAAACCATGTGTTCTAAAACATGAAATCATGTTTCCTGGTATCTTCAAATATATCCTAAAACACATCCCATATAATGGGCAAAAATATATCATGGTCAAATATCAGTCTGTGTCTCACTCCTCTGTACCAGGATCCTCCTGCAGTTCTCCTACTCAGTCAGAGCTGGGGTCACCTGACTGCTACACTGGAGCCATGGTCTGACTACCATCCTGGAGGACACCTGCATCCATTCATGTTAACAAATAGCTACTTCTTTCTCCTTCACCCTGGCTTCCCTGATCATCTCCTCTAAAGTTTGAATGAAAATAAGTAGCTTGTGGGGTTTTTTTTAACCGTAAAGCTGCTAGACAGACGTGATTATTGTATTTTCATCACATTATTGGTTCAACATTGTTACAGTATCTCCATACTATTACTACTAAGGGCAATAATAAAAAGTAGACAATAGTCTAGATAGGTAGCTACAGTAAGCTGCTGACTGGCTCATATGAAGGAGCATCATCAACTCCTGTCATCGACTGGTTCCTAAATTCAAACAAACTTAGTTCCCTACGATCCACAGGGTTTGTTAACAAAATTATTACTGTAAAGGTATTACTGTAAAGGTATTACTGTAAAGGTATTACTGTATAAGCTATGCGTGTAAGAAGACCGGCCTTATAGAACGTACGGGCGTTCACATATTAAGTCTATCAAAGTGTAATGTCAGTAAGAGGGACTGAGTTCAGAGTGCAGTAGAGTTTAACAAGTCAGTGTGTTTTTGAGTTGTTGTACGAAAAGAGAGAGAGTGCTTTACAATGTAACATCAGCATCCATCCGTGTGGATGACACTAAGACTGTCCAGGGCTATAAGCAGGAGTCCCAGTGGAACTGCAGGTCCGAACTGTCCAGAAAGTCTGCTGAGAAGACGCTGGGGGGCGTGTGGGAGCCCAGGGGACCCAGTGGGGGGAGCCCTGCGACCTCGCTACTCGCCCCTCCCATGGTGATATCCAGCCAGTCCATGCTGTCCAGGGCATGGTCACCGAAGTCCAGGCCAGGGGGGTTGGCCATGTAGCCCGACAGCTCATAGGTGTCCATGGGGGAGGACGTGTGGTCCAGGATGCTGGGGGTGCTCAGCATTTGACTGTGGAGGTCGTCAATCAGGGTCAGGGGCCCGCCAGGCTCCACCCCCAGGAGTGGTTTGCCCGTGGTGCTCTCCAGAAAGTCCTCCAGACGTCCACTTCCTGTGTTGCTAACATCCTGGTCGATGGTGGCCGGCGCATGCAGCTCCTCCTCCTTCTCCCCTGGGCCCGGCTGGGTGGTCTCGAGTTCGGGAGGGGTGGGGGGCGAGAAGTGGAGTTGCAGCTGGAGAGGGGAGGGGGCCTGAGAGAGGGAAGGGGAAGGAGTGTTGGGGCGCAGTCGTGCCAGGGAAGGGTCGGGCGCTGGTTTGAAGGTGGCTGAGATTTCTGGGAGATAGAAGAAATGTCAAGCATGAGTAGGAGACAAATATTGAATCAGGAAACCAGGAGGAGCTCTCCTTCTCTATCGGCATTCCACACTCACCTCCAGTCTGAATCAGGATGTCGAAGAGGTCGTCCATATGCTGGGTGGATCCATTATCCTGTGGGCAAGACAGTGGGAGAATAGTAAGTCCTGACACAGCCATTGAGTTGAGAGGTGAATACAGAAGAGCAAGAGTCTTGGCATGGTTGGCCATAATGAGACCTCCGACAGACAAACATAAAAACAGAGAAACAGCCAGACGGCGTGGGTCACCTTGTCATCCGGTGGGTTAGGGGAGGGCGTCCGTTTGGGAGAAGGAGGGCTGAACAGGGGTTCATGGTCCAGACCTGGACTCAAATCCTCCTGATGGAAATAGAAAAAATTGCTCTCATGTTCTAAAAATGTATACTATTAACTTGTCCACTTAGACAACTGCAACTACAGTACAAGTTTTAACAAGTTCACAATTACCGTTTGAGCCGGAGGAGAGGGGGAGGCGTCTTTTTCAGAAGGGGAGGAGTCATCATTGGGGAAGAAAGGCTGGAGATTGGGCGGGGCAGAGAAGGAGAGAGGAACCCCTGGGGAGTGATTGGTTGACACCTGCAGCCTCGCCTTCTGTCCCTAAGCAAAATGGGAGATACATCTAAATAAGCTGAGATGCAAATGAGCTGAAAGCTTCATTCTGTGTTTAAAACATAAAATCACAAAGATGAGGAATATCATTACAGTAATTACCAGAATAATTATCACTATTAAGTTACATTAGTTGTCTTACAGGGTATACATCATTCATTCATAACACAGCCGGTTCTTGGAGTCACCGAGGCAATTCTGAATGACTCTCTCACTTAATGGGACATTAGCAACAAGCCAGTCACCACCATAATTGACGCTGTTCGATGGACATCCTACATGTCAAGTAGATCAAATTACTTTTATGACCTTTCCCTCACCTTTCTGGTTTGCAATTTCACGAGGCCTGGTTGAGTTGTCGGTTTTGATTGGTTGTCACTGCTGGACAACTGAAGAGGGGATTGGCTGGGCAGCTTGGTCGGAGCTGACTGCAGTCTCTGGTCAGACCAAGGAGACAAATAGCATGAGAATAAAACTAAGCAGCACATCATCATCATTATTATTATTATGATTATGTCCCTCAACAAAAACATTAGGTCTGAGTGAAAAAGGGATTACAAGTTTTACCTGCAGTGTGATGTGATTGGTTGCTTTGCCCTGGGGAGTGCCTTGTGGCACATCACTCCCTTGGCTCTCGGCACAGTGATTGGACAGTGCGATGAGGAAATGGTTGCCGTTGCTGTCTGTCACCAGGGTAGGTGTGGAGCGTGTCTTGAGGAGATCCAAGGGGAAGGAAGTGGTGGAGCCCGACTGCTGATTGAGGAACATCTGAGACACCTGGAAGAAACCAAAGGCATTAGTCACTGAGAGACTAACGCGACTATTTTGACTGGGATCTCATTTGTTTTGCTGTCACTGTTGTTGTGACTAGCTCTTGTTGTGACAAGCCATTGAGTTGTTTTGACTGCCACTGACCTGGTGTGACTTCAACTTCTGTTGTTGTTGTGCCTGCAATATCTGCTGATGTTGATGCTTTGACTGTAACAGCTGTTGGTTCTTTGATTGTATCTGCTGTTGTTGTTGTTGTTGTTGTTGGGACAGTAGCTGTTGCTGCTTGAGCTGTTGCTTGTGGGACTTCTTCCTCCTCTGCTGTGAGCGTTGTTTCTGCTGGTTCTGCTGCAGCGCGTTGATCTGCTCCAACTGCACCTGGACCTGCTGAGGTGTGGCTTCCACGGACGGCTCCATGGCTTCTTCCAAGTCCCCGACCTCCTGCTTGATGGTCCTCTTTGGGACCTCCATGTGACACTGGGGAGGGGTCGGGGAGCGGGCAATGGGGCAAAATGTGGAGGGGATGCTGGGGATGTCTGGGGGCTCTTCCTTCACCCTGACAAGGCCCAGGGGTTCTGGGGGAGCATCCCGGCCCCCTCTCTTGCCCTGCTCCAGCTGGAAGCGTAGGGTCTCCACCAGCCACTGTTTCTGCCTTAGCATGCACGTCAGCTCCTCGATCTGCTTGTCCTTCTCCTGCAGCATCTGGTCCTTGTTCACAGAGGGGGGTGTTACTTGCATGGCTGTGGGCATCAGCAGGCTTTTCTGCAGAGCAGCCTTGGAGATCTGGCAGGCTGTGGGGGCCGAGCCACTCAACTCCTCTTTGATAGTGGCAAGGTGCTGGGGGGAGGGATGGAGGCTGAGCTGGGTGAGTGGAGAGCTTACCTATTTAGAAAGAGAAAAGTAGAGTATCGAGATTCAAGCCATACAAACTGATTTGATATCTGATATCTGTGCACTACAAAAAATATTTTTTTTTAAGTAAGGACACATCTAATAAAGAAAAGAGACCTACCATCTCCCCAAATATGTCTCCATTACAGCTGGTCTCGTCTGGGCTCATCCCAGCTAGCGAGCGGTCTGAGGGGGCAGGAGAGACAGGCGGGGAGGAGCTGGTGCTGCCAAAGTGCATGATCTGCTGTGGAGCAGTGGCCACAAACGGGAAGGTTTCCAAGGTTACCACACCTGCATCTCTTGATTGTTGGACCACAGAGGACTGGGCCTGGTGTTGGGAAAGTTGCTGTTGTAGTAGTAGTAGTTGTTTTTGTTGTTGTGTTGGGTGGTTGGTTTTGGGAGCTCTGGCCCCTGACCCTGTGGCACCCCTTACTGTTGTAGTTGTTGCACTACCACCACCACCTCCACCCCTGTTCTGCTGAGCCTGGTAGTTTCTCAACCGCTCAATGAGGTCATTCTTGGTGCCTGATACAGGCAAACTCCGCAGTTTGAGCTCTTGCTTCAGTTCAGCCACCTGGAGGACAAAAGGTGGTGTCAAAACGTGAAATGTTTAGACACACAGTTGGTTTTGTCAACAGTCAACTCTTGATAGAATGCAACAGCTTTTACTGACCTTCAGGTCGTCCAGGTTAGGAGGCAAACAACCTGGTGTGGCCCCTCCCACAGGTGTGACATTCTGCCTGCTTGGTGCACTTTGACTGGAGGAAGATGTCGAGGGGGCGGGCACGGCCGGAGAAGGAGAGGGGCCATTGGTGGGAGGTGGTTGATCTGTCGGGGGTCTGGAGAGAAAAAAAGAGAGTCAAAACAATGATAGGATGCAGGCTGGAGTTGGTGGGTATGTGAAGCAGTTGGTGGGTATGTGAAGCAGTTGGTGGGTATGTGAAGCAGTTGGCGGGTATGTGAAGCAGTTGGCGGGTATGTGAAGCAGTTGGCGGGTATGTGAAGCAGTTGGCGGGTATGTGAAGCAGTTGGCGGTATCTGAAGCAGTTGGCGGGTATCTGAAGCAGTTGGCGGGTATGTGAAGCAGTTGTATACACACACACGCGCAAACACACACACTCACTTGGGCGGTGCAGGAAGGATGGTGTGGTAGTTGTAGTGTTGCTGCTGCTGGTTGATGATCTGCAGCTGGAGGAAGAGCTGCTGCTGGTGGAGGATCTTGGCGTAGGTGGAGTCCAGCTGAGGGGGCGGCTCGTGGTCGGCCTTCTGGTCCGGGGGGATGTACTGGTGGTACTTCAGCTTCCTCACCTTGGGCTTGTTGTCCTTGGGCTTCTTGGATCGCTGAGGGGGGCGCTCTGAGGTGGGCTTAGGCTGGGACTGCAGGGGGAGATGTAGTGGATGAAACACTGGACTAGGATACTGTAAACAATAGAAGTGATGCTAAACTAATAACACTAATACAATGGGCTTTGGTACAACACTCATAATTAGCCGTGACAGCTGCCACTAACCTTGATCAGTGCAGGGGCGGTTCTCAGAAGTGCTGTCCCATTGCTCAACTTCAGTGGTTGGCAGGGCCCACAGAAGGGAGGAAGAGGAGGGGGTGGCGGAGGAATCTGAGTGAGAAACTGTGTGGGGGAGGGGGTGCTGTTGCAAGCCAGGGCGTCGGGGGGAGAGGGCAGAGGGCCGGGGCCCAGGGGAGAGTCCTGCCCAATGGGCTGATCAGGAGAGAGAGTATCACTACTGTCCTCATCAAAGGAGGAGATCTCCCCAGCAACCTTGGGGAAGTCTGTCTCTGAGGGAGAGAAAGAGGGATAAAGAGAAGACAGACAGAACGAAAGAGTGAAAAGAGGGAATAAGAGGGAGATTAATAGTGAGAAAGTAGAATAAATGAGCCAGCAGTGACAGTTTGTATAAAGCAACAATCTGGCTGTGATGTAGTGTGAGAGAGCCATGTAAAAATGTGTCAACATTAGCCATGTCATCATCCCTCTCAGCAGCCAGCCAGCCAGCCAGCCAGCCAGCCAGCCAGCCAGCCAGCCAGCCAGCCAGTCAGCCAGTCAGCCAGTCAGTCAGTCAGTCAGTCAGCATCAGAGGTTCCTGCAGTGGCAGCAGGCAGGCAGCAGGAGGTGGTGGAGGAGGCCTGCTGGGCCCGGGGCTTTATCATCACATTGTATATAGCTGGTACATCCCCACGTCTTTGATAAAGACCATTATGGATCTTTCATTTACCGACGGCAGGCAGTTGGAGCGCTCAGCGAGCACTGTTGGTGTTTAATTTCCCATCGGTGGGAGACCAATATGCGGTTTGATTCATTATCTTCCTGAACCAATCATGTGATGGCTTCCCCTTTGCACCGCTGTGTGTGTGTGTGTGTGTGTGTACACGTGTGCGTGTGTATATGTAGACCATGTCCCTGTTCTGTATGGATATTTACTGCCTTTAATTTGATTGAGATTGAACCATGCTGGAATCTGACGCTCAGACTTGTTTACTTTCATCTTCACAGCAATCTATCTATTTTCCATCATTTAATGTATATTTCAACACCACAGTAGAGACTACCTCTTATGTGAACTCCTTGGTGTGGCAATACATTTCCTTTAGATCAAAGTTATGTCCTGATGTCCACACACCCACACAGACACATTTCATAACGTTGTGTGAAATTGGAGAGGTGGGCAATGAATTTACAGTATGTGTGTAAATGCGTATCTAAGGTTAACGATTATATCTCCATGCTTGGCAGCAGCTTTGAAGCATCTGAAGCCAGGCAGGGCCCTTCTAGATGGGCACTGTGGGAGAATACCAATGTAAACAACAATATGTTCATTGTGGCTGGGGGAGGAGATGGCCGGGAGGGACTAGCAGAGGTTCTCAAGTTAACACACATACACACACACACACACACACACACACACACACACACACACACACACACACACACACACACACACACACACACAATGAATATGACGTGTGACTGGGTCTGATGAGAGCAGAATTCATATGAGATAATGTTAAAGTCTGCAGTACCTGTTCCTGATGACCTTCATACAGAGTTTTAGCTTATTCGGCAGATGTGCACGTCATGCTAGTGAGCCTACTTTGTGAATTGTGGCAATTGGAAACATGGGGTTTTCTGGAATGATGGACTTCTTACCCGTTTTGATGCTGTTGAAACTATAGTGTGGCTACATAATATGGAGTGGTATCGTGACCGCTTGGTGATGCTGCTTTTGTCACCTATGATGGCTTGTTTGAGGCTGCTGTGCAGGATGTTCTTATGGATGAGCTCCATGGGGCCGGGCCGGTGGGAGATTTTGTCGTTGAGGTCGTCAGCCAGACGGGCCCTCTTCAGCTGCAGTTGTTTGGCCTGGAGGGATGGTTCTGCCGACGTCTCTGAACACACAGCACACAGCGGGTTAGCCAGCCAACAACCATCAGGCACGTGATCTTTATCAGAGAACCAGGAAATCAAAGTTGTGAGTTTCAACTTCAATTCTTATGTAGTGATGCAGACACGAAAAGGTAAAAGCACACAGCACAGCTACCAGTTATGGCACTCAATATCAGCCAATGGATTGTGGTAAATATTTTTTTGACGACATTTTGTTTTAGGTGCGGCACCCTATGGCTCAGGGAAGGGGCGCGGTCTGAGAAACTCACCCTCCAGAATGTGCATCCTGACCAGCTCCGACCTCTCCGGCCGACTTCGGATCTTCCTCTTTAGGTAGTCTTCAGTCTGGGAGGGGGAGAAGTTTAAATTATTCACTTTGTAATCAGTTCACCTTTGAGGGTCAGTTTAAAAAAGTGTTCATCTGACAGACGCCACAAAGAGCGAGAGGAGTATGATGGGAAACTCACCCGCGCTCGCTCTAAACTCCGTCTCTGTTCGTGGAAGGCAGCTGGACTTTTCAGCGCTGGAGAGAGAGAGAAGACATTAAAAGTGTATGTTCCTGCTGATGATTAAAAAAAACAAGAGGCTGGCTGGCTGGTTGGCTGGCTGGCTGGCTGGCTGGCTGGCTGGCTGGCTGGCTGGCTGGATGGATGAATAGATGAATGCATGAATGGATGGATAGATATATTATTGATCCCAGAGGTGAAATGTCTTTATCAAGCAGCTACAGCATGATACATGGAGCGGCAGTATGAAAAGGTATAGAAATAAAAGAAGTCTGGAGTGCAAAAAAACTATAAAAAGACATTGTATGGGTGGATGGCTGAATATGTACACTATACATTGGTGGATGGTGCATGGTTTACTATACTATAAAGGTCGATGGCAAAGCAATAGTTAAATAGCTAAATAGCTAAAAGTGCGTAATGACTTCATAATGTACTTTACATTTTACACTTGAGTAGTCAAAACCAATAGTCAAAACCAATAGTCAAAACCAATAGTCACAAACCAATAGCCACAAACCAGTCAGGTTTCCATTTTCATGGTCTGACAGTCACAAGGTGGGAATGGAATCGAGACATCGAAGAGATCTCCCTGTAATGTGATTTTCCACGAGAATTACTCCAGCCACTAGTTATTGCTTCCCAGTCTATAGAAACATGCATGTATTGTATATTGAGCTATCATAAGGTACCTACAGTACCTTCCTTCTGTGTGGAGAAGTGACATTCAGCGCAGACAAGAGACAGTGATAAAGAGAGTGCTAGCTAGATTGTCAGTCACACATTAGCCTGCTCTCTCCCCCACGCTGCAATGCAGTGTGTGTTCTGACCGGGCGGGTCAGGTCAGTTGGCCCCAGGCCAGCCTCATAGTACCGGCACAAGCCTCAGTTCACAACGTTGAGCATTGGCACATCACTGTTGCCACCACATCCCCTAGGATGCTACCCCCGTGCCCCCTAGAAGGGTCCGTGACCTCATCGGGCGCGGCAATACCAGCACGTCTGTCTATCGGCCTGAGGAGAGAGGGGCGGGAGGGCGATGAGGTTAAAGCCAAAAGCCCTATTTATCTGCGTGGGTGCCCGCATCACTGGCCTTCAACGCCCTCGCTGCTGACACACTGTAGCGCCTGCTCTGCTGTTAAGCATCAAATAGTTCTCAAAACACCTCTCACTTTCAAAATGCTTCTAAAAAGTGAGGTACAGTAATGAGGCAATGAGTAGAAAACGTTGCAGGCCTGATGACACTGAGCACCGCCCCTCCAGCTAACACGCTTAACTTTTCTCTTGTCTTAAAAAAAAAAAAAAAAAAGGCACTACTTCCTCACTGCTCACTGATTGGCTGAAGTGGTGCCACACCGGGGTTGCATAAGACAGTGCCCCCTAGAAGGGTCCGTGACCTCATCGGGCGCGGCAATACCAGCACGTCTGTCTATCGGCCTGAGGAGAGAGGGGCGGGAGGGCGATGAGGTTAAAGCCAAAAGCCCTATTTATCTGCGTGGGTGCCCGCATCACTGGCCTTCAACGCCCTCGCTGCTGACACACTGTAGAGCCTGCTCTGCTGTTAAGGTACAAGTGGGACTGCTACGTAGCATTGCCATCAGCCATTGTGGGAACGCTTCCGTTGAAATCAATGAAAGCTGCTATACTGCCCGCATTGCGTTACGTCCAACGGCAGCTTCCAAGCTCAAGAATCGCTGAGGTTTAATTATCGATGGCTGATGCGTGCGTTCAACTTGTGAATGGGGAAAAACATTTAGTTTCTGGTGTAGCAGGTAGAACGTCACATTGATACAATGCTGCTGGCAACGTGTGTAGCGTAGCTGACTTGTAAGGGTCAGAGGCTTCCAATGGTGGAGGAGAGATGCTAATTAAGACACAGCCTCTGTCTTATGCAACCCCGGTGTGGCACCACTTCAGCCAATCAGTGAGCAGTGAGGAAGTAGTGCCTTTTTTTTTTTTTTTTTTAAGACAAGAGAAAAGTTAAGCGTGTTAGCTGGAGGGGCGGTGCTCAGTGTCATCAGGCCTGCAACGTTTTCTACTCATTGCCTCATTACTGTACCTCACTTTTTAGAAGCATTTTGAAAGTGAGAGGTGTTTTGAGAACTATTTGATGCTATGCTGTTCCTGTTACATGTTTAATCTGCCATTGTTTACATGAAGCCTGGCTGACGCGACCCACAGCTCAGGGAGAGCTGTGACCACACTTGTTCGCTCAGAAATAGTTTGACAGGTTTGATTGGTTCTCTCAAATGTTTTTCTTTTTTGTTTCTCCTTCGGGGGTTGATTTGAAAATCCAACTACTGTAATGGAAGGGGGCGGGCTCTCGGGGGCTGTGTGTGGGTGTTTGAGTGAGGAAGACAGAGGAGAGCCAACCAGTAAAAGCAATAGCCCCCTTCACTATCGAGGTAGTGTGCTGACAACATTAAAGGGCCATTCCAGGCTCTGAAGTCAGGAGGAGATTTGGGTGTTATCCTGACTAGTTTACATCTAGTTGAAGTAAATTGTTGTGTTTTTATAGTGGAGTTGAATGGGTTTGGCCTAATGCTGGGTGTTTGTCTGTGCAACTAACTGTATGTGAACCCCACTCTCTCTTCCTTCTTTCACTTCCTGTCTGGCTTCCTCCCCATCCTTCTAGTCACAACACCCTCATTACACCCTCTAACTGAATTTAATGCAAGATAACAAAACAATAATAGTTGTTGCTCTCTCATATTCTCATACCATCTTAGTCTTCTTTAATGCAATAAAGGCTAGGTATTAATTTTTGAAAGTGTTTCCTGAACCTTACCAAATAATCAACCAACACTATTAAGAAATAGACCTGTAGCCTCTTGAGCAAAACGCAGTACATCCTTACCACTCACCACTGAACAGTCGTACATCCTTCTCAGTCCTTCTCTGCGGTCATAAATGGACTGACTATGTCTGTATCTGTGGCTAAGCTTATGAACATCATGGACCATGATGCAGTTATGCATGCAGAATAGCGCGAGTCACCTAAGTGCATCTGTGAGCGTGAGGACGAGTGTTTCGTGCATCACGCAAGGTGTACGGATCATGTCTTCTCTGCAGCTTTACTAGTAGTAGCACAGTGTCTTAAAAAGAGGACATAAATAACATGTAAGGTACAATATCACCGTCTGCTTATTATAGCTCATTTTCACACAGTGTGACACAAACACATCCTTATGCCGCAGCCGGCTAACCATGCATCCACAGTCGCACAAACACGGTGAATGATTCCAACCATGAAAAAGTCTTCAAGGTTCTTATTTAATTCAATACACTGTATGTAATACCACTAGCTATAAATAAAAACAGCTCATGCCAAATCATACAAACAATAGTCAACGGTCCAAAATGGACAATAAAGTATCTATTCTATTTTTAAAAAAGGTCATTTTGATTCATGTAACTGCTTGAATATAATCAAAGGCTTGACAAACGCTTTAAATTGTGTGTCCTCAATATGCTTCACTGTTTTCTAGGTTAGAGCGTATAAGCTATAAAGAATCCCATTATTTTACTCAGCAATTAATTTTCATACACTCGTAACAATGTGCGTAAGCAATGACTGTTAGCCGATGTCCTAGAATGTTATGTTATCCACTCTACAGTGAACATTCAGGCTAATGTTTGGCTGGACAAAAAGCCAAAATTTTCTGTACACTATACACACACAAAAGTATGTGGACACATTAGTGGATTCTATGGAGATTGCACGCGGCCATGCAATCTCCATAGACAAACACTGGCAGTAGAATGGCCTTACTGTAGAGCTCAGTGACTTTCAACCTTTCCAAGTCAGTTTGTCAAATTTCTGCCCAACTAGAGCTGTCCCGGTTAACTATAAGTGCTGTTATTGTGAAGTGGAAACATGTAGGAGCAACAATGGCTCAGCCGTGAAGTGGTAGGATACACAAGCTCACAGAACGGGACCGCCGAGTGCTGAAGCGCGTAGTTCGTAAAAATCATCTGAGTTCCAAACTGCCTCTGGAAGCAAGGTCAGCAGTAGAACTGTTTGTGATTAATTACGCTTCACCATCTAGCAGTCATATAGAAGAATCTAGGTTTGGCGGATTCCAGGAGAACGATACCTGCCCCAATGCATAGTGCCAACTGTAAAGTTTGGTGGAGGAGGAACAATGGCCTGGGGCTGTTTTTCATGGTTCGGGCTAGAACCCTTAACGCTACAGCATACAATCACATTCTACAACGGTTCTGTGCTTCCAACTTTGTGGCGACAGTTTTGGGGAAGGCCCTTTCCTGTTTCAGCATGACAATGCCCCCGTGTACAAAACGAGGTACATACAGAAACGGTTTGTCGAGATCGGTGTGGAAGAACTTGACTGGCCTGCACAGAGCCCTGACCTCAACCCCATCGAACACCTTTGAGATTAATTGGAACGCCGACTGCCAGCCAGGCCTAATCGCCCAACATCAGTGGAGGCTGTAATAATCAGCAAAGGGGGCACCAACTCCATATTAATGCCCATGATTTTGGAATGGGACGTTCGAAGAGCAGGTGTCCGCATACTTTTGGTCATGTAGTGTATCTATGAGGCAATGAGTAGAAAACGTTGCAGGCCTGATGACACTGAGCACCGGCCCTCCAGCTAACACGCTTAACTTTTCTCTTTCTTGTCTTTTTTTTTTTTTTTAAAGGCACTACTTCCTCACTGCTCACTGATTGGCTGAAGTGGTGCCACCCTGGGGTTACATAAGACAGAGGCTGTGTCCCAAATGGCACCCTATTCCCTACCTAGTGCACTACACCAAAAATTTAAGCGGGAATGAGAGGAAGGAGAAGTGCCCGTCTGCACACTGACCGTACCAGCAGCGAGGTGATACGCAGACCTAGAGGTTAAATATGTATTCAGGAGGGAGGCGAGAGGACGAGGGGGGAGTCGTCAGGAGACATGACGACTCACCTGCCGGCAGGTGGACGTTAAGCAGACCCTTCCTGTGACTGCTACGCTTACCCTCTCCTCTCCTCTCCTCTGCACTCCATCCAACATCCTCCCTCTCTTATGTTGAATGGGACCCTGGCCTTGTTGCCTAGTCTGGCCCCATGTAGACTGGGGTAAGAAAGGAGGAAGTAAACGCAAACGAGAAGCAGCAACAGCAGATAGAATAAGGTTGAGCGATACGTCCCAACAAAGCTGGTACTGTGAGTGAGTGAGTGACTGACTGACTGATGCATTTTCACCCCTCAGAAAGCACAGTAAAGACATATTCAAATGTATCAAGGCTGTTAGTAGTAGAAGGAAATGCAAGCCTTTTTTTGTGATGATCGCACACATCCTAATTTAATTCAATCCCGCTGACACAACGCAGTGTTCAGTTTCCACTTGTTTTCAGCAAAGCGTCATGAAGAGTGCCCAGGGACGGAAGACAGCACCCTGTCTCTCAACATTACTAACAGAAGTACATTTAAATTGGTATCTTCTCTAATACTCCAAAAGCAAGGAGAATAGGCATTGTTAAATACTTGTCTAAAAGCTAAGGTAGTCTGTGTCCCACCCCTTATGTGGTTCCCTACAGAACAAGGAAAATATTTTCTGTTCCTGTAATACAAGGCAGTTTACTGTAAATATGAACAACTTGCAAGGCACAGAGAGTAACGTTAATACATTTCCATTTCCTTTACTGGGCCAAATAGGGATTTGGAAGTGAAGAGAGAAAGTGTTCTATTGGCCATTCAAAACCCTGACTGGGGAGGATTATGACTTTAATTACATACAACATGTATGCTATTGGTTTATTACTCATAAAACCCCAATCAGATTTCATGAACCAAGTCATGTGAATAAATGTTCAAATGATCACATCTTAATTTTTGGTACTGTATATACAGTCCCCTCCGTAATTATTGGGACAGTGAAGCATTGTTTCTTCTTTTGAATCTGTACTCCAGCACTTTGCATTTGAAATGATACAATGACTAAGAGGTTAAAGTGCAGACTGACGGTTTTTAATATGAGGGTATTTTTCATCCATATTGGGTGAACCGCTTAGATATTAGAAGCCCCTTTTGGATAGGCCTGAAAATAGCTGTGCAGCGACGCTCCCCATCCAACCTGACAGAGCCAGAGAAGAAAAAACGTTTTTTTTGCAGTTCGAAGCACAGAACTGTGTAGAATGTGATTGTATGCTGTAGCATTAAGATTTCCCTTAACTGGAATTAAGGGGCCTAGCCCGAACCATGAAAAACAGCCACAGACCATTATTTATCCTCAGCCAAACTTTACAGTTGGCACTATTCATTGGTGCATGTATCGTTCTCAATGAGGACAGATTATTTTTACGTGCAACGCGCTTCAGCACTTGGCGGTCCCGTTCTGTGAGTTTGTGTGGCCTAACACTTTGTGGCTGAGCCATTGTTGCTAATAGAAATTTCCATTTCACAATAACAGCACTTACAGTTGACAGAGTCAACTCTAGCATGGCAGAAATTTGACGAACTAACTTGTTGGAAAGGTGGAATCCTATGACAGTGCCACGTTGAAAGTCACTGAGCTCTTCCGTAAGGCCAATGTTTGTCTATGGAGATTGCATAGCTGTTAATGCTCGATTTTATACACCTGTCAGCAACGTGTTTGGCTGAAATATCATAGTCCACTAATTTGAAGGGTCCACATACTTTTGTATATATAGTGTATTTTTGCAAAGTATATATAGGTCCAGTAAATGTACACATTTATTCAGATCTAATCATTTGAACATATTTACATGACTTGATCCATGAAATGTGTAAAAACAGGAACCCCATGTGTCCAAAGACTAAATATAGAACGATACAGAAGCAGCTGTAGTTCACAAACAAAGAGTTGAATCATATATTTGGCATATTCGGGCTTAGAACAGGTCACATGCACTAAACTATGTTGACACCGAATTTCATGCATTTACACCAAACCAAACAGAATTTGTTCTGTGGCGCATTCTGATATTGTACTAAATATAGTTAGGGAAGGTGAATGGATTAAAAAAAAAAGTTCCTGGAACAAACTGTTGATCAGGAACCAACTAGTGTGAAACGGAGAGGAAGTCCATCTTTATAACGTCAACATTAATTAATTAATTAATTAATTGAAAGAAATACGTGTAAAAGCTCAAAATGAAACTGCCCCAGTACACACTGAATGAGTTCAGCATTCAAACGTCAGAAGCGGAGGAAAGAGCTTGATCCACTTTGCTTTGAAGACTGACACAGACATTTCTTAAGAGGGGGGAAAAAAAACGGCGCTGATTTAACCACATTGCAAATCAACAGGATCTCTAGAACCTTAGAACATGAAGCAAGGCATTGAGCGGTGTGTAGCCATGTCAGCTGCTATACTGTTGTGAAACAAGTGGCATGACTACAATTAGGATTAGCTTTGCCGATTCTTATGGGCCTGAGGAAAGAATAAACGAGCTCTTCACTTTGAAAAGCAAGCTAGCGAGGTGAGGTAGCAACTAGAGGAAGGGGAGATAGGTTGGGGGACGAGGTAGTTTGACAGACAGGGGTGTGTTACTTACGTGGCATGATCCCCTGGCTGACCAGTTCCTCACGGGTCCGTCTCTGCTGGAGTTTGAGCTGGAGCACTGCATGAGATGGAGACGGCAAGAGGTCAGGCGAGTACACTACAGACAGAACAAGCAAGGGCAACAACCAAGTGAAAACCCAAACACCCTAAAGTCGATTTCCGCTCCGTGCTCTTCTCCTCGAGAGGAAATACAATGCAGGTTACAGCCGTGTTGTAAATTAACATAGTGTATCTTTCTGGGAGGTAGATGCCAAGAGTTGGAGAAAAGTACCCTACTTGCTGCTCATCTGGCCCTCGCTCTCTCCCTCCCTCCCACAGAGTCGTCTGACAGCCGATAGAGAGGTTATCATCAGAGACAGGGAGGAGGAACAGCGGGCAGATTGTCCCCATCACACACACGCTTCCTGTTTCTACACTCTGAAACAGCAGCCGAGTTGTCGCATTTTGACAACTTCTACCACAGAGAGAGATCGAGATTGCGACACTTCCGCATGGCTTGAACAATGCTAATGCAGAGAGGGCTTCTTGTAAAAACAGTAAAGCCCACACTCACAATTCAAAATAGAATGAGGTGTTATATTAAGCGGAGTACGTGTACAGATAAATGGTAAGACTTCTGACTAAATGTGTATGACATTCATTATTTTATATTTTTTATTTAACCTTTATTTAAGTAGGAAAGTCAGTTAAGAACAAATTCTTATTTACAATGACGGCCTACCAAAAGGCAAAAGACCTCCTGCTGGGACGGGGGCTGAGATTAAAAATAAAAATAAATAAAAATAAATAAAATACAAATATTAGGACCAAAACACACATCACGACAAGAGACAAAACAACACTACCAAAAGGCAGCAACACATGACAACAGAGCATGGTAGCAACATAACATGACAACAATATGGTAGCAACACAACATGGTAGCAGCACAAAACAGGGTACAAACATTATTGGGCACAGACAACAGCACAAAGGTCAAGAAGGTAGAGATGACAATACATCACGCAAAGCAGCCACAACTGTCAGGAAGAGTGTCCATGATTGAGTCTTTGAATGAAGAGATTGAGATAAAACTGTCCAGTTAAGAGTTTTTGTATGCAGCTCGTTCCTGCAGCGAACTGAAAAGATGAGCGAACCAGGGATGTGTGTGTGCTTTGGGGACCTTTAACAGAATGTGACTGGCAGAATGGGTGCTGTATGTGGAGGATGAGGGCTGCAGTAGATATCTCAGATAGGGGGGAGTGAGGCCTAAGAGGGATTTATAAATAAGCATCAACCAATGGGTCTTGCGTCGGGTATACAGAGATTACCAGTTTACAGAGGAGTATAGAGTACAGTGATGTGTCCTATAAGGAGCATTGGTGGCAAATCTCATGGCCGAATGTTAAAGAACATCTATCCGCTCGAGAACACCCTTACCTGCCGATCTATAAATTATGTCTCCGTAATCTAGCATGGTCATCTGAATCAGGGTTAGTTTGGCAGCTGGAGGTGAGAGAGGAGCGATTACGATAGAGGAAACCAAGTCTAGATTTAACTTTAGCCTGCAGCTTTGATATGTGCTGAGAGAAGGACAGTGTACCGTCTAGCCATACTCCCAAGTACTTGTATGAGGTGACTACCTCAAGCTCTAAACCCTCAGAGGTAGTAATCACACTGGTGGAGAGAGGGGCATTCTTTTAACCAAACCACATTACCTTTGTTTTGCAGGTGTTCAGAACAAGGTTAAGGGTAGAGAAAGCTTGTTGGACACTAAGCAAGCTTTGTTGTAGAGCATTTAACACAAAATCCGTGGAGGGGCCAGCTGAGTATATAACTGTATCATCTGCATATAAATGGATGAGAGAGCTTCCTGCTGCCTGAGCTATGTTGTTGATGTAAATTGAGAAGAGCGTGGGGCCTAGGATTGAGCCTTGGGGTTAATAAATATGTCTTGCTAACAGCTGCCTAATCTCACAGACAGACAGCTGGACCAAGCCTATAGAATGAACACAGATAGCTAGTGGTGGAGACAATGTTCTCTGCATCACATCATCATTACTATCCAGCCACAGCGAGCTGAGTGGAGTGGACTCTTGTAAGTGATTCCTGTCAGATGTGAGGTAAAGTAAACCTACATCTCAGTATGAGGTCTATTTATGTACATAAGCAGTTTTCACAAAATTAGAAATGTGATACTGTACATGTGAGGGGAAGTAAAGTGGTTACAGTATACTACATAGCCATATAGTATATGTCCTGGTGTTCATGTGGGAGACCAGTAAATTGTACAGTACACACAGTGATGGTTGTGCACCTCCTGAGGTAATTGTGTTGTAGGAAAGCATACAATAGGTGTGAGATCAGTGTGGGACTTCTCTCTCATGGTCTCAGTCTCTCTCTGAGATGACCTCAGCCTCTGCGGTTTTTCACATCTCTGACCAGCGTCAACATTTCTGACAGTCCAGGCTGTCGTCGCCTGGGCCAAAACATCCTAATTTCTCTTATATGGCTGCTTGACGTAGGACTCCCAATAGTCCTCTCGACAGGAGACAAGATTAAATAGGCTTACTGGGGAAAACATGGACGCACACAAACACAGAGACTCCTCCAGAGGCAGATGATTTGCTAGTTGTGCCAAGGAATGACAGGCGAATGATGCCAGGTGCTTATACAGAATATTTTCTAGGCTCACTCTGAAATGCTAGAATTTGAATTCATTAAAGTTCTCAGTACCTCACTAAATGCGATGTAAATGAGAAGACAACATTTTCCCACCACCTATCCCTCTCAATATCTCCCTTTATGCATTGTTGCCTTTCTCTGTGCGTCACTTCAAAACTTCCCTTGCACTTTTTCCTATATCGCCTAATCAAACTTTTACTTCTTTGAGAATATTTTCAAAACCTTCAATTCCCTCAATCCTAATTGGAGGAAAGATTAAAACCTTTCCTCACCCTCTCCCTGTATGTTTCTATTTGTGTACCACACTGTAATATCTGGGAACTCTATCGCTCTGCCCAGCCCCAGCCTGTTGAGTTATAGGGAATATTACTGTAAATCACTCGACACTCAAACTGCTCCGAAGCAGAAATCTAAGGCCTGGGCTCGGCCTGGCTGCATGAGGGGACACACTTGAACAGACACCCTCCTCGATCAGGGCCAAGGTATGCTGTCCACCTTTGAAACTCTGTTAAGTCAAACCAACTGCCAAGGCAGGTGCCTGTGGGTTACCGTGTCTCTCAGTGTCTCCAGCCTGTCCCTATTTTCCCTCAGTGTCCATCTGTGTTTTAGTATCTAAACCTGTCTCTGTGTGTCACAGTAAACACCAGTACCACAGTATTTTCATCAGTCTCAGTATTTCTCACCTTAACGCTCCTCTAAAAGTCAGTGTAAGAATCCTCAGTGTGTCACTAAATCTGATCAGGCTCCTCTCGCTCCAACTCAGTTGGTGTCACGGCCCTGGCTGCACCCACAGGTGCCTGAGTTCATTTCCACTGGTCACAGAGTCCTGGCACTGCCCCATTTGTACCAGAGCCAGGAGGTCCATTTAGTATCTGACCAGCAGCCCAGTAGACACCAGACACCCACTGAGCAGCAAAATTCAATATAGACACGATTCACTGAGAAAAACTCAAATGTTTAGCCGGTGTGTTTTATGGTGAGCGATGAAACAAAAGAGGACGAGTAAGGAAGAGAAAGAAATAAAAAAGAAATTGTTTGAAAAAAATGTATATATATATATATATGTGTGTGTGTGTGTGTGTGTGTGTGTGTGTGTGTGTGTGTGTGTGTGTATATATATATATATATATATATACACACATACATACAGTGGGGAGAACAAGTATTTGATACACTGCCGATTTTGCAGGTTTTCCTACTTACATGTAGAGGTCTGTAATTTTTATCATAGGTACACTTCAACTGTGAGAGACTGATTTTTAAATAATTAATTTGCATTTTATTGCATGACATAAGTATTTGATCACCTACCAACCAGTAAGAATTCCGGCTCTTACAGACCTGTTAGTTTTTCTTTAAGAAGCCCTCCTGTTCTCCACTCATTACCTGTATTAACTGCACCCGTTTGAACTCGTTACCTGTATAAAATACACCTGTCCACACACTCAATCAAACAGACTCCAACCTCTCCACAATGGCCAAGACCAGAGAGCTGTGTAAGGACATCAGGGATAAAATTGTAGACCTGCACAAGGCTGGGATGGGCTACAGGACAATAGGCAAGCAGCTTGGTGAGAAGGCAACAACTGTTGGCGCAATTATTAGAAAATGGAAGAAGTTCAAGATGACGGTCAATCTCCCTCGGTCTGGGGCACCATGCAAGATCTCACCTCGTGGGGCATCAATGATCATGAGGAAGGTGAGGGATCAGCCCAGAACTACACGGCAGGACCTGGTCAATGACCTGAAGAGAGCTGGGACCACAGTCTCAAAGAAAACCATTAGTAACACACTACGCCGTCATGGATTAAAATCCTGCAGCGCACGCAAGGTCCCCCTGCTCAAGCCAGCGCATGTCCAGGCCCGTCTGAAGTTTGACAATGACTGATCTGGATGATCCAGAGGAGGAATGGGAAAAGGTCATGTGGTCTGATGAGACAAATATAGAGCTTTTTGGTCTAAAATCCACTCGCCGTGTTTGGAGGAAGAAGAAGGATGAGTACAACCCCAAGAACACCATCCCAACCGTGAAGCATGGAGGTGGAAACAACGACCCGAAACACACAGCCAGGGAAACTAAGGAGTGGCTCCGTAAGAAGCATCTCAAGGTCCTGGAGTGGCCTAGCCAGTCTCCAGACCTGAACCCAATAGAAAATCTTTGGAGGGAGCTGAAAGTCCGTATTGCCCAGCGAGAGCCCCGAAACCTAAAGGATCTGGAGAAGGTCTGTATGGAGGAGTGGGCCAAAATCCCTGCTGCAGTGTGTGCAAACCTGGTCAAGAACTACAGGAAACGTATGATCTCTGTAATTGCAAACAGAGGTTTCTGTACCAAATATTAAGTTCTGCTTTTCTGATGTATCAAATACTTATGTCATGCAATAAAATGCAAATTAATTACTTAAAAATCATACAATGTGGTTTTCTGGATTTTTGTTTTAGATTCCGTCTCTCAGAGTTGAAGTGTATCTATGATAATAATTACAGACTTCTACATGCTTTGTAAGTAGGAAAACCTGCAAAATCGGCAGTGTATCAAATACTTGTTCTCTCCACTGTATATATATACATACATACATACATACATACATACATACATACATACATACATACATACATACATACATACATACATACATACATACATACATACATACACACATATACACACATGGTTTGGTGAGCTCATTAAGCCTTGAACTTCATAGACAAGTGCATCCAATCATGAGAAAAGGTATTTAAGGTGGCCAATTGCAAGTTGTTGTTCTCTTTGACTCTCCTCTGAAGAGTGGCAACATGGGGGCCTCAGAACAACTCTCAAATGACCTGAAAACAAAGTTTGTTCAACGTTATGGTTTAGGGGAAGGCTACAAAAAGCTATCGCAGAGATGTAAGCTGTCAGTGTCCACTGTGAGGAACATAGTGAGGAAATGGAAGACCACAGGCACAGTTCTTGTAAAATACCGGAGAGGCGAAGGATGGTGAGAACGGTCAAAAACAGCCCACAGACCACCTCCAAAGATCTACAACATCATCTTCCTGCAGATGGTGTCACTGTGCATCGTTCAACAATTCAGCGCACTTTGCACAAGGAGAAGCTGTACGGGAGAGTGATGCGGAAGAAGCCTTTTCTGCACACACGCCACAAACGCACATTTGGACAAGCCAGCTTAATTTTGGAATAAGGTGCTGTGGACTGATGAAACAAAGATTGAGTTATTTGGTCATAACAAGGGGCGTTATGCATGGCGGCAAAAGAACACAGCGTTCCAAGAAAAACACTTGCTACCCACAGTAAAATTTGGTGGGGGTTCCATCATGCTGTGGGGCTGTGTGGCCAGTGCTGGCAGGATATTTCAACAAGACAACGACCCAAAACACTGCTCAAAATCTACCCGGGCATTTATGCAGAGGAACAAGTACAATGTCCTGGAATGGCCAGTCCCCAGACCTGAATATCATTGAGAATCTGTGGGATGATTTGAAGCAGGCTGTCAATGCTCGGCAACCATCAAACCTAACTGAACTGGAATGGTCCAAAATACCTTCATCCAGAATCCAGACATTCATTAGAGGCTATAGGAAGTGTCTAGAGGCTGTTATTTTAGCAGAAGGAGGCTCTACTAAATATTGATGTGATTTTTCTGTTGGGGTGCCCAAATTTATGCACCTGTCTAATTTCGTTTTGATGCATATTGCACATTTTCTGTTCAATAAATCCAATAAACCTCATTTCACTACTGAAATATTACTGTGTCCATCAGTTATTTGATAGATCAAAATGAAATTGCTGATCCAAAACACCCAACTATTTATAAATGGAAATCATGGAAATCGTCAGGGGTGCCCAAACTTTTGCATAAGACTCTGTGTGTGTGTGTGTGTGTGTGTGTGTGTGTGTGTGTGTGTGTGTGTGTATGTATATATATATATATATATATATATATATATATATATATATATATATATATATATATATATATATATATAGTTGAAGTCACCTTAGGCAAATACATTTAAACTCAGTTTTTCACAATTCCTGACATTTAATCCTAATAAGAATTTCCTTCTTTGGTCAGTTAGGATCACCACTTTATTTTAAGAATGTGAAATGTCAGAATAATAGTAGAGAGAATTATTTATTTCAGCTTTTATTCCTTTCATAACATTCCCAGTGGGTCAGAAGTTTACATACACTCAATTAGTATTTGGTAGCATTGCCTTTAAAATTTTTAACTTGGGTCAAATGTTTCAGGTAGCCTTCCACAAGCTTTCCACAATAAGTTGGGTGAATTTTGGCCCATTCCTCCTGACAGAACTGGTGTAACTGAGTCAGGTTTGTAGGCCTCCTTGTTCGCATATGCTTTTTCAGTTCTGCCCACAAATTTTCGATAGGATTGAGGTCAGGGCTTTGTGATGGCCACTTCAATACCTTGACTTTGTTGTCCTTAAGCCATGTTGACAAAAAACATTGGAAGTGTGCTTGAGGTCATTGTTCATTTGGAAGACCCATTTGCGACCAAGCTTTGACTTTCTGACTAATGTCTTGAGATGTTGCTTCAAAATATCCACATAATTTTCCTTCCTCATGATGCCATCTATTTTGTGAATTGCACCAGTCCCTCCTGCAGCAAAGCACCCCCACAACATGATGCTGCCACACCCGTGCTTCACGGTTGGGATGGTGTTCTTCGGCTTGCAAGGCTCCCCCTTTTTCCTCCAAAAATAACAATGGTCATTATGGCCAAACAGTTCGATTTATGTTTCATCAGACCAAAGGACATTTCTCCAAAAAGTACGATCTTTGTCCCCATGTGCAGTTGCAAACCGTAGTCTTTTTTATGGCGGTTTTGGAGCAGTGGCTTCTTCCTTGCTGAGCGGCCTTTCAGGTTAGTTGATATAGGACTCGTTTTACTGTGGATATAGATACTTTTGTACCCGTTTCCTCCAGCATCTTCACAAGGTCCTTTGCTGTTGTTCTGAGATTGATTTGCACTTTCTGCACCAAAGTAGGTTCATCTCTAGGAGACAGATCGCGACTCCTTCCTGAGCGGTAATACGTCTGCGTGGTCTCATGGTGTTTATACTTGCATACTATTGTTTGTACAGATGAACATGGTACCTTCAGGCGTTTGGAAAATGCTCCTAAAGATGAACCAGACTTGTGGAGGTCTACAATATTTTTTCTGAGGCCTTGGCTGATTTTTGATTTTCCCATGATGTCGAGCAAAGAGGCACTGAGTTTGAAGGTAGGCCTTGAAATACATCCACAGGTAGACCTCCAATTGACTCAAATGATGTCAATTAACCTATCAGAAGATTCTAAAGCCATGACATCATTTTCTGGAATTTTCCAAGCTGTTTAAAGGCAATGTCAACTTAGTATATGGAATTGACCCACTGGAATTGTGATATAGTGAATTATAAGCGAAAAAAATCTGTCTGTAAACTATTTTTTGAATGTCCTAACCGACTTGCCAAAACTATAGCTTGTTAACATGAAATCTGTGGAGTGGTTGAAAAATGAGTTTTAATGACTTCAACCTAAGTGTATGTAAACTTCCGACTTCAACTGTAGTCAAACAAAGATATCAATGAAAACATATCTTCCACATCTCATATTATAAAGAGTTGCATCTATGCGTGTGTGGGTGTGCGTGCGTAATATGAATCCCACCTTCCCTCAGGCTCTGACAAGCCCGGCGTTCTAACTCCAATCGTATGCGTTGCTTATCCATGCTGTTGCTGATTGGAGGGGGTCCAAAGGAGGTGGGGTCTTTGTGAAGGGACAGGTTGGTGTCCAGCATGGCGAGCAGGTTCAAAAGTCTTACTGAAAGACGGTGGTCCCATCAAATAAATAAAATGAAAATAATGTCCAAAAACATTCATAAATTCTCTGTTCAGTTCAGTCCAATACAGTCCAGTCAATACGTATTACCACTTTTGTGATATCTTTTGGAAAAGTCACAGATTGCTGAATATATTAATGCAGGATATCGCCCGATCAGGGTACCTCCATCGCCCGATGGACTGAAATAAGAGCAATAGATTAGAATAGAATCACGAGCAGAGCGAAGTTCTTCTAAAGTCCATATAAAGTTCTCTATACCCAACGGAATGTTCTCGCTGACCTCGGCTTTCTCTTGTTTTTTTTTAGCAAACAAATTCAGAATAGTCCAGAAAAATTGCCAAATCTCATTGAAAGTATCAAAAAACAAAAACAACCAAATGAAAAAGACAGGAGGTAAAAATGAAACACTGGCTTGCAGAGGAAATGTACAGCTGCTGTGAGTTTCAAGAGCCAGTATCTACTGCAGCAAGACGTGTGTGTGTGTGTGTGTGTGTGTGTGTGTCAAATGCCTGTGAATCCTTGATCAAGCACTCTGTCACAGCTGTTGCTCCACCTTACTCACTCCGCCTTTGACAGACACAGACACACTTCAGCTAAACCTTTTCCTCTGAACCACAATCAAAATATTTCCCCCTTGGCACCTGTGACCTGTGACCTCTGCTCATTAGTGATAAGAGAAGAGTGCACACCTGTGAGCTTTGTACACAATGTAGGCACCCCATACTCAACTTGCGGACCACGGTCCGGATCCGGTCTCAAAACAGGGTCAATACCCGGGCCGCAGGTCCCGACTACAAAATAAATAAATATATTTTTTGGAACTAGGTCGGGCTTTGACCCCTGGTAAGACATGGAACATTTTGTAGAATTGCAGGAAATTAGCAACAAAACAAATGCTCTGCCACATGCAAAATGTGTAGAATTGTGGGAAATTATCTTTAAAACTTTAGTCGCATGGGTTGCGAGGTGGGGGTTTGTTACTACGCCAATAAATGACAATATCCATCCGGACCTTTACCCCCTAGGAAATCTGTGGGTCCGGAACTTCTCAAATAGTACTTGAGTACCCCTGATTTAGGCAGACAGCATAATGTCCCCAAGGGAAGAAACTGCCACCACACAGATCCCAAACAGAAACACGTTGTCCCAAAGCCAAGGCTGTGCCTTTAACAGTTTCAATCTTCACCGATTGACTTTTATAAGCAAAACATTTGCTAATACAACAAGGCAGTGACAGAGAGTGAGAACTTTAAAATGTGAAACACCTTTTGGTATGCCACTTCTCATTAAAACATCAATGCTCATCAAAGCCCTAAAATAATTTTCTAAAGATGAAGTAAAAAAAAACAAAAAAAACAGGCAAAACTGACTTTTAAAAACAGAAATGTGTGTGGTAGAGAAAATGTTCTGAATCTTGTTGATTATTACTGGCGTTCACTTTATGTTTTTGAACAGATTTGTGTAACGGCATAGCTTTAGAGAGCCGGCCACAATGAAGGTGAGCATAAGAGACTATTTACAGATGCCCACAAATTGTGTGTGTGTGTGAGATGCAGGAATCAGGATGCACAATCCTCAGGCAAAGCTCACTTTGACGAGGAAGGGGAAAATGAATCAAGACTCTGATCCCCCTTGCTGCAGATAAGGCACCAACCATATGCTTGCAGGGATAATCCTGCTTTCGTGTGTGTGTGTGTGTGTGTGTGTGTGTGTGTGTGTGTGTGTGTGTGTGTGTGTGTGTGTTTTTGTCAGCCATAAATACTGAGGAGCGGAAAGGTAAATATAAGCATACCCAAAATACCCAGAGTTACATTCTGCTGTTTCAGCAAAAGTTTATCAGATGTTGGCATCCTCTGTGAATACTAGATCAGTGTTCGTTATGCTCGGAACTATTTACGGTCAAGGTCAAATTAACAGTACGTCAAGAATCTAGCTCCAAATCAGCCCATAGCCCAGTACTAAATGGAAACCAATTCTATCGATTGCTAAACGACCCAACCAAATCTTTGCTGATATGCCCCAAAGAAAACACGAAATAGCTCAAGACAACTCTTCTGTAAAGCTGCTTGCGGATCCTACTGTACATGCTTATCAAGTACTGAAGCATTATGACTTCTGAAAGACGGAAACTGTACACAGAGTTGACCTCTGGTAGTTCCAGCAGTGGTAGTTCCAGTAGTGGTAGTTCACCTACCAGTCGTTTCATAACAACCCCAGAAGATACATTTAGCCGGCAGGGGGGGGGGGGGGGGGGCTTTAAATGGAAGCGCTGGGACATCACTGAGGAGAAATTATGATCTTCAGAACCAGAGGTCACTATCAGCGACACTGATATTGCTCATCATTCACTGCATGCTTGTCACAGTCACATCAGGGTACCTCCTATTCCATGACCAAGAGGAACCACCAGGGTACCTCCTATTCCATGACCAAGAGGAACCACCAGGGTACCTCCTATTCCATGACCAAGAGGAACCGCCAGGGTACCTCCTATTCCATGACCAAGAGGAACCGCCAGGGTACCTCCTATTCCATGACCAAGAGGAACCACCAGGGTACCTCCTATTCCATGACCAAGAGGAACCGCCAGGGTACCTCCTATTCCATGGTCAAGAGCAACCGCCAGGGTACCTCCTATTCCATGACCAAGAGGAACCGCCAGGATATATATATAGGTCTGATACTGGCCTAGGCCCGGTTCCCCGATAGCGATGGAACTTAGTCTTATGAGTGTTTAAAACGATGAATCGCTAAAACGGCCGAAGATCTAACATACGTTTCCCAAAACACCACTGAGAGAGAACATTCGCTGTGTGTGTCGTTGGAGTATGTGATAAGATTGAAAGAAGGTATCGCTGCTCTCAGCTTTCTCCATTTAAATCTTACCTTAACATTGTAATTATTTCACAATACTGACGACGGGTCAGCTCCTAGAGAGATATTACCACATATGGCAGCAAATATTGAGATGGCTTATTCTAATGCATACCCAATAATAATGCACTAAATCAGTTTCGGCACATACAGTGGGGAGAACAAGTATTTGATACACTGCCGATTTTGCAGGTTTTCCCACTTACAAAGCATGTAGAAGTCTGTAATTTTTATCATAGGTACTCTTCAACTGTGAGTGACGGAATCTAAAACAAAAATCCAGAAAATCACATTGTATGATTTTTAAGTAATTAATTAGCATTTTATTGCATGACATAAGTATTTGATACATCAGAAAAGCAGAACTTAATATTTGGTACAGAAACCTTTGTTTGCAATTACAGAGATCATACGTTTCCTGTAGTTCTTGACCAGGTTTGCACACACTGCAGCAGGGATTTTGTCCCACTCCTCCATACAGATCCTTCAGGTTTCGGGGCTGTCGCTGGGCAATACAGACTTTCAGCTCCCTCCAAAGATTTTCTATTGGGTTCAGGTCTGGAGACTGGCTAGGCCACTCCAGGACCTTGAGATGCTTCTTACGGAGCCACTCCTTAGTTGCCCTGGCTGTGTGTTTTGGGTCATTGTCATGCTGGAAGACCCAGCCACGACCCATCTTCAATGCTCTTACTGAGGGAAGGAAGTTGTTGGCCAAGATCTCGCGATACATGGCCCCATCCATCCTCCCCTCAATACGGTGCAGTCGTCCTGTCCCCTTTGCAGAAAAGCATCCCCAAAGAATGATGTTTCCACCTCCATGCTTCACGGTTGGGATGGTGTTCTTGGGGTTGTACTCATCCTTCTTCTTCCTCCAAACACGGCGAGTGGAGTTTAGACCAAAAAGCTCTATTTTTGTCTCATCAGACCACATGACCTTCTCCCATTCTTCCTCTGGATCATCCAGATGGTCATTGGCAAACTTCAGACGGGCCTGGACATGCACTGGCTTGAGCAGGGGGACCTTGCGTGCGCTGCAGGATTTTAATCCATGACGGCGTAGTGTGTTACTAATGGTTTTCTTTGAGACTGTGGTCCCAGCTCTCTTCAGGTCATTGACCAGGTCCTGCCGTGTAGTTCTGGGCTGATCCCTCACCTTCCTCATGATCATTGATGCCCCACGAGGTGAGATCTTGCATGGTGCCCCAGACCGAGGGAGATTGACCGTCATCTTGAACTTCTTCCATTTTCTAATAATTGCGCCAACAGTTGTTGCCTTCTCACCAAGCTGCTTGCCTATTGTCCTGTAGCCCATCCCAGCCTTGTGCAGTTCTACAATTGTATCCCTGATGTCCTTACACAGCTCTCTGGTCTTGCCCATTGTGGAGAGGTTGGAGTCTGTTTGATTGAGTGTGTGGACAGGTGTCTTTTATACAGGTAACGAGTTCAAACAGGTGCAGTTAATACAGGTAATGAGTGGCGAACAGGAGGGCTTCTTAAAGAAAAACTAACAGGTCTGTGAGAGCCACAATTCTTACTGGTTGGTAGGTGATCAAATACTTATGTCATGCAATAAAATGCAAATTAATTATTTAAAAATCATACAATGTGATTTTCTGGATTTTTGTTTTAGATTCCGTCTCTCACAGTTGAAGTGTAGATATGATATAAATTACAGACCTCTACATGCTTTGTAAGTAGGAAAACCTGCAAAATTGGCAGTGTATCAAATACTTGTTCTCCCCACTGTAATTGCACACGTTGTTACACATCAAAATATATTGAGGCAAAAATGTAAGACAGTAGCCTACAATTAGAAAAATAGAACTCAATTGATTGAACATGAAATTGATCTCAATATACAGTACATGCTACCGCCTATACTGTATGTATCTCAGTTTTAATTTGAAGCAGTTTTAATTTCAGTAAGCCCCTATGGGCTTCCAAGTGGCGCAGTGGTTGAAGGCACTGCATCTCAGTGCAAGAGGCATCACTACAGTCCCTGGTTCGAATCCAGGCTGTATCACATCCGGACAAGATTGGGAGTCCCATAGGGAGGCGCACAATTGGCCCAGCATCGTCGGGGTTTGGCCGTCATTGTAAATAAGAATTTGTTCACAACGGACTTGCCTAGTTTACACACACACACACACACACACACACACATATATATAAATATATATATAATCCTTTGCTAGTTTGTAACAATTGCAAAAACACTGGCAACTTTGTATTTGTAGGCAACTTTGTTCTGATGTTATCGGCTCTTAGCTGTTAGGAGTGGTCTGATGCAGTTGGTAAATAAAGAGTGTTTTGAGGTGCAACTTTAGCAACAATGCTTTTGGGAAACAGCTTGAAGATTTAACCATGCTTGTATGAAGGTTCTAACGATGAACTTAGCCCTAAGATGCTTTTAGGAAACTGGGCCCTGCTGGGTCTCAGTATCTGGTGGGCCTGCTGTGTTTGAAACAAGATGGAGTCCATATTCAAACAGTTACTGCTGCTTTCTTCACACCTCTTCATCGAGGTCTTACTCAGGAGGAAGGGTGTGCAGTAAACAAGTCTCAAATTAACTCCTTTTCTCTGGGCCTGGGCTCCGGAATGCTCCCCGCCCCCAACCCCCTAGCCAAGCCTTCCCCTCAGGCTGACTGTTTTAAATAGTAGGGCCAGCTGGCTATGGGGGCTATATCCAGCAACCCTGAACCGGTGCAGATGGCGGCTAGGGTTACTCACAGATATCCCTTCACGCACACAACCTGACTCTACACGTATCTTGTGTTAAGGATCTAGAACCTGTTCGATATCCTCAGTGCATTTGAACACATAAAACACAAGTTTACACTGAAAAACACATTTCGATTACATTAAGAGAATTTCCAAGGTTTTCAAATTAAACTCATCTCATGATACATAGGGCATGATGCATACATGCAAATGTCAATGTATATGTGATGTGCAGCAGTGCTTCAAATCCCTGTCCTTCATCTAATGCTGTATGGTCAGTTATAGTGTTTCTGTCAGCCACAAGATGGCAGTGTGTATCATCCCAAACAACACTGATATTTCTAGTGGTCCACGATGTTCAATCCAGCTTCTGTGTACATCTTGCAGCATGTGTTCATGGCAGGGCCAGGGATGAACAAGCACGGTGGGTACATAGGTTTTATGAACTCTTTATGCAGTAATCCTTACTGTCACGCCTCCTACTCTGGGTCAATCACATTCACAGCACAAGGTCAGCTATGATATATGGTTCAGGGGACAAGGTCTTCCACTAATATTTCACAGTTAAAAAAAAAAAAAAGTAGACTGATAGCAGTGGACTTTATATGCCTCTTGATCTTCTCTCTTTGCTGCCCCTCTTTCATAATTTTTCCTCCCTTCCCGTCATCCCTGTTCTCCCTTCACCTCCCTTTTCTTTTTTGACAGCCATGATTACCATAGATGTGTAAACATATCAGGATATTAAACAGATGAGGAATTGAGGATATATTTTTGTCAAGAACATAACCTCCGGCTGCTATTCGCCAAAATCCACGTCAACACCCACACTACTATAGAAAAACACACTCATCAATCAATCGGTTTATTTTTCTCTGCTACTTGTAAGGCTCCTTGAGCATGAGTGTTTCAGATAAATGTCAGGAAGACATTGTTGTTTCCATGGAAACAACAGACGTCCAACATGTGTGTCTGTGCCAGTGCTTAGAATCGTGTGGAACAGTTTCAGTAGGCAATATACAAACAAAATGTAAACGTGGAGGAACTAGCTGAACTAGTTCAGTAAGCCCTGCTGTGTTCTGAATAACAACTGTGGTCTGGGTGCGAGTGCAGTGCAGTGCAGTATCTCGACTACAAACTTGATCTCTCAGGACTCCTCTTTAGCAAAGTCGTTGGATCCGGGCCAACTTAGTCATTAAAACAGTCATGTTAAGCTGCCTGCACTTCAGTGAAATATTAGGCCAAGTATGTTACCTCTAAATCCCTAATGTAACTGAGCGTGTGCAGTGTTGGGGAACCTACTCTGAAAATATAGTTTACCATGCTACCAATTACTTCACACTGAAAGGAGTTAAGCTACACTAAAGCTACCCTAAATTTACTTTGAACAAGTAGTTAATTACATCCAATGTATGGCCGTTGGGAGCACCGGGAAATGTCCCGGTGGCCTGAGGGTCGTTTTGGCCTGCCGTGAATAGTCATCTTGACCAGCGATAATATAGCAAACAAGAATGAGTTGACGGAGAATCCACGCATCAGGCGCGACTCTCAAGCCTAGTTCACATTATAACGGACGTAATTACGGCGTACGTTGTTTTGACGCAATTTCGTTCCGCTACTTGACACAGAAAAGTAGTCATCGCAAAGTGATTAGTATAGGTAGGTAAAGCAATCAAATTACCGGAAACAAATGGCGAGTCGTTCGGGTGGACTGCTGGACTCCCGTGTGTCTGCGAAGGCCGTAATGGAGGCGCCAATTTTCTGCAGTAGCAGGTCGAACTGGCTTCGGTCCATTCTAAAGTACCGTCTAAACTGCTCTCCATACAACCGCAGCTCCAAAACCAGACGATGGTACTCGCCGTATTTCTTTCTGGACCTTAGGAGCGGGTTGACCCAGAAAGATCTGGGCAGACAGCGACTATTGCAGCTGTCCTCCAGCATAGCGATCAAGAAAACTTTACGAAGCTTGGCGTCTCTCATTTTGAGTTTGAATAAATATGCCCCAAAGTCTTCAAGCCCAGCTTATGTATACTACTTCTAGCGCGAAATATAGATACATTTTAATAAATAATAAAAAGTATGTTACATCTTAATTTGGCTAAATTGTAATCTGAAAATATAAACGTATGCAATAACATTATTAAAAAAAGGAACATTCAATTATCATTAATATCTCAAGATACTTTTTAGAATAAACTGAGAATATTATTCAAGAAAGGCCCAATAATTATAACCAGCAATATTATCACAATATACGTTTTAGATGGGAACATTATTTAATAAATGATTAAGTCATTATAACCATCATTTTTATTATCACAAGAAAAGTAACATGGGAACAGTATTTAATAATAACAATGTAATTATAACCATCGTTATTATCACAAACGTTTTAGTATAAAACGAAAAAACTACAATAGTGTAATATTATTCACGTCGTCATATTTATGTTCTACTGAAATGTAACATGTTTGTAGGAATGGATGATATGTACAACCACTTATTTCGTTTTTTTATGTGATTTGGTAACTTCCGGTTATGTGAACGGATTCTGGCTGCAGCAGGCTGCAGCGAAGACGACGCAAAGTTTGACATTTTTCAAAGTATGACGGGTCCGTTTCTCAACGGAGACTTCAGCCGCTAGGGTCAAAGGAGGCATGCAGGCCTGGAAACATGCCCATCAGAGAGTACAGGAATATGAGAGAAGCAAGACCCATAGAGAAAGTGCAGACATCTGTACCCTTCTGAGTGATAAGCAAATGTCAGTTCAACGAGACCAGGTCAGAAAGAGGAGGCAGGTCATGGAACGTGTGATTGATGTAGTTAAAGTTATTGGTAAATGTGGGCTTAGCTACAGAGGACACAGACACGAAGCTGCATATAACTTGGAAAACATGGCCTTCAATCATGGCAAGTTTTTTTAGCTTATATTGTTGCTAAGCAAATATGATGTCTGCCTACAAGAGCATGTTAGTGATTGCACTGAGAAGAGCAGGAAGCAGATGGGAAGTAAAGGGAGAGGGTCCTTGGTAACCATGATGTCCAAAACAGCAAATAAAGTCATTGAAGTCATCAGAATGTTGATTCAGCAGACAATTGCTGTTGAAGTGAGAAAGGCAGTGATGTTCTCAATACAAATAGACAACACAGGATTTAACATCCAAAGACCAGTGTGCAGTAGTTCTGCGATATTTCACTGATGTTGTCCACGAGAGACTTATTGCGGTCATTGACTGTGAGTCATCGACTGGGCAGTACTTTGTGGACCTTGTGAAACAGACCCTTGAGAAGATGGACATAGATATCAATCAGTGTTGGTAATGCAACAGATGGAGCAGCTAATATGCAGGAACAATACAGGAGCTTCTCTGCATTGCTCACAGGAGAGTCTCCTAACCAAGTACACATATGGTGTTACTCACATTTCCTCAACCTTGTGCTAACTGACACCACTGGGGCTGTTGTGGCAAGTGAATCCCTTTTCTCACTACTGAATGACATTGCAGTGTTTGTTCGAGATTCCTACATGCACATGAAGCTATGGGAGGAAACCGGTGAGGACAGGAGACACAGACGGCTTGATGTAATTGGTAATACATGCTGGTGGGCAAAAGACGAGGCCTTGAGGAAAGTATTTGGAAGCTTTGCAAAGCCTGACCGTGCACTTTACACGGATGTGGTCATCACTATGAAAATATTTGAAAAGGATGTGACCATAAAACCTGCCATCCGAAGGAAGGCCCTCTCCTAAAGTATGAAACCATACTTACAGCTGAGGTGTTTCTCAGGATTTTTGAGCAGACGTCCCCTCTCTCTAAATACTTGCAAACAAGTGGCATGGATATCGTAACAGCACTTGGTGACGGGAACGGAGGATAACCTGAGAAAGTGTGCCCGAGACTTTGAGGGTGTGAAGAGGGCAGCAGACGACTTTGTTGAGTGGGCCAATGGCATTCTGGAGGAGCAGCAGGACTGTGAGAAGGAGATTCTTATGGGACTTGACAAAGATGACATCGTATTATACTAGATGTGTTTATTTTTGTGCTGTTTGCTTTATGGACACCAGTGAGTGAACATTATAATCTACATTTTTTTGTAGAGTAGTGCTTTTTCGACTTTTGTATTATACATACTTACATTGTTGTAGCTTATGTTCAAGTTCAGTGAGTGAGGTTTTTTGATACTTTTGATATGCTTGAATATAAAGATAATCATTTGAACATTTGAGCTAACTCTGTATATCTCATTCTCTTAAAAAAAAAAAAGTGTAGACTAATTGTTTTGTGTGTCTAGCCTTGTACATTTGTATGTGCTATGATTGGTGTATTCCTAGTGAGTTTTTGAGGGTGCACCCATAGCCATAGCATACCTTGAAAACTCAGTGTTCAGATAGGCTACATGTTGGTCACTCCCAAATGTTTGTATTTTGTCATGTGGATAACTTTCTTCCCAGATGAACATAGTGGCCAAATTTATAACTAGTTTGGTACCCGTTACATCAACAAATAGGGTTCGCCTACAAAAGTAGCGGTCAAATTCCCAGCCTGAATGATTGTTTCAGTCCGCCCCTGGGTTACCCTAACATTGAAGGGGTAACAACAACATGTTGATCACAGTGTGAGATGATCTCTCTCTCACACACACAATTTTACCTCTTTTCCTCGTGTCTGCCTTTAGGTGCATGTCTGTAGAATTTCATACACTTTCCTCCTCATGACTTAATGAGAGAAGCTCAAGTTCAGCTGGGTTTTATTCCAGCACACCAGCTCCTATTCCTCTTCCTCAAGTGCACTTCCGCCCTCTCTCAGAGTGTGAAGGAACGAGGGCAAACTGCATTCCAGGTCTCCTTTGACCCGGAGTGCACATGGGTAAGCTACTACTCTCCTCCCCCTCAAAGAGCTCTTTCAGATGGAATTCTAACAACTTTTCCATACAACTCTCCCTCCTTGACCAGTCACCACTGTGGGCACTGTGACAAGTGAAAGGAAGTATGAGAGAAAACTAACAGTTATACAGTTCTATAGTGCTACTGGCATTATAGAAGTGTTTACACAACACAGAGCCTCAGACTGAGAAACCTGTCGATGCTTCATAGCTGCAACCTTTGTTTTCATTTTCTACAGTTCATACCAGTAGCTTTCTGATGGGAGGTGTGTGGTCTTTGCACCATATAGTCCACAAGGGTTTTAATCTCATCACTGGGCTTAATGGCAGTTGCCTTGAATCAGAATGAGCACTCACCGTTTTTCCTGTCTCTCAGCGGCAGCAGGTTTGGGGCGGGCTGCAGCGACAGCTCTTGCAGCTCATTGGTCACTGCCTCACTCTGTGGGCTGGGGGCGGAGTCAGACGATGCAGGAGTCGAACCACTTGGGCTTGGCTCCTCCCCTGTCTGGGCCTCCATGATCGCAGCAGTGACGGAGGGAGGCTGAGACAGACAAGACCTGAGAGATAAACAAAATAGCACATTCATCAAAAATGCCTAAAACTCTCTCACCATGTCACTAAACTGGCTAGAACATTCCACCTTTACTTGCATCCCCAACTGCTTCCTCCCTCCTTACATCACCTGCCTGACACATTCCCAGGGCTTCCCTCCAGTTCACTAGCCTGAGAGAGTGTATGAGTCCTAATTCAATAGGTTAAATGGGACCGGCCCATCCCCATGGCAATCCACCATAAGAGGAAGGACCGCAGATGAAACACTGGGCCCAACCAATACTGCGGAGGACCAGCTCCTTGCCATGGCAACACCTTACATAAAAACCACCCAGTGCAGATAAATACACAAAATCACATGCTAATGGTTTCAGAGAAGCAGCCTAAAACAGACAGTCTTAGAATGAGAGCTCAACTTGCTACTGATGGGCCACAAAGGTGCTCTTGCCAACCTCCAGCTAATCTGTCAGTTAGCAGTGCTTACCCATATGGTCTCTTCCACTAATCATCAATGTGGCTTGATGGAATGCAGTCTCTATCCACATGCCATTGTGTTGCATTAGCCATGTGGTGAGCTTTAGTCATAATGCATACATTCATTGCTAAACTTATTTACATTTTTCTCAGCAGGTAAAATAGCAGCGTTATCCAGTTTGCTAAATACTGTTGAAGTCGGAAGTTTACATACACTTAGGTTGAAGTCATTAAAACTCATTTTTCAACTACTCCACAGATTTCATGTTAACAAACTATAGTTTTGGCAAGTCGGTTAGGATATCTAACCGACTTCCAACAATTGTTTACAGACAGATTATTTAACTTAAAATCCACTATATTACAATTCCTGTGGGTCAGAAGTTTACAAACTGTACACTAAGTCGACTTTAAACAGCTTGGACAATTCCAGAAAATGTTGACATGGCTTTAGAAGTTTCTGATAGGCTAATTGACATAATCTGAGTCAATTGGAGGTGTACCTGTGGATGTATTTCAAGGTCTACCTTCAAACTCAGTGCCTCTTTGCTCGACATCATGGGAAAATCAAAAGACATCAGCCAATTGTAGACCTCCACAAGTCTGGTTCATGCTTTGGAGCAATTTCCAAACGCCTGAAGGTACCACATTCATCTGTACAAACAATAGTACGTAAATATAAACACCATGGGACCATGCAGCTGTCATACAGCTCAGAAAGGAGACGTGTTCTGTCTCCTAGAGATGAACGTACTTTGGTGCGAAAAGTGCAAATCAATCCCAGAACAACAGCTAAGGACCTTGTGAAGATGCTGGAGGAGTTAGGTACAAAAGTATCTATATGCACAGTAAAGCGAGTCCTATATCGACATAACCTGAAAGGCCGCTCAGCGAGGAAGAAGCCACTGCTCCAAAACCGCCATAAAAAAAGACTACGGTTTGCAACTGCACATGGGGACAAAGATAGTACTTTTTGGAGAAATGTCCTCTGGTCTGATGAAACAAAAATAGAACTGTTTGGCAATAATGACCATCGTAATGTTTGGAGGAAAAAGGGGGAGGCTTGCAAGCCGAAGAACACCATCCCAACCGTGAAGCACGGGGGTGGCAGCATCATGTTGTGGGGGTGCTTTGCTTCAGGAGGGACTGGTGCTCTTCACAAAATAGATGGCATCATGAGGAAGGAAAATGATGTGGATATATTGAAGCAACATCTCAAGATATCAGTCAGGAAGTTAAAGCTTGGTCGCAAATGGGTCTTCCAAATGGACAATGACCCCAAGCATACTTCCAAAGTTGTGGCAAAATGGCTTAAGGACAACAAAGTCAAGGTATTGGAGTGGCCATCACAAAGCCCTGACCTCAATCCTATCAAAAATGTGGGGGCAGAACTGAAAAAGCGTGTGTGAGCAAGGAGGCCTACAAACCTGACTCAGTTACACCAGTTCTGTCAAGAGGAATGGGCCAAAATTCACCCAACTTATTGTGGGAAGCTTGTGGAAGGCTACCCGAAACGTTTGACCCAAGTTAAACAATTTAGGCATACCTAAAGGCAATGCTACCAAATACTAATTGAGTGTATGTAAACTTCTGACCCACTGGGATTGTGATGAAAGAAATACAATCTGAATTAAATGGTTCTCTCTACTATTATTCTGACATCACATTCTTAAAATAATGTGGTGATCCTAACTGACCTAAGACAGGGAATTTTTACAAGGATTAAATGTCAGGAATTGTGAAAAACTGAGTTTAAATGTATTTGGCTAAGGTGTATGTACATTTCCTACTTCAACTGTAGCTGTGTTTTACAGAATTTGGTGCAGCAACTAATTTTGCTGCTGTGCAATCCACTGTAATACAGTGCTTTACATAGTGTTACAGTGCCATCCACTGTAATACAATGCTTTACATAGTGTTACAGTGCCATCCACTGTAATACAGTGCTTTACATAGTGTTACAGTGCCATCCACTGTAATACAGTGCTTTACATAGTGTTACAGTGCCATCCACTGTAATACAGTGCTTTACATAGTGTTACAGTGCCATCCACTGTAATACAGTGCTTTACATAGTGTTACAGTGCCATCCACTGTAATACAGTGCTTTACATAGTGTTACAGTGCCATCCACTGTAATACAGTGCTTTACATAGTGTTACAGTGCCATCCACTGTAATACAGTGCTTTACATAGTGTTACAGTGCCATCCACTGTAATACAGTGCTTTACATTGTGTTACAGTGCCATCCATTGTCCTCGATTTGTAACTAGCCCCATTGTTAAAGGCCCTGTGCAGTCAAAAGGGTGATTTTCCTGGTGTCAACTGTGACTTTTAACTAGCAAACTACTTCCCGGCATGCTGTAAAAAGAACACGGTGTTGTGACTGGATGCCAGTGTTAATTTAACGTTACACTATTTTCAGAAGAATGAAAACATCCGACAGCAGTGGCTGCTTTTCATTTCGGGGGGGACAGGCTGCACCGAAAATTACCATCATGTCAAGCGTGTGCAATGTACATTTGGAGCGAAGTTGCTTTATCAATTGGGGAGAACAATCGATGGGTCTTGCCAGGAAGCTAATCCTGAAGACTGATGCTGTACCATCATTGACAGTGGATCAGTAGTTCTTGCAAGCGCTGACCATAAATGTAAGTAACAGAGTGCGGAGTATGACACGGTGGCTGTAACTGTGGTTGTTTTGACGGTATATTTTCCATAACACGCCTGATAGTCACTATGTTTTTTCTTTTTTCTTCCATCCCTAACCCCCCTACGGTGTCTATAGTATTCGTAATTTACCCCTGAAAATCATAATTCTGCCATTCCGTTGAGTGAATTGTTGTTTTACAGTTAATGTAGCTTGTGTCATCGGGGCTAATCGCAATTATTATTTCAATCTCCTTTTGTCTTTCCACTATTATCAAGCTGTAATAAGACATTTGGGAAAATTCAACATCTACTCTGTTTGCACTGCTTCCTAGGCAACCACCATGCTGTGATACAAAATCAGCTTTCCCAAAACAAAGAAGGGGGATATGCTGTGAAGCCAGTTATAGTTATTCATTTCAAATATAGAGCATTTCAGGCACACAAAAAATTCCAAATACAAATTGAGTACTTCAAAAACACCAGAAAACATATTGATAGCGTCATAACTCAGAACAGTAAATACAATTCACTACCCATTTAACAAACATTTCCCTTCAAAAACATTACAGGCTCCTGGATCCTGGATCTCCTCTTTAACAAGGTACCTTCAGGCAAGGTCACCGTTGATCCAGTGCTGTGTGTGGAGAAGCTGTGCGAGTTGTCCATCCCAGGACACCGGTCTGCCCGGTGTGAGAGGCCTGACAAGTAGGATGCCATAGCTGGATTTGTATCCTGCTTCAATCTTGGGGGTGACTGAAGCCAAGTGGGTGACTGAAGCCTGCTTGATTGAAGCGGGGTACATGGGTCCCCCTCCTCTCCTGCTCCCCTCCACATCAATCTCTGTAGTTGGTTGATTTAACTAAAGACTAAGTAATTCACTTTTACCGATCACATTATGTTACTTTGGATTGGTTTTTTTCAAGCATTCAGGCGAAAGATGAGTGTTACACATTGTACGAATCAATGGGTCCTGCACACCTATATTAGGTTAATGGCTCTCATTTCTTTTTTTTAATGTCAGATGATGTCTAACCATTATTTCTCACCTTTAGTTCTCATGAGTGTTCATGAGGAGCAATATTTTGGCTATGCTGGCTTATTGTAAATAATCATAAAAATGTCTGATCAATACATACAATTCTGAACATATTTTCCTTTATAAATGATGCAGAGGCACCAATAAATTGTACCGTACACTTATTGTTTGCTGTTTTCATGTACATTCCCTTATTTCTAAGTTTCTAAGGTGACTCAGGCATTACTAATTCTTGTGAAGAAGTGTATCACTGAACTGTATTCAGTAATTAGTTACAAAATAATAGAAATGCAATTGTGTATTGCTGCGGTTTGTCTGATTTCCAACAGTCCATGATCAGCCCTTTTGACCATGAAAGCATTTTGCTGAGAAAATGGGTTGAGGCATACTATTAAGGCTCAGAATGACGTGGCCCAATGTTTACCTTGTTACCTGACAACGAACACAAGGATGTTTCAAAGAGCTGTCAGTCAAGACGAGCTCATGAATATAAGCTCCCCGCCCACTCAGCCAATTCCTTTAGGCTTACTGATAGAGATGAGAGAAGGTGCAATTTATTCCATTCTGAGCATTTTAATAGCGTAAAAATATTATGGGGGATGTTTTGGTCATTCAAAGGCTTTATTACTTGGGAAATAGGATGACTGTGCGGGACCTTTAAGTCAACATAGCAGTAACCTGAGCCCGATGGGCGGATTAACACAGCTGCCCTCTGTGAACCAAAATCACAACAATAGCCTCCTGCCTCTCAAGCCATGTTCCAGAGGTTTCCATCCTGAAACAATCTAGTTACAACCGTTGGAGTACATCCAAAATCATATCATGTTGGCAGGACAAGGGAGCGCCACCACTCCACTGCTCCCAGGCCAAGGTGTCAGACGACTGGGTTGTTGCTGCTGACCGATATGGACTGTGCCTCTTACAACACAGACTTTAAATTGAACAATGACAGTTGCAACAATATCCAGTAACAAACCATGTGGTCCTCCAGTTGTTGATTGCTATGGGAATGCTTGCAAACTGAACCAGCCAGAAGGCCCAATGTCCCTCCTGCAATGCTCGGTTAAAGTGGGGTGGTGGAATCTTTCCAAGCTGAAGGAGAGGTCATCAGAGAAGCATCGCATGAGAACCCTGTGTTCACACAACCTTTAAACTCTACTGGTCCTGACTGGTGACCTTCCCCAAGGCTTTTCAATCCATCAAGCATTTCAAAATCCTTCAAGAAAACGGGTTATTTTCAAACTGGGCTCTTTTTAAAACAGGTTCATAATATGCCATATTATGTCAGTTTCCATGGCAACCCATCGCCTTTCGTCAAACCTGCTCCGCTGCCCTCGTCCACCTCTTGCCGTAGATAGATTTAGACCTAGGCTATGTGCTGAAAGGCTGCTCTAGTAGCGAGCAGAAAACGAGTTATCCATCTTTTACATACGGTCACACTTTAAATAATATTTCTGGTTCAAATGAAACGAGTCAGGTCAGCTGCTGACGAGTGTTGTGAGAGTGACTAGAGTTACACAGAGTGCTTTAATCAAATAAACTTACGATAATTCAGTTCCACCAAAACCATCAACATTGCCCATAATTAAATGGAAATCATTTTGCTAATATTTAACTACACCAAAAGATGCCTCGGGGACTGTCCAGGAAGCTCTAGTGAAAGTGTCATGGCAACCTGAAGGGTTGTTGTGAACTTGATAGATACTCCTATACACGATAACAGAAGACAAGCGATAATAGAACAATAGCTAGAAAAGCCATAAGAATGATAAGACACTGGACTGTTGTCCAGGTAAGCCATGTTGACTTGACAACAGTCAGTCACCCAGAGTAGAAGTCCTACTGAGACAAAACAGCAGACAGAAATTTTAAACAAACCCAGAATTATTCAAACAACAACAAACCCAGAGATCCTCTAGACACACTTTAATCCTGTACTTTCGGAGACCGGTTTTGCTTGTTATAAATTATCTAGGTCATGTGCTGTTGGAGGGACTTTTACTTTCCCTTAGAATGACAGCACGCCACGCCTGTAGCATGTACTAAGCACTAACACAATATATCACCATGTTGCAAAATGAGTCACGGCATCCCTCGACATGTGACTGACCTAATCGTTTCAGCATGGATATTAGGCTAGCTATGCATTATTTCGCTTCTGTATCTTGTCCATGTAATTTCTCCCAATATTTACCCAACTTTGGAGTCTTTCTTCAATCTTGAACCCATATAAATCCCATAATTTGATAGACACAGATCTCAAGACCCAGAGCCTTGAATCGTATACTGTATTGCTCTCCTGTTATCAGAACTCTCGCTATCAGAGCACATTTTAATACCTGTGATTCTGGCTTTGTTCTTAGTGGTATAGCCCTACTGTAATGTATCCCTTTCTAGGCTAATACTCAGTAGCCTAATGTTTATTCTAGCATTAAAAACTAAAAAAGGATCATAATAGCTCTTTAGATTCATTCTTGATTTGCAAAGCAACATACAGAACTTATCTTTCAAGACCTTTTATTAGGGATACAACTTTTGGAGATAAGGGCTATCATGTCAGGAGACTGAAACCAACTCCACACAGGCATCTGCCTGCCTACCTACCTACCTACCTACCTACCTACCTACCTACCTACCTACCTACCTACCTACCTACCTACCTACCTACCTACCTACCTACCCAGACTCTCACTTTTTATTTCAAACAAGCTTCACATTCTGTGAGGAAGTGCAGGGTCAAGTTTTTGGTGTGAGACAAAAAAAACGGGTGTTCAAAGCTGTGTGATTCTAACTGGCACAAAAAGACTAGCCTAACAACAGCCAAAGCGTCCATGTACCCCTACTTAACACAACACTGCCTAACTGTGAATCATCCTATCCCAATTCTTCACTGTGGATAGTTTTTCAACCATTGATTACATTCAGCACTGATAACAAGCTGGACTGAATGTGAAGAGCCCGGTCTGAGATCCAACGCCTTAATTATTTCCCCTGCCAAAGCAGTGACATCATAGCCTGGCCTCTCGCCATCCCTCATGTTTAGACAGGAAAGGGACCCGAAGTCCTGCCAACCACCACGTGATCCACTCTCCTTTTCTTTCACAGTAGAGAAATAATTTAAATCAGCTGAGAAGAGAAGGTTTTTTGTGTGTGTTCACTCTTTGTTTTGATACATGGGACCATTGGGGCAGCATGTAGATAACATGATAGTCTAAAGCCCTGTCCTCCTAGGCCCCTGTTGGGAGTGGCCGGAAGACTTGGCTGTCTCTGACCGTCACCCAAAGATGATGTCATTGAGTCACAATACCACTGAGGCTGTCTTAAGAACACATGTGTGTAATTCCTGCTAAGTGGTCCAATTCCACTACTGACAGAACTGTCAATCATATCTACAACCAACACACTGATCATTGACATGGCATTAGCAAACCAAAACGAGTCAAGGTGATTAACACTTCTATGCCACTATTCAGATTGTATTCCAACTACCTAGAATCTTATCCGATTTGAAGTGAGATATGAACTGCACATGGATGAGCTGAATTAAATCAAACCATGATTTAAAGAAAGTGGAGGAGATGAAAGAAGATGGAAAAACTAACAAGACCTTCACAGTTTAAGAAAAGGGATTCACAGCAAGGGCACAACAACATGATGATGATAGAAATAACATAGATCATAAGAACAGTACGACTTCCAACCAACAGGAGTGTGTAATCGTGAGATTACGAGAGGCGTTTGTGCATAGCATACCTGGTCTATTTTAACAAGGTCCTGGATATTTCCATTTCAGTGGGGCTGCTCTCATTGTGAAAAAGTGAGAGGCGTAGTGAGGATAAAAGATAGATAAAGGCATACATTTGTTACAACATGTAAACAGATTGCATAAGTATCTTCATCTCTAAACCTTAGATAAGATTTATTTTAGATCCTAATTCCTGTCCAAGGAGCAGGCCAGCTGTTTTCAAGTCTCATATTTACTCAAAGCTCAAGATTGATATAGATCAGATGCTAGGTAGACCCACCCCACGTAAGTATAATACAGCATTTAAATAATCCACCTGTTCATAGGCACTGACAATAGATAAAGTAGGCCAAATGCAGAGGTTCAGCATGAATAGGGTTATCTGTGATCCAAATAAATATGAAGAATTTATGTCATGGCAGGCAAATTAAATCTAGAGATATGACGAAGGGATAGGTTAATATTTTTAGCCAAATCGATACAAATCTAAGCCTTGAGAAAGATAAAAACAGGCAGGATGTGAAACCACAGAACACTAGCCGGCTCCACTTTTTACAGGTAGTACTAACGCTAATCTAATACAGTTCAGTTGAGAAGGGTGAAATTGTGACATTTTTAAGATCGGACATGCGGGAGGCAAGGAGGCAGCGTTAATAACGATGGATGCCAGCCGCGGTCCTCCCCAAGAAGGGGCGACAACCGTAACACCCGTAAACAGCGCGTCAAACTGGTCCACGCTGATCTTTAGTGCGTAAAAAAAAAAAAAACTTTTGCAGGCCATCTAATAATTTGGCCAGGTAAAAAGGTATTGAACGTGCATTTCACGATCTGATGGTAGCCTACCTTTGTGGCTTTACATTGGAGATTTGCACTTTTTTTCTAGGTCAATTTAATCATTTTGAACGAAGAGCCGTTTGGGAGCCAAATGAGCCGGCTCTTTTACATGGAGCCAAATGAGCCGGCTCTTTTACATGGAGCCAAATGAGCCGGCTCTTTTACATGGAGCCAAATGAGCCGGCTCTTTTACATGGAGCCAAATGAGCCGGCTCTTTTACATGGAGCCAAATGAGCCGGCTCTTTTACATGGAGCCAAATGAGCCGGCTCTTTTACATGGAGCCAAATGAGCCGGCTCTTTTACATGGAGCCAAATGAGCCGGCTCAATGCCCATCACTACACAGATTATGTGATTAGCTAGAGCGAGATGTGTCCACATATACGTTTCAGTCAGAAATTCACGCTTGCCATCGAGTTTAAATATGTATACTAACCTAGTTGCACATGGAATACATTAAAATGTATCTACCTCTACTGCACCTACTGTCTCGACAACTCTGAATGCTCGACTACGAAAAACCAACTCAACTTTACTTGTTGCACCCTCTATAACCAGAGTGATTATTATTCGACCCTGCTGGTCATATAGCTATGAACGTCTTGAAGAACGATAAGGCCAGATGTCAAAATGTCTTACCTAGCAAGTCACGTTAGCAGGCGTCAGTGTTCAGGCTACTATTGTGACTGACAACATAGATAGATGGCCGTCAAACCACACACTAAAGTAAACTATCTAACCATTATGGTAATTGTGCTGTAGGTATTACGTAATATACACCCATGGCCCGGGCCAGTGGAACAGCCATTACAAACCAGATTTTAGCGTAGCCATATGTGGGCGTACTATTACTAAACTAGATAATATAGCTATCTAACTAGCAAGCCAAATGACTCGTCTGATTGCCGATTAATGATTGCAATTATCTGATAGTTAGCCTAGTTGCTAACGTTAGCGGTTCAACTCACCTAGGAGAAACGCAGTGCTGGTGGTATGGGACCGCAAGCATTCGAGTGGTGACGGCAGAATAGTTATGGTCGACATGTTCGTTGCATTTCCATTGGTCTTCAATCAAATCGATACTTTATTGAACCGTCGTTAAAGCTAGCTAATAGTGTTCCCTCACAAACTGCTCACTCAAACGAATGTCAAGCTAGCAAGAATAACAATCCTTCAGAATAAGAGTTCTGTCCTGTAGTCTTTAAGTGTAAATTAATAAATAAGGCAAACAATTATGGACAATATCACAATAATCGATATCTTATACCAGTTGAATAAAATGTATTATGTTATATATTTGTTTGCATTTAAATGTTTAGTCTAAATGATTCAACAAAATTGTGTGTGTACTTCTATCATCTATTTCGAATGCGTGTCAAAATAAAAGTCCTATACTAATCACACATTCCATTCCTGGCCCACGATATCAATAGATAGATAGATAGATAGATAGATCGATCGATCGATCGATAGATAGATAGATAGATAGGTACTTTATGGATCCCCCGGGGGGAAATTTCATTGTCAAGCAGCTACAACAAAACACAGGGCAGGTGCAAAATGCCACAACGAAAGTACACAAAAGACAGATACACGGTACATGATACATATAGCGGCAGTATGAAAAAGTATAGAAATACAAGATATCTGGAGTGCAAAAAAAAGCTATAAAAAGACATTGCATAGTATGAGTGGTTGGCTGAATATGTACACTATACATTGGTGGATGTTGGATGGTTAACTATACTATACAGGTTGATGGCAGAGAAATACTTCAGTATATAGTCTCTACGCCAACACCAGTACAGAATTAGGGTTGAAAGCAGTTAAAAATCCTCTTTAATCCCGATGCCTTCTGCTCAAACAAAGGTCCTACAGCTCTAACCAATGATTCTCACTTTAATGACCAGATGTTTGGGGAAACCCTATTTAGTAAGTGTTCGAACCTGCCCTTGATCTAGTTCCATTATCTGGATGACATCTTTGGTGTTTGACACCACAGTGAAAATACTAGGTTCATTCACCTTTTTAACACAAACCATCCTCACATAAATACGCCTTACACTGATTCTATGGATTTTCTGGACATCCTTTGAGCCACTAGATGGAGACAGAATCTTCGAAACCAAAGTATATTTAAATCAACATATACACACTGTGGAAAGTCTGTCCTCTTCTCGACTCCTCCAGAGAGGAGATGGGAAACTCCACTGGAATTGGATCAACGCCCATTGTGTGCGTAGTTAGTGGGAAGCGCGGTGCATTCTGGGTGATTCAGGGACAAGGTGAGCTCTTCTTAAAGGAATGAATGGGAGTCAATTGGGCGCTAGCTCAAAAAAACAACATTAGCATGAATTTCGTCAACAAGAAGTACAACATTAAATATTTTCCGAGATGTGAGATAATTAACCTGTTCTCTGTAAAACCGTATAACTTTGGAATCGTGACATTAAGTACTTTTGAGGAAAATAGGACGTTTCGTCGTTATCAATTTAACGTTGCAATATGGTGCAGAGCGTTCGATTTAACCTGTTGGGGGAAGGGGAGTAATAAACTAACATGGATTTTATTTTAGAAATTACCTTGACTAACCTGTACCCCCGCACATTGACTCAGTACAGGTAAACCCTGTATATAGCCTCATTACTAACCTGTACCCCCGCACATTGACTCAGTACAGGTAAACCCTGTATATAGCCTCATTACTAACCTGTACCCCAGCACATTGACTCAGTACAGGTACCCCCTGTATATAGCCTCATTACTAACCTGTACCCCCGCACATTGACTCAGTACAGGTAAAACCTGTATATAGCCTCATTACTAACCTGTACCCCAGCACATTGACTCAGTACAGGTAAACCCTGTATATAGCCTCATTACTAACCTGTACCCCAGCACATTGACTCAGTACAGGTACCCCCTGTATATAGCCTCATTACTAACCTGTACCCCCGCACATTGACTCAGTACAGGTAAAACCTGTATATAGCCTCATTACTAACCTGTACCCCCGCACATTGACTCAGTACAGGTACCCCCTGTATATAGCCTCATTAATAACCTGTACCCCTGCACATTGACTCAGTACAGGTAAACCCTGTATATAGCCTCATTACTAACCTGTACCCCCGCACATTGACTCAGTACAGGTAAACCCTGTATATAGCCTCATTACTAACCTGTACCCCCGCACATTGACTCAGTACAGGTAAACCCTGTATATAGCCTCGTTACTAACCTGTACCCCCGCACATTGACTCAGTACAGGTACCCCCTGTATATAGCCTCATTACTAACCTGTACCCCAGCACATTGACTCAGTACAGGTACCCCCTGTATATAGCCTCATTACTAACCTGTACCCCAGCACATTGACTCAGTACAGGTACCCCCTGTATATAGCCTCATTACTAACCTGTACCCCCGCACATTGACTCAGTACAGGTAAACCCTGTATATAGCCTCATTACTAACCTGTACCCCAGCACATTGACTCAGTACAGGTACCCCCTGTATATAGCCTCATTACTAACCTGTACCCCAGCACATTGACTCAGTACAGGTACCCCCTGTATATAGCCTCATTACTAACCTGTACCCCAGCACATTGACTCAGTACAGGTACCCCCTGTATATAGCCTCATTACTAACCTGTACCCCCGCACATTGACTCAGTACAGGTAAACCCTGTATATAGCCTCGTTACTAACCTGTACCCCAGCACATTGACTCAGTACAGGTACCCCCTGTATATAGCCTCATTACTAACCTGTACCCCAGCACATTGACTCAGTACAGGTACCCCCTGTATATAGCCTCATTACTAACCTGTACCCCCGCACATTGACTCAGTACAGGTAAACCCTGTATATAGCCTCATTACTAACCTGTACCTCCGCACATTGACTCAGTACAGGTAAACCCTGTATATAGCCTCATTACTAACCTGTACCCCAGCACATTGACTCAGTACAGGTACCCCCTGTATATAGCCTCATTACTAACCTGTACCCCAGCACATTGACTCAGTACAGGTACCCCCTGTATATAGCCTCATTACTAACCTGTACCCCCGCACATTGACTCAGTACAGGTAAACCCTGTATATAGCCTCATTACTAACCTGTACCCCAGCACATTGACTCAGTACAGGTACCCCCTGTATATAGCCTCATTACTAACCTGTACCCCAGCACATTGACTCAGTACAGGTACCCCCTGTATATAGCCTCATTACTAACCTGTACCCCAGCACATTGACTCAGTACAGGTACCCCCTGTATATAGCCTCATTACTAACCTGTACCCCAGCACATTGACTCAGTACAGGTACCCCCTGTATATAGCCTCATTACTAACCTGTACCCCCGCACATTGACTCAGTACAGGTAAACCCTGTATATAGCCTCGTTACTAACCTGTACCCCAGCACATTGACTCAGTACAGGTAAACCCTGTATATAGCCTCGTTACTAACCTGTACCCCAGCACATTGACTCAGTACAGGTAAACCCTGTATATAGCCTCATTACTAGCCTGTACCCCAGCACATTGACTCAGTACAGGTAAACCCTGTATATAGCCTCGTTACTAACCTGTACCCCAGCACATTGACTCAGTACAGGTAAACCCTGTATATAGCCTCGTTACTAACCTGTACCCCAGCACATTGACTCAGTACAGGTAAACCCTGTATATAGCCTCATTACTAACCTGTACCCCAACACAACTTTTTGGGGACCCCACCAAATTCACATAGAAATGTGTGTTATAGATCTGTCATCATTAAAAGCAAGTCTAAGAAGCAGTAGATCTGTTCTATGTGCTCTATCTTTATGCTTCCAGTTCTTTTGCTTCCAGCTGTTTACAAACAGCTGAAAATACAATATTTTTGGTTATGGAAAATACATTTCACTGCAGTTTAGATGGTACAATCATTCTCTACACTATACTTGTTTGTTTAGTCACATAAACTGAAATTAGGCGAACTATCAGAATTTTAGCAAACAGGAAATGGTGCAGCGATTTCTGCATAGTGCATCTTAAATCGACTCCTCTCCTCAATAGCCTTCTGCCGCCACTGAGGTAGCACATCTAGGCTCCCTATCCTGGAAGCGTTTTGAAATCCGCCTCACCTCCTTTGAATCAGCTGTTGTTTTCTAGGAGAAGAAAAGCAGGCACATGTTGTACAAACCATATGCTACTTATCTTTTATCTATAAAATGTCTGGCACAACCAGCTCCATTTCTTTTTACCACTTTAACATTCATTTAGGGATACCTCCTCTGTAAACGTTACTTCCTGATGACACGTGAGTGGAAAAGGAGTCTAATATCATGCAAGTGCAAATGTTTCCACGTTTCCTCTCCACACCTCGAGCAGAGGACAGAGGAGAGGACGCCAGTCGAGCAAAACCAATTGAGATTCTCTGAGTCTATTTACATAAATCTATCTTTCCACCCCAAGCACACTTTCAAGGGCCTGATCGAATCACAACTGCTTAGTTTCCACAGACTTTGTTCTGAAAACTGATTTTCTAGAAGCAACCACCATTCTTTTCCAAACCTTTGAGACACAGAAGATAGTAGAAACAGTTTATCAGAACTATCAAATCCACAACCCTACAATAGTTACAACAGGACAATCAGCCAGTGGTGCCTGACACCAAAGATCTCATCCCCCTGATTACTACCTTTTCCAATAAAATCATGAACCTTAATTCCTTGATAAACTGATTACAACAGGGCAAAAAAATGCACCCCTCCAGGATGTTAAAATAACGACATTTTATCTGGTGGAAAAATTCTAATCTGAATAATCTCCCGGCTAGAACCATAGACTCAGTCTGGTCCACTTGCAGTTCCTCCTCTGACAGAGTAATATTTCTCAAAGACGAAATGGTCCCACTTTAAACTAAATACAATTTATAAAGGCTTTATATAGCATACATAAAAGCTTCATAAGCACTACACAAAGGCTTAACAAATCATCTATAAGCATATGTCATTCTATAAATGGTTTATAAACATACGTAGTGCATTATGTCACAATTGGAAATTAACCCTACCGTGGGAATGGCTATGTCACCATTAATACACAATTTATGTATGACATACAGTTATAGATTATTTTTGAAGCATTTATGTAGTGATTATGAAGCCTTTATGTATGCTGTACTTTGAGGGTTTGGGTTAAATGCGGAAGACACATTTCAGTTGAACTGACTAGTATCCCCCCTCTCTATTTTTACTTTGTACTTTGGGGACTGACAAAATCATCTCAAATGGTGGATTTGGTGCTGCCATCTGTCAAAAATAACAGTTACCACAAAATGTTGTTTAAATAGTTTCATGCACGTCTTTGTCATTCTTGGTAATGGATCTAATGTGCTGTTGAAGATGTGCCAGGAGGGCATTCTTACTTCTGGCACATCTTCAACAGCATATTAGATCCATTACCAAGAATGACAAAGACACATTACCAATTAATCATTTTCAGGAACACTCATTAGAAAACTTAAAGGGATAGTTCACCAAAATTACATATTGGTTCGTTTAAGCAGTCTATGGACAAGGTATGACAACAATCCATGCTTTGGTTTACCTGGCCACTGATTCAAATGCTAACCTTTTAGCATTTGTGGCACAAATCCTATGCAAGTCAATGATTCTTATATTAGCATTTTCACACTATGTCCAAATCATCCTAAAGTATCTAAAAAAAGTATTGAGTAACTCAATTAAGTTACTTAAAAATGATTTGGGTTGTGGACCAGGATGTGGACATTATGATTTGGGTTAGGGTTGAACTGGGATGTGGACACAAAGCTAGGGTTGTGGTTGAGGCTATAGTTAGGGTTGAACTGGGATGTGTACGTGAAGCTAGAGTTAGGGTCGAGGCTAGGTTAGGTTTGAACTGGGATGTTGCCATGAAGGTAAGAAGCTAAGGAAATCCTCTGGGTTGATTATGAAGACAGTCATAAAATCCTATAATATCATATCTTGGCTAAATTAGAGAGGCTTCTTCTGAGACAATGGCATCTGGTTTCTGTTGTGCAATATGAGCTAATTTAACTTATAATACCTTTGTGTGTCCTGTCTTATGGTCTTAAGTAAAGGTTGAGTGCTTGTTAGTATTAAAGTTCTCTATGTCAATCTCATAGATCTGTCTGCACTGGGTTCTGACAACTAAAACACCTGCTGGTAGTAGACGGTTATTATGCCATTGTTATGTCATATCATTATCTGGTTCATCTGATAATAGCTTTGGTCACATGGGTGGCTGGCCCATATCGCCAGTGCTGAATCGCCACTCCTTACCCAGATCCATTTGTATGGCTGCTGAGCAGAAACAGCATCAGTACTGATACAGGTTCAGTTCCTGGACATTATCCTCCTCTTAGATAAGGTCTGCCCAGGGGATTTGAGCTGGGTGGCTGGCTGTTTTCTACCCCTGTGGCAGACCGTTTCCTCCTCTGGTTTTTAATCAGACATAATCTGCTGATATTGCTCTGGAGGCCAGGCCCATATGCCGCCACATTCTCCTTGTGACCCGGATCCAAGCCTTTTAAACACCACGGCAATTTGTCTCTGGCCAAAGACCGGTGTCAGAATCTGAAATCCTCTTTGTCCTGCATTGCTAAAATTAAGTACTTCAACGTTTTTTCATCTGTGCTCTCTACTTCAATGTTATTTCAATAGGAAGGCGATGTGGTTGTGGCCGAGGCCAAACCCACAAGCAAAAGGTATGTTACCAAACGCACACGTTTTTATCTAAAAGGGGAGAACAGCAAATCAATTCTGCGCATTTGCATTTTGTGACATCATGTCCGTCCTAGATAGAACCGGCTTTAATCTGTGTGTGAGCTGGAATAGTGGTGATTTAATTGGTGAATAATCTGATGTTGACTAAAGCAGATGTTGATCATAGAAGGGAGTTTGGTGCTCTAGTGCAGTGCATGGAATAGGACAAGTGGAGACCCCTATACTCAAATCTGGCAAATATTTAATATAGGTACATCACAAAAATCATACTTTATTACCATCTGTATACAATAAATTCCCTATCAAACTTATCCACGTGGATAATCATCATTATAGGCCTACATTTGAAACATGACACCTACACTTTCTCCACAGAAATGGAATAGACATTGAAGAGAAAATGTTGAACAGAAAAAGACAAACACTGTACTTGACTTAAAAAAAAAAAAAAATTTAACAGGACAAATTGTAAGCAATCAAAAACTTAATGTAGATCTTAAATGATATACCGAAACATGATGTTCATTCCTCCAGTTCCACATGTCACAGACTTCTAGATAAATCATACAAAACTGCTCATACTCTAAAATATTGTTTCTCAGACTCTTGGAACCAGATTGGGCCATGCATTATGACCATGATGATGAAGTACAAGAGAGAATGAGTGCCTCCAACAAGTTCAACTGGATGCTAAGAAGCAGTATGAGTCAGTTTGCTGCAGATGGGAAATGGCCCCATTCTTTATTTTCTTCAAATATACAATGACCAGGGAGCATGGTGTGAAATGTGATCCTATATCAGTGAGAGCAAATGCATCTATCGAACTGATTACACGCTCACTGTGTCCCTCCCCAAGACAGTTACCTCTCTTGGGTCTGCGACTCAGCATCCCAGCTCTTGCCGCCATGTTGGTTCTTCTTGCGGGTGCGCTCGGCCATGACCACAGCTGCCAACACGGTCACCAGCACCGTCACGGTGATGACCAGCACGGTGACCGTCTCTGCCATGCACAACTGGCTGTCCACCCACGCCAGCGAGGCACCCGCCAGCTGCAGAGGCTCACGGCACGTCACGTTGTGGTAGTCGTCAACGTGCAGGTGGCGCACGCTCAGCAGCTTGCTGAAGACCCGGTGCAGGTCGCAGTCGCAGTTCCACGGGTTGCCAGCCAGCTGCAGGTGAGTGCCGGCTGTGTGGAGGTTCAGGAAGGTCTTGAACTTAAGGTGTTGTAGTTGGTTTCCCTCCAGGCCCAGCAGGGTGAGGCTGTGCAGGGGAGCCAGGGCCTCTGTGCCGATGTGAGAGATATTGTTCTGTCCCAGCTGCAGGGCCTCCAGGACTGGCAGCATGGACAGGGAACCATCACGCACAGCTCCCAGCTGGTTGGCATGGAGGTAGAGGTGTCGCAGGCGAGACAGGCCTCGGAAGGCCCCTGGCTGCAAGAAGGTGATGTGGTTGTGGCTGAGGTCCAGCTTCTCCAGGCTCTCCAGGTGCTCCAGACTGGAGACCTCCAGCCGCTCCAGGGTGTTATGGTCCAGCCGGAGCTCCCGGACTGAGGACAGACTGTGGGAGAAGTCCGACGGCAGCCGGCGCAGCTCGTTACGGCTCATGTCCAGCTTCTCCAGAAAGGAGAGGGAGTAGAAGGCCTGGGAGAGGAGGAGGGTACAAACAATTATGAACATGAAAATGATTAAGTAATCATCAGCATCAAATCCTTATGCTAAAATATGCCACTAATGTTATCTAATGCATAGGCTATCGCAGTGTTTCTCAATCCATTACTAGTGCTGGGCTAAAACAAAAATGTACACAGCCTGTCCCTCACGAATATATTGTATGACATTATATGGGCTTAGCAGGTGTTACCTCGGGCTGCAGCAGCTGGATTCCACTGTCAGACAGCACCAGGACCCGCAGTGACCAAAGTCCGGCAAAGGCACGGCTCTGTACTTCTATCAGCAAGTTGCCACCCAGGTCCAGCAGCCAGGTGCCATGGGACAGGCCATGGGGCACTTGGAGGAACCCGCGCGCTCGGCAGTCCACCAGATCCGAGTGTTCGTAGCAGAGACAGTGGTGAGGGCACTCTTTTGAACCTTCCACTGAAGACAGAGCCAGGAGCAACAGAGCATGAAATAACATATTACTTGCAAAAATATGCACCTAAAGTGCTTTATCACGACAAGGCTTGAGGACGTTTGGAGTAGAGTTTCAGCAACCGGATATCCGAGGAATATCTGCAAAATAATGCAAACAACCATTAGAGTAATGGTTTGGAGATACAGTATCAAACGCTGTCGCTGAGTGGTGAGTATTAGGTAGGATAGAGGAAAAATGTACATTTAATAGCTCTGTACGCTGCAGGCTTTTAATATCTTGAACTAGTCGATAGCTCTAAAAGACTAGATGGAAAACACTCAGAATCCGTTAACGTACCAGCAGTGAGCCGGTTGCGCGTAATGGTAATGTTTTACGCACGGACTACTTTGGCGGTTTTAAGTTAAACGATCTGTGTGTGTTGTTGGTAAATGTAGACACACAAAATTACGTTGAAAAATAAATTAAAATGTAAATATAAAGGTTGTTTTTAAACCGACACAACAGCAAGCCTATTCAACGAACGATAACAGCAACGGTAAATAACTCGTAAATAATTCAATTTAAAAATACTTTATATCCAATCTCCACTGAGAAGCGCTGGTGCCGCATCAATAAACTAACTCCTGCGTCATCTCGCTCATCTGTCCTTGTCACGCTCCCTCCAGTTTTTTCTATCGAGACCTAATCCACAAATAATCCGCCCTACAGATGTTCCCATCTAATAATGCAGTTTGTTTTAGTACTCCTTCTTAGACCCCCTCCTTTTTATTTCACCTCAATTTATCCAGCGCTGGTCCCCCTATTGTCCATAGTAGAATAAAGATCCCAGACCCCTCATTATTCTAATACGAAAAACGGACAATGGAACATCTGCCCTGCAACCCCACCTACTTAATATTACAAAATTTGTCGTTTTCGTTAATTTCTTCTCAACATAATTGCGTCGTTTTAATCACATTTACGCAGAGGTTACATGGTGCATCCATCACATTGTGTCCAATAGGCATATACAGTGCATTGGGAAAGTATTCAGACCCCTTGACTTCTTCCATATTTTATGTTACAGCCTCATTCTAAAATCCTCAATCTTAAATCCTCAATCTACACACAATAACCAATAATGACAAAGGAAAAATAGTTTTTTAGAAATGTTTGAAAATGTATACAATTTAAAACCGATACCTTTACATAAATATTCAGACCCTTTGCTATGAGACTCGAATTTGAGCTCAGGTGCCTCCTGTTTCCATTGATCATCCTTGGTAAATTCTATTGATTGGACATGATTTGGAAAGGCACACAGCTGTCTATTTAGGTTCCACAGTTGACAGTGCATGTCAGAGCAAAAAACCAAGCCATGGGGTCGAAGGAATTGTCCGTAGAGCTCCGAGACAGGATTGTGTCGAGGCACAGATCTGGAGAACGGTAACAGAACATTTCTGCAGAATTTAAAGTTCCCAAGAACACTGTGGCCTCAATCATTCTTAAATGGAAAAATTTAGGAACCCCCAAGACTCCTAGAACCAGCCACCCGGCCAAACTGAGCAATTGGGAGAGAAGGGCCTTGGTCAGGCCTTTATGGTAGTGGGCAGACGGAAGCCACTCCTTAGTAAAAAGGCACATCACAGCCTGCTTGGAGTTTGCCAAAAGGCACCTAAAGGACTCTCTGACCATGAGAAACAAGATTCTCTGGTCTGATGAAACCAAGATTGAACTCTATGGCCTGAATACCAAGCTTCACGTCTGGCGGAAACCTGGCACCATCCCTACGGTGAAGCATGGTGGTGGCAGCATCATACTGTGGGGATTATTTTCAGCAGCAGGGACTGGGATACTAGTCAGGATCGAAGGAAAGATGAACAGAGCAAAGTACAGAGAGATCCTTGATGAAAACCTGCTCCAGAGCACTCAGGACCTCAGACTAGGGCAAAGGTTCACTTTCCAACAGGACAATGACCCTAAGCACACAGCCAAGACAACACAGGAGTGGCTTTGGGACAAGTGTCTGAATGACCTTGACTGGCCCAGCCAGAGCCCGGACTTGAACCCAATCGAACATCTCTGGAGAGAGCTGTGCAGCGACGCTCCCCATCCAAACTGAAATCAAATTGTATTGGTCACATACACATTTAGCAGCTGTTATTGCAGGTGTAGCGAAATGCTTGAGAGCTTTAGAGGATCTGCAGAAAAGAATGGGAGAAACTCCCCCCAAATACAGGTATGCCAAGCTTGTTGCGTCATACCCAACAAGACTCAAGGCTGTAATTGCTGCCAAAGGTGCTTCAACAAAGTACTGAGTAAAGGGTCTGAATATTTATGTAAATGTAAGATCAGTTTTTATTTTATTTTTTACATCATGTCACCAGCTGAGTTTGACCACAAATTAACAATTGTTTGCGCCTGGAGGAGTCTAGGTGATAATGCGGACACTGGCTGTGAAAAACAGATTCATACAATGTGCTGTTGACCAACGCATGTGTAGGGTACGGTTTTGGGTCCGTTTCGCCTCTATACATAGTCCTGTACAATAGAAAACTATTCTCAGCCTGAATGAATGATTTAATTGGAGGTAAAAAAATGTGCCACACAACTAAAGCCAGAGTGAAACTACAATATGAGTGAGTGTGACTAAGCACGTCATTCTATAGGGAATAACAGGCTCCTTTAATTGGTTATTGAGTGGATCTCCCTTGATTGTGGATGACAAGTAGGCAGGCCTATTCTATTCAACTCTAATAAAGTGAGTGAATAAGGAACATACAGCATTTCTCTGAATGGATTTGTAGATGAAATGTCATTATGTATAACTAACAACGTGCCATGGTTCTTTGTAATGTGGATACTTTCTAATGTTTATTGAAGGCAAGACCTTAGGAGCTTGGATACTGTTTCATTTGACATGGTCATTGCTTGTATACCTCATCCACACATCTCCCACCTTCATTAAATTACGCCCTCTGCTGCCAATTTGAAGGTATAGCAACAAACAAATGTTTTGGATAGAACTGCAATTCATCCATCCCAGATGATCCAGCCTAATAAAAACCTTGTTATAAAATGTTTCAAAGTGTTTAACAACACAATTAAGAGTTAAAGATTAATTCCTTTTCCACAAGATATGAATATTGGGATTTGAGTGTGAAAGAAAGACAGACCACTACATCAACTAGTAGACAAAACATACATGAAAACCATAACGAAAAGACAAATAAATAAAAAAACATGACAAACTGCAAACTTCGTTTTTTTTCTATTTTTTATTTCCATGTTACTAGCTATTTAAAAATAAAAATAAAATACTGGGAAGGAAACCTTGGCAACGGCAGCCTTGTTGACACACGTTGGACAGGTAAACAACACGGATGCCTGTCACAACTGGCCAAGCCTCCAATCAGGCTACATTGTTATAAACATGAGGCTGGGATAGGGGCCTTTGGGCCATATGAGAACCCTGCTCCCCATCCCAGTCTCAAACATGGCAAGATATCTTTAAGTACATTTTTTCCAAAAGTGAATACAAAGCATCACATACAGAACTGAGATCGATCTCATCGCACACGGTTCAGTGGCACGCCATATGATATTGGCCAACGTAGTTAATTTGTTTTTGTTTTCTTGTTCGAACATGGGAGGAATGCATGGAGTCGGGCGGAAGAGCAGATTTCAACTGCCAAAGTGTGGCAATGGTCGGTAGACAATAAGAGTGGGAGAAAGTAAGAAAAGATCTCGATTTCAATGTGGTCCCATCATGGAAGAGGTACTGTATTGTAGAATCAAAGACCAAGAGGGACAATGATGAAGAGGAGGAGGAAAACAGCCCAGCCTCTACTCTAAAATAACACACGCTCTTTATCTTAAGTTTGCCAGACTTAAAACCATACACAAAAAGAGCAAATTTAGTTCAGGTGGGACCATGCCGCAAGAGCTTATGGGTAAAAGCGGACAGTAATGTCTGATTGCAAAAACAGAAAGCATTTCATAAAAAAAATTCAAGCTACTAGAACCAAACAGGTGTTCACAACTTGTATTTTCTATGAAAGGACAATTTGGGGGCGGAATTTCAAGTCAGATTAATAATGTTAACACAATTGAGTGTTTCCCAGTTGATGGAAAACAGCAATTTCAATAACCTATTGGGTGCATGTTTGTAAGATTGTGAGTTACCATTCATCCCATTCACACGCGTCACTATTGGCATCCTTTCAGTCAGCTGTTAAAAAAATAACGATACGCTTTCAAGAAAGCTATTAAAATTAGTGTTCTTGTCAAAACAGTATTTCAATATTAGAAAAGGTCCTTTATCTCACCATAAATTCCTACTCTTGAAACGTATGACAAAATGACTAGAAAATAGATCAACCAATGAAAATAGAGAAATCAAGTGACTTTTCTCTGTGAAACGGAAGTGAGGAGCAGACTTGATGGCCGGGGGGAGAAGAAACAGAAGGGAATGTAAGAGGTCAAGAAGATGAGTGTGGGATGGGGAATGGTGGCAAATTGATTATTTTTATGTTAGATTATCTTTAAAAATGAACTGGATATTTCCCCTTCAGTTGGGACCCCCTTTTGTCCTGTTCATAATGTTGAACCTCTGATGGAGGCGAGGGGGCAGGGGAACGCGGGCCTTGGTCTGATGTTGAAGGGAGGAGGGAGAGAGAAGAACAAACCAAAAACTGCCTTTGCCGTTGTGACCTCCCCCAAACAATTGCCCCCCCCCCCAACCCCATCCGGACTGAACCTCCGGCTCAAGATGATAAAGTGGAGTCTTTCTGTGTTTGCTGTGCTTGTGGCCGCTGCACCAACTTCTGGCTCTCCACGTCTCTAAAATGTTTCTCCACCTGCAGGGGACAATAAACATTTTATCCACAATCAGCTTTCTGGTACTGCCATTCCTGTATTCCCTTCAATGGTGAATGAATGGTGGGAGTAGTGGTGGTGGGAGTAGTGGGAGTAGTGGTGGTGGGAGTAGTGGGAGTAGTGGTGGTGGGAGTAGTGGGAGTAGTGGTGGTGGGAGTAGTGGAAGTAGTGGTGGTGGGAGTAGTGGGAGTAGTGGTGGTGGGAGTAGTGGTGGTGGGAGTAGTGGTGGTGGGAGTAGTGGGAGTAGTGGTGGTGGGAGTAGTGGAAGTAGTGGTGGTGGGAGTAGTGGGAGTAGTGGTGGTGGGAGTAGTGGGAGTAGTGGTGGTGGGAGTAGTGGTGGTGGGAGTAGTGGTGGTGGGAGTAGTGGGAGTAGTGGGAGTAGTGGTGGTGGGAGTAGTGGAAGTAGTGGTGGTGGGAGTAGTGGGAGTAGTGGTGGTGGGAGTAGTGGGAGTAGTGGTGGTGGGAGTAGTGGTGGTGGGAGTAGTGGTGGTGGGAGTAGTGGTGGTGGGAGTAGTGGGAGTAGTGGTGGTGGGAGTAGTGGGAGTAGTGGTGGTGGGAGTAGTGGTGGTGGGAGTAGTGGGAGTAGTGGTGGTGGGAGTAGTGGGAGTAGTGGTGGTGGGAGTAGTGGTGGTGGGAGTAGTGGTGGTGGGAGTAGTGGTGGTGGGAGTAGTGGGAGTAGTGGTGGTGGGAGTAGTGGGAGTAGTGGTGGTGGGAGTAGTGGGAGTAGTGGTGGTGGGAGTAGTGGGAGTAGTGGTGGTGGGAGTAGTGGGAGTAGTGGTAGTGGGAGTAGTGGTGGTGGGAGTAGTGGGAGTAGTGGTGGTGGGAGTAGTGGTGGTGGGAGTAGTGGGAGTAGTGGTGGTGGGAGTAGTGGGAGTAGTGGTGGTGGGAGTAGTGGGAGTAGTGGTGGTGGGAGTAGTGGTGGTGGGAGTAGTGGTGGTGGGAGTAGTGGTGGTGGGAGTAGTGGTGGTGGGAGTAGTGGTGGTGGGAGTAGTGGTGGTGGGAGTAGTGGTGGTGGGAGTAGTGGTGGTGGGAGTAGTGGTGGTGGGAGTAGTGGGAGTAGTGGTGGTGGGAGTAGTGGGAGTAGTGGTGGTGGGAGTAGTGGGAGTAGTGGTGGTGGGAGTAGTGGGAGTAGTGGTGGTGGGAGTAGTGGTGGTGGGAGTAGTGGTGGTGGGAGTAGTGGTGGTGGGAGTAGTGGTGGTGGGAGTAGTGGTGGTGGGAGTAGTGGGAGTAGTGGTGGTGGGAGTAGTGGTGGTGGGAGTAGTGGTGGTGGGAGTAGTGGTGGTGGGAGTAGTGGTGGTGGGAGTAGTGGTGGTGGGAGTAGTGGGAGTAGTGGTGGTGGGAGTAGTGGTGGTGGGAAGGCATACTCACTATCTTGCGTACGTGACTTAAAGCACTGCCCTCTTTGCCTTTGCAGTTCTCAGCCTGGTAAGGTGGGGCGATGACCACGTCGTCCATCACCATGATGTTCTTCTCCTGCCATTTGCAGTCTTTGATGCTACAGAGAGAGACGGAGGATTTTTTGTTGTTGAAGAAAATAAAAAAAAGCACACTGTAGCTGACTTTCGTCAGGGTACTGAGGGTAAAGGTTTCTGGGGTACACGTTTAGACAGATGCCTCCGTGCAGCAGGTATTGAATGGCGGACAGGTGCATTTCACAACAGCAACAACGCTGAAGAAAATATACAAACAAATTAAAACAAAACAATGTTACAGAATTAAGAGCTTACATCAAATTGGCCAGTCAGTTTTGGTACTAAGACTCACCTCAGTGTAGTCTAGGCCAAATAAGGGATCAACACTACAATCGCATTACAACCAAAAGGTATAATGAATGCATACTATTTGATAGGGTTGAAAACAAAACATTACTGAATCAAAGACTGGCACTCAAACTGGTCAATTAATCAGTGAAGGCAACTTCAACTAGACCATTTAAATGCATTGGGTAGCCCATTTTCTTTTAAAACAGCCTTTCCTGACAGTTGGGGACCGTCATACCAAGTAAATAAGTGATGTTTCTATAGTTGGATGCAGCAGAGCGCCAGTATTAGAAACAAGAGACGATACTCACGTTTTATGTATAGTCTGGAATAGCTGTTGGCCCTCCACAGAGACTCCAGCACTAATTGCATATGCTTGGGATAATTTGTCTTCCTTTTCCGACCGTGCTCGGTTGGCAAGCTGCAGGCGTGTTGGAAAAAGAGAACCAATACGTTAGAGCTGTTTACAATAGACAACATTCCCAACTGACAACCCCAAATGCCCTTGGAAGTTAAGAGTATGTAAAGGGCATAGTTGTATTTGGCATTGAAAGGAACTTTAAGGAATTTTCTCCTGTTAGCAATACTTCTCACTGAATGTTTTAGTGGAACAGGTGGGTTTTGTTTGATGCTGACCAAAGTTTAAATTATATAGTGATGAAGCTTTTCAGGATTTTTGGGGGCAAGACATGGCCATTCTTTCTTTAAATATGCAAACAATCCATTTAGGTTAAACATATGATTCCAATAAACATGTGAAAACACCCCAAATTACACAATTCTTTGATTTTCTTTGTGTTGGGACAAGGATTCCCAATTCCAGTCATGAAAACCAATTGGATGTGCAGGTTTTGGTTCCAGTCCAGCATTAGCACATCTGATTCAACTGGGATAAACAGCTTTCCTAATGATGGTCTTTAGTCTGACTCTGAACCACAATTAGCTGAATCAAGTGAGTTAGTGCAGGACTTCCTGATAAAGAGGATGACAAAATGACCAGATGTCCGATGATTCTTACCTACTTGGTATGAGAAGGAGGTGTGTCAAAGAGGGTGTGAGGAGTGGTGATTGGCTGGTCTTACCTTGCTGACATTCAGAGATGCTAGTGGAGGAGGAGTTTCAGTGCGGTCATTAATGATGTCCACCTCAGACACGTAGGCTAGGTTAATAAGAACCACGTCGCTGACGTTTGCCTTTCCACTGGAGGGGGCGCACTCTGAAAGGGCAGTGGGTCAAGGCAAATAGGCTGTGCTACACATCCAGAATGGAGGTAAAAAAAATAGCAGCAGTTAGCATTAGACTGTAAATATACATGCAGGACTTGTATGTGAGGGAAAGACAATGGATCAGCTAGAATCATAATCCTATCACTTCTTCTACAAACACTATCGTGTATCTGCATCTCGTTCTGGCAGTTTGCACCTGCCCTGTGTTTTTTTTCATAGCTGCTTGACAAAGAAATTTCCCCTCGGGATCAATAAAGTACCTATCTATCTATCTATCTATCTGGCTATGCCAAACCTGAGGAATTTCACCAACATGTTTCTGTTATTGAGCTTAGGGAGAAGTCAGAACCCACATTTTAAATGACATACTGCAGCTAGACCCAATAGTGCAATTCAGTCGCTCAATAGTGAACCACTGACCAAATATGCCTAATAAGTGAGCACAACATACGCTACTCTAGTAGAACAAAATCCAAGCACAGCACAACTTTTCCAAGTGCTGGATATCCCCTGATGGAACACCTTCCTCTTTCAAGTTCAACTGCAGTCTAACAGCCTCCTCACAACAGAACATCCTGGGATCATGCTTCACTGTAACCTAGGAAACAGGTCCAGGGTTCACCACAGCAGTTAAGGAACATTCTCTTGCCCAAAAGACAACAATGCAGATGGTTATATACCAGAACAGAAGTCCTAAACATAGGCTAAGCTTAGGACTTACCAGTCAAACAACAAACCACCAGCAACTAAACAAAATGAAAAGTCCACTTAGAACTTCTCGAAGGTGATGTTAAGAAGGTTTAATTTCACAGTTAGTCTACAACTGTTGTTTACGAAGCATTGAAAATGGCATGAGGTGTATGCATTCCACCAGCAGATCACCTTTCAACTCTGCTAACTTAAGTGAGGGGACAAAGAGTCCAATGCATAATTTGTAAGAGGGGGGACTGGGTATGAACGAGCCACAATTCATCATGTGGATATCAGAAATACTGAGGAGGGAAATAGGGCAAAAATAGCCTACTAGGTCAGACAAGTTTTCCCATTACAAGGCAGACAGAGGTAAAGCGCTCAGAGCTGAACTCATTCAGGTTTACAATCCTTCACTTTACGGCTGCTGCACTTCCTCCATAACAGTAATAGATGGCTGTGGATTTCCTATCTGACGACATGCTCTTTCAGTGACTCCTCACCAGCCTCACAAGGGAAACAACCTAACATGCCATGAGGATATGACTGACTGGGTCTAGAAGCTTCATTTACCCCTTGTACTATATAGTATGTTATCGTGTCACCCTGAAAACACGTCACACTGTGTGCTTCCATTAACAAACTACCTCAAGTGAATAAGCCTACATGATGCACATTATGAAGAGTGACTTGTCCCTTGTGAACTGGGCCCTAGCATTGGGAAAATAGCCTTTAATCATCTCACTACAACATCCACAAAAAAAGTAGACTAGATTTAACAACCGTAACATTGTAGATATGTTCTTCGAAAAAAAAAAAACAAGGGCTAGTCTTCAACTGACATTGATAAGATGCCTTTAACTTCACAAGATCTAATTAGCATGTGATAACAGCTGACTGACTGACACATACATCACATTCCTTCCCCTGGCCATGGCTGCAGTAGTTCCACTATCAGTGTGGTCTGACTCTGGGCCTTTCTGTCCTATACCAGGCTGATTATTGAACCTTTATTTAACTAGGCAAGTCAGTTAAGAACAAATTCTTATTTACAATGACAGCCTACCCTGGCCTCCCTTAACCCGGCCACCCTACAGGACTCCCGATCACGTCTGGTTGTGATACTGCCCAGGATTGAACCAGGGTCTGTAGTGACGCCTCTAGCACTGAGATGCTGTGCATTAGACCGCTGAGCCACAGCTCTGCAATTCATGTCTGTGGGAACAAATAGTCCAAATCATCATATCAAGGCTTGCATTGACTGCTTATTTTTCTGAGCAGTGCCCTGTGTAGGCCTGGAAAGCAATTTCTGGGCTAAAAATCACAAGTTAGTGTGCAAGAGGTGTGTACAATACCTCATCTTCACCCAACCTAGGATTGTATGAGGTCTAATGGCCTTCTCCAAATGTTGCCTGCAGGAAATCCGCCCGGCTTTATTCGATCGACATCCCTCAATGTCATGAAATCCAAGTCTGCACATTCAAATAACATTTCAGTAACTAGCTAATGTTAGCCATCTTCCAATATAGTTACAGCAAAGAACTTGCATATTGCTAACATTGTCTTTCTCAAGTCAGCTACGAACACTTGACAGGGTTAAAATTAGCTAGGTAGGTAGTTACTAGATCGTTACTAGGTAACGTTAGCTATACTAACTAATCAAGCTATCTAAATTACCCAAGAACTTAACAGGCACACCTTTCTGAAAGGTTTCGACAACGTGATTTACGTTGGGTAACTACCTACATCATCAAATGGCTAGCCATACGTAATGTTCTTTAAATATAAATTGTTTTAGAGTATCAATTCTAAGCGTGGTCTACTAGTTAGCTATTTTGATAGCGACATTCTAACTGTTACTAAGAATTTGCCAGACATAACGCCCCTTGGAGCTGCCAGATAGTGATCCATACAAGGACTGACTGTTTGTGCTAACGGTGATCACAATAGTTTGTGTTAGGTAGCATCATGGCACAATACCATGCCAACTTCGATAGCTAGCTAGCTAGCTGGCTAACAACAAACATTAACTCAAGATCATGCCGATTCTGAACTTACCATACATGGCTTGAAATATAAAGTAAAAAAGGTTCAAAGCAACTAAACGGAACAGTATTTAAATCGTGTGGCTAACTACGTTTCGATAGAGTAAGCAAACAAGCTAGTTAGCTCTCTAGGCTACCTAGTCTCCGGACTACGCTTGCGCGGATCTCAATTTGGCAAGAGTGACCAGTTACCCCCAGGCCCCTTGCAGCCTGGAAGACCACCGATTCAGTGACAACGGAAAATTGTAAAAAGGATACTCAAAGTCAACATCTTGGACTGATAGTCAAAGGCAACGACCTCTCCTTGTAATTGCTGCCCCAAGCAGGTGAGGCAGGAGACATGGCTCCCGACACTGAAATACTCCCCCGGTCCAGGAGCCGCCATCTTCTCCGCCAGGAAACCGGAACGACAGATTTACGTACATATACGCCGTGGCGTCACTGACTATCGATTGGGAATGTTGATGGGCGTGTCATGATCACAATTCCCAGGGCGGTCCCATTCTCCACCTCATGACTGGTTGAAAGAGCTGAACCGATCCGGACTTGTTTTGTCCAGTTCTACAATTTCCCCCCATCCCTAGTAAATTTTACTTAATTAGAAATCCTTCTCACCACAATAAGTCATACGCTTTTTCCATGTCAAAAAGGTTAATGTGCGACTTGCTAACTGGTTGAACGCGGCACATATATAACTACAACCAGTTAGCAAGTCCGACATTTCCAATTACCGACCTGGTGACCCACCCTGGAGGTCCGGGTCTCTCCATATAGCATATGAACACGTCATTAGCCAAGGCAACATGTCTTGAACTGCAGGAAATTAGCTGTTTCACAAATACTTTGTTCACAGAAAAACTAAACACTGTCATCCACTTTACTATTCAAAGCCATGTCTGTTATCCCACAACAAACACTAAAAGATGTTTACTCCTATTTGTATTGGAGCAGTGAATCGCTTTATTGAGTTTCAGACAATTAAAACAACAGGGCCCACTTACAAAAAAAAAAAGACAAAACAAATATATTCAAATAGGTTGTCACAACATTACAATGAGTAATAAAAATTTACACACAACCTGAAATAAAACAGTAAATCAGACTCAACATTCCCTTTAAGATCCTTGCTAACCCACAAGGTGGCGCTGTGCACAATGCAACATGAAAAAAAAGGGGATAATTGAAAGGAACAGCGATTTTCATCAATAATAGTCACAGTAATAGATTGCTCAAATAGCGTGTATTGCACATGTGTACACATATATGCACTTATACACGTGAGTAGCAATTAGTATAAACACATTTGTATTGTCGCAACAGGAAAGCATTTGAAAAAAAAAAAAAACACATGAAATTAAGGAATGTGCTTTGATCAATTCAAAACGTCTGCATTAGTTATGACCAGAATAGAGAGAAAGAATATATTCAAAATATAAGGTAAAAGACAGTCACATATTCAAACATCCAACCACAGAAAGTGGAGATTGAAACACTTGCGCAGTGGAAGGACACAATGTAAGAGACACACTTCTCTTTCCAAAGTCAAAAAATAGACAATTACTCTTTGAACCTTGAATATCATTAGGTCACTACATATACACAACGTATGAAATATCAATAAATATACATTATTTACTGAATAGCAAAATAGTGTGGCAGCAACAATAAAGCTATCTTCAATGGTGGATAAGTCAATATCAATTACACAGATTTGGACGTCTTTTAATATCTGTTTAGGAAGAAGAATAAAAAAACAGAGTACATATTTGCATGGTTGCCACTTGTAGTAGTAGTTTTGTCATCTAAGGCAACACACAAAAAACATTCCTCTATTCTGAGTAGCCGCTCTCTTGATTTGAGTGTTGTTTTTTTTGCTGCTCCTCCAAAATACCCACAGGAAAAAAGAAAAGAAAAGACCTGACCTCCAAAACACATCAATTCAATTAAAGAAATAGGGTAATTCTTTCATATTCCATCTCACCCACAGGACAGCCCAATAACCGTTATATATGCCACGAAAGGTGGAGGCACAAAACTATGCATCAAATCTCGATGGTCAGTGATCTACATCAAAACACCCCCCCCCCCCCCCTCCCCCACACACACACACAAAATAGCCACATGTAAAGGTAGGAACCGCTGTGTATATTACATATGCAAGTACAGTGGCATCCACCAACAATTTTGCAAGTGAAGATTGTTTCAATTCCTACCCCGGTGACATGATTGTGACAACACCATGAAATGGCGAATGCCTGTTTTTTTGTGTAACATCAGGTCACACGTGCACCTCCTGGGAAGCAGTACCACTGGAAACCAACACAGAAAGAGCAAACCATGGTCGGTACGACAACGGGAGCTATAAGTGGACAGTATGCCGTTAAAGGGGTAGTTCAATCACAATTAAACGTTTCAGACCTTGAAGGTGCTCGAATGTCAACCTGATTCCCACACCATTCGTTTAGTAGATCCAGCTATACCATGCATTCGGAAAGTATTCAGACCCCTTCACTTTTTCCACATTTTGTAACGTTACAGCCTTATTCTACACACAATACTACATAATAACAAAGCAAAAACAGGTTCTTAGAAATGTTATCATATTCATAAAAAAAAACCTGTATTTGGGGAGTTTCTCCCAATCTTCTTGGCAGATTCAGGTTCAAGTCCGGGCTCTGGCTGGGCCGCCCTAGTCGGAGGTCCTGAGCGCTCTGGAGCAGGTTTTAATCAAGGGTCTCTCTGCACTTTGCTCCATTAATCTTTCCATCGATCCTGACTAGTCTCCCAGTCCCTGCCGCTGAAAAACATCCCCACAGCATGGTGCTGCCACTACCACCATGCTTCACTGTAGGGATGGTGCCGCATTTCCTCCAGTTGTGACGCTTAGCATTCAGGCCATGGAGTCCAATATTTGTTTCATCAGACCAGAGAATCTTGTTTCTCATGGTGTGAGAGTGCTGTGGGCGGTGATGTGCCTTTTACCGAGGAGTGGCTTCCGTCTGGCCGCTCTACCATAAAAGCCTGATTGGTGGAGTGCTGCAGAGATGGTTGTCCTTCTGGAAGTTTCTCCCATCTCCACAGAGGAACTCTGTCAGAGTGACCATCGGGTTCTTGGTCACCTCCATGACCAAGGCCCTTCTCCCCCGATTGCTCAGTTTGGCCGGGCGGCCAGCTCTAGGAAGAGTCTTGGTGGTTCCAAACTTCGTCCATTTAAAATGGAGGCCACTGTGTTCTTGGGGACCTTCAATGCCTCGACACAATCCTGTCTCAGAGCTCTATGGACAATTCCTTCGACCTCATAGCTAGGTTTTTGCTCTGACATGAACTGCCAACTGTGGGACCTTACATAGACAGGTGTGTGCCTTTCCAAATCATGTCCAATCAACTGAATTTCAAGTTGTAGAAACATCTCAAGGATGATCAATGGAAACAGGATGCACCTGAGCTCAATTTCAAGTCTCATAGCAAAGAGTCTGAATACTTGTGTAAATAAGGTATCTGTTTTTTATTTTTTAATACATTAGCAAAATAAAACATGTTTGCCTTGTCATTGTGGGGTTTTGTGTGTAGTTTGATGAGGAAATCGTTTTTATCTAATCAATTTTAGAATAAGTCTGTAACGTCACAAAATGTGGAAAAAGTGAAGGGGTCTGAATACTTTCCGAATGCACTGTATGCTTGATTGGCACTGTCTAAAATGGTGAAATCAGACAGTGTCCATCTTTCCCATTCATTTGGGATTGGAGCATAAAGCTTGATCTACTTGACATGGAGTCATATAAACTTCAAATGACATTGTTGAAAGGCTCTAATAAACTTTAACATTTGGATTGAACTTTGTGTTTCATATAAAGGGTAACTAGTGAGTGAGTTAGGCGTTGACACCCCTTAAACATTTATGAAAACATCATCACTGTATACTTATTACAGTATGTAGATTGTGTGACAAAGGGCCAAAAGTACCTTACGATGATGAGTGGACAGATAGAGAATTTAAAATATATGATTAGAGGGAAGAACTCTATGTAAATAACCTAATACTTAATGATTTGTCACCTTCCTTAATTATGTTTATAAAAGTGGACAAAATTTATATTTTCCAAAGACGTCTTAGTATTTAATTTGTTTTATCATATGTGCATCAAGTGCAAACATTTTTAATTGATTGAGATATCTAAATATTGATGGCAACAACGGAGGCCAGATAAAACAGCACCTGGACACCAAGTAAAATAAAGGGTTTATGACAGCTGATAAGTGGGCAACGGTTTCGAGGGACGGGGGTATTGCAGTGTAAACATGTAAAGTGGTGCTTGCTCATCATTATTTGCCAAATGAGATCCACTCCCATATCACTAAATCACCATTTCGGTTTTGTCTTTTTTTTTTTTGTGAGAGAAAAAAAATGACAAAACATTGATTGGAAAACAGAAACACAATGTGCTTAGGTGGCTTTTACAAGAAATGTCTTTTTTTTTTTTTTACTCTTCTCAAATATAATATTCATATCCAATTTGATTGGATTAACACTGTTATTATCATTATTCGTATACATCTTATTTTAAATTTTTTACAAAATAAAACGTTTGTTTAAAAAAAGTTCAGTCCTTCCGCTTTAAATAAATGGAAAAACAAAGAGTTCATTATTGAACCATCTCAGGTTGAGGGGTTAGCCAGAGCAGAACAGGATACAGTATTTACAAGTGACATAAATATATATAAAAAAAAATTATAAAGTTGGTCGTTGTAGCGTTCAAATTTCCTCACAATCATACCGTCAGCCGCGTATGTACGGGCTGTGATTGATAAAGGATGCAAAAAAACTCAGCCGTTAAGGCCACAGTGACCTTTGACCTAGAGTATTACACAAACCCAGAAAGAAAGAGGGGAAAGAGAGTGTACATAGGAGTAGAATAATATCTCTGCCCTCTCTCCGCGGAGATGGCTTAAATGGATAATATCTCTGCCCTCTCTCTGCGGAGATGGCTTAAATGGATAATATCTCTGCCCTCTCTCTGCGGAGATGGCTTAAATGGATAATATCTCTGCCCTCTCTCTGCGGAGATGGCTTAAATGGATAATATCTCTGCGGAGATGGCTTAAATGGATAATATCTCTGCCCTCTCTCTGCGGAGATGGCTTAAAAGGATAATATCTCTGCCCTCTCTCTGCGGAGATGGCTTAAATGGATAATATCTCTGCCCTCTCTCTGCGGAGATGGCTTAAATGGATAATATCTCTGCCCTCTCTCTGCGGAGATGGCTTAAATGGATAATATCTCTGCCCTCTCTCTGCGGAGATGGCTTAAATGGATAATATCTCTGCGGAGATGGCTTAAATGGTGCATTCTCTGGAGGAAATTAAGGCATTTTGAAAGAAAGAAACAAGCAAACAAATATACAAACCTAACAAGACATGAGAGTAACAAGTGTGTGGATTTGTCTTTCTGTCCTTTGTTCCCGCTAAGTGGTGATGTAGTTGGTGTTATCAGGGATCATTTATATTAAAAGGCACCAAGTTCTTCTTCTAAAAATGTCTTTCTCCAGTCTCATGACCACCACAAGTCTCCTAGTCCCAGCAGCAAGCGTGAGACAAAAAGTTTACAATCCAAGCATCATTCCACCAAATCTATCCTTGTCCAATCCGTGGGCATCATTCCACCAAATCCTTCCTCGTCCAATCCGTGGGCTTCCATTGCACCAGGCGGTAAGTTTGATGGTGGGTATGTATGTGTCTTTTTAATTTTTTTATAGTCCAAACAGAGTAGAAGGGTAAAAACCACCTCAAAATGCATTCTGTCCCATACAAAGTGGAGGGAGCTGAGGCTTACCAAAGAAAAAAAATAAAAAGCTGAATTGGAGAGATATGTTGTCTCCTTCAGCCAGTAAGTCCCCCTTGGCAGGCTCCACAGCTCGACCTCCACTCCACAACCACAGCTGATATCGGATACAGTGAAAGGAATATACAGTATATATATATGCAAATATACATCTATCTTTGTGTGCTTATTTAAAGAGATTATTGAACAGAATACCAAATGACAGACACAGAGGTACGTATGCTCTGAAACGAAGAGCATTATTCATTGATACAACCCCATTGCTGTTCCTCTGTTGGGATCTTAGTGTGTATAGTATAATGCGGGTGTGTTTGAGTGTATTTGTGGCTGTTGAAATATTTTTGCTGCTTGTTGGCTTTTTCAGTTCTAATGTTCCTGAAAAGTATAAAGTATGACAAGAAATGTACAAAGCTTCTCGGGCCCCACAGCTGAGGCACCCTCCTGGATCCACTCCCTTTTGCTTTCTCCACGAATACAAAAAAGATTGAAAGAAAAAAAGCAAAAGACACAGGCTCCTCAAAAGTTCCCGCCTCTTCCTGCTTCTCCACCAATCAAGCATATCCGCCGCCGGCCCCTTTAGGTCAGTGTGTGTGTTCCGCCTCCACTCTCCCCCCCACACACACACACACTTTAACACACTCACCTCAGTGAGGTGGAAAAGGAGGCTAGCACAAGTCCATCAATCCTCAGAAAACAGACGGAAGGAGGTGAGGCGAGGGAGAGGGCTGGAAAGAGGAGAGGGTGACAGAAGAAGCCTAGTGCCAATGGACGTGGAGACAAAGGTGTTGCGTGGTCGTTTCCTCCTACAAGACAGGCTCCTCTTCCATTGGCTCTTCTGCAGACCTGCAGGTACACCAAACAGGAAACAGCAAGACTTAGACATTAACCTTAGTCAGGCCAAAATAAAAGCCCCTACCAACGAAGGTAGGGCAAAACCTATTTAATAAGTATACACTTTAATAAGTGTCAGTGGAACTTCATTCATAGTCTTGTGAAATAATCTGATGTCTTAAAACAGCCATTCCAAAACCACATAAAATCCCCAAAAGAGTGAATGGTGTGGTGTATGTGTTTACCTGCTGGTCTCCGTGGAGGCGGTAGAGGCGGCGGCCTGCTCAGTATCCACGGTGAGTGATGCCATGGCGGTGACCGTGTCGGCCTCGTCCTTCTCTCTCCGCTGGGCATCTATTAAGGACTGGCCAACCGTGGGAGCCAACCTCTGGAGACAGCTCCAGTGTTTACCTGCAGGGAAAGAAAGATCAGAGAGAGAGGGAGAGAGAGAGAGAGGGGGGGGTGGGGGGGGGGGGGGGTTGAGGTAGAGGGAGAGGGATGTCAGTTTTAAGGGTGACGTGATATACAGTTGAAGTCAGAAGTTTACATACACCTTAGCCAAATACATTTTTCACAATTCCTGACATTTAATCCTAGTAAGAATTCCACATCTTGGGTCAGTTAGGATCACCACCTTATTTTAAGAAATGTGAAATGTCAGAATAATAGTAGAGAGAATGATTTATTTCAGCTTTTATTTCTTTCATCACATTCCCAGTGGGTCAGAAGTTCACATACACTCAATTAGTATTCGGTAGCATTGCCTTTAAATTGTTTAACTTGGGTCAAAAGTTTCAGGTAGCCTTCCACAAGCTTCCCACAATAAGTTGGGTGCATTTTAGCCCATTCCTCCTGACAGAACTGGTGTAACCGAGTCAGGTTTGTAGGCCTCCTTGCTTGCACACGCTTTTTCAGTTCTGCCCACAAATCTTTTATAGGATTGAGGTCAGGGCTTTGTGATGGCCACTCCAATACCTTGACTTTGTTGTCCTTAAGCCATTTTGCTTTGGAAGTATGCTTGGGGTCATTGTCCATTTGGAAGACCCATTTGCGACCAAGCTTCCTGATTGATGTCTTGAGATGTTGCTTCAATATATCCACATCATTTTCCTTCCTCCTGATGCCATCTATTTTGTGAAGTGCACCAGTCCCTCCTGCAGCAAAGCACCCCCACAACATGATGCTGCCACCCCCGTGCTTCACGGTTGGGATGGTGTTCTTCGGCTTGCAGGCCTCCCTTTTTCCTCCAAACATAACGATGGTGATTATTTCCACACAGTTCTATTTATGTTTCATCAGAACAGAGGACATTTCTCCAAACAGTACGCTCTTTGTCCCCATGTGCAGTTGAAAACCATAGTCTGGCTTTTTTATGGCGGTTTTGGAGCAGTGGCTTCTTCCTTGCTGAGCGGCCTTTCAGGTTATGCCGATATAGGACTTGTTTTACTATGGATATAGATACTTTTGTACCTGTTTCCTCCAGCATCTTCACACCTTTGCTGTTGTTCTGGGATTGATTTGCACTTTTCACACCAAAGTACGTTCATCTCTAGGAGACAGAACGCGTCTCCTTCCTGAGCGGTATGACGGCTGCGTGGTCCCATGGTGTTTATACTTGCGTACTATTGTTTGTACAGATGAACGTGGTACCTTCAGGCGTTTGGAAATTGCTCCCAAGGATGAACCAGACTTGTGGAGGTTTTTCCCATGATGTCGAGCAAAGAGACACTGAGTTTGAAGGTAGGCCTTGAAAAACATCCACAGATACACCTCCAATTGACTCAAATGATGTCAATTAGTCTATCAGAAGCTTCTAAAGCCATAACATCATTTTCTGGAATTTTCAAAGCTGTTTAAAGGCACCGTCAACTTAGTGTATGTAAACTTCTGACCCACTGGAATTGTGATATAGTGAATTATGCATGGAAATAATCTGTCTGTCAACAATTGTTGGAATAAATACTTGTGTCAAGCACAAAGTAGACCTAACCGACTTACCAAAACTAGTTTGTTAACATGAAATCTATGGAGTGGTTGAAAAATGAGTTTTAATGACTTCAACCTAAGTGTATGTAAACGTCTGACTTCATTTGTACATGACGCAAACACAACTAAGTGCATATGTGCAGGTAAAACACAATGATCATTTTGATTTTAGCGAACTAACTCACTCTGTATCTCGATGACCCTCTCCAGAGAGGCAGCAGCTTTTGGACAGGGCTTCTGTTGCAGGACAGCCTGGGGCAGGGGGTCCAACTGACAGAGAGTAGTGTGTAGAGGGAAGGAGAGATAGACAGAGAGAGAAAAATGTTTTACATCCCAAAGAATCTCCTCTCTCTGAACAATTACATCCATCTCTACCAAACTACATGTAGTGTATGTGACATCATGCCACTCCCCCCTTCATCCTTTATCGGATGATGTCATACCTCGTCGCCGAGCAGGGCCGCCACGCAGGCCTCGGAGGCGTCACAGATGGCCGTGAGGTCGTGACCTCCTTCCAGCGCGAGGACCACACGTCCCCCCGCCAGCTTCATCAGCTGCTTGGTGAGGTGGCCGAAACCTGAGGAGGTTTCAACACTGTACTGAGTATAACCTTCTGAGTAAATCATGCATTGATGTAAATAGGAGAGGTTTGTATGGGAATTCTAGATTTGTATAAGTTTATGGCCCCATATGATAGGAAATAATTGAGGTCTTCTAGTGGTGTAGTACTATTCTTCTAGTGGTGTAGTACTATTCTTCTAGTGGTGTAGTACTATTCTTCTAGTGGTGTAGTACTATTCTTCTAGTGGTGTAGTACTATTCCTCTAGTGGTGTAGTGCTATTCTTCTAGTGGTGTAGTACTATTCTTCTAGTGGTGTAGTACTATTCTTCTAGTGGTGTAGTACTATTCTTCTAGTGGTGTCGTGCTATTCTTCTAGTGGTGTAGAACTATTCTTCTAGTGGTGTAGAACTATTCTTCTAGTGGTGTAGTGCTATTCTTCTAGTGGTGTAGTACTATTCTTCTAGTGGTGTAGTGCTATTCTTCTAGTGGTGTAGTACTAATTCTTCCAGGAGGGGGTAGTAGTGTTAAGTATATTCAGTTAGCTGGAGGACCCGCCTATAAAAGCACCCACTATGGAAAAGGTTTGGCAGAAAAACAAGACAAGACACGTAAAGACACATTAATGTTCAACTTACATTTAGCAGTGACGTTGTATCCTCCCAGAGGGGACTGGTGGCCCTCCACGGCATCAAACCCAGCGGACACTAGGACCACGTCAGGGGAGAACTCGTTGGCTATGGGCATCACCACTGTCCTGTATAGCAGACAAGATGGAGAACAGTCATTGTAATTTCTTACGTTTCCAGACCATCTGCAAGAACTAAGCAGTGTGCAAATTGCTGAATAAGCAGAGCCTGTTCATATGAATGAAAGATCAGTGCCAATGTTACTGCCCGTTCAGCTAATGACCAACAGCAGTCTCTTTACCTGAAGGCAGTCAGGTACTCCACATCACCCATGGCTGGTTCTACGCCCCCTGTCCACGCAATGTTTGTGTTGAAGCCAACACCAGGTCCAACCCCCACCTCTTCAGGAGCCCCACTGCCGGGAAAGAAGTTTCCATCGTCGTAGCGATGCATGGAAATGTAAAGTACGTTGGGGTCATTGTAAAAGGCCTGCTGTGTCCCGTTACCATGGTGAATATCCTGGACAGAGAGAATGGATATGTGAATAATAATACATGACCAGCATACATAACGTATGGTAGCTGTTTTGGTAGCATGACAACACTAGCAAATACAGGGCCTCACTAACATCATACAACCCACTCACCCAGTCCACGATGAGGATCTTGCCCACTCCTAGTTTCTGCTGTAGCAGCTTGGCTGTGATGGCCACTGAGTTGAAGAAGCAGAAGCCCCTGCAGACAAAGACAGACAAAAAAAGATGTCAGTTTTTCTTTTCACAACAGAAACAGTGAGACTTTAAGGGCACTACCCAGTAGATATTCAAAATGGACGCTTGTACCAATTATTGTATTAACCATTGCATACGTCATGTCTCTACGGAACTTCAACCAACTCCCCTGATGCCCCCTAGCCACTCCCCTGCCCCCGGCCCCTACCCATGATTCCCTGGGTGTACTCACATGGCATTGGATTCCTCAGCGTGATGGCCTGGTGGACGCACCACGGCAAAACCATTCTGAAATGGAGAGGAGTGAGAGAGAGAACAAGAGAGAGAGAAACAGTTCATGAGAAAATGTTGAGAAGGCCTATCCATCGACACAACCAAGTTACTAAGAGCTTATCGATTAGGCTACTACCGTGTCCACCCATGAACAAACCCACGTGGTATATTACATGATTATTACATATAGCATTTTAAATTAAAGGTTGCCCCTGACAACTTTCAATCAAAACAGCAGTGGAAAGGAGAGAGGCTGGTAATATAACTCTACACTCCGTTACCTTAAGTTCCCCGGCGGCCACTTTGAAAGCTAGCTCGATGACGCAGCCAACAGCCATTCGGACAGCGCCCGAGGAGTGCATCTCATTCCACACAGTGTCACTGTCCACCTGCAGATGGTGACAGAGAACACACTCATAGTCACCCTGCTGCTGTTCTTTAAACACCGAGAACGTAATGATGACACTGCTGTAGGTGAATATCCTACAATTAAACTGCATGACACTTTCTGATACTGTATTATTATCCAATATCTACCTCTAACTAGAATGTAAATGTACCTCCGTTATAAAATGCATTTGGTAGCGATTAAACAAATGGACTGGACTAAAGGAGATGGATGGACTGGTGTTTTTAAAGGGTTGATGGATGGATGGATGGATGGACTGGTGTTTTTAAAGGGTTGATGGATGGACGGACGGACGGACGGACTCACCCCAATGCCTCCACAGGGCAACACGGCATACATCTTCTGACTGATTGGACCTTAAGTAGCCAATGGGGACAGGGAGCTAAGGTTAGGTTTTAGTTTAAACAAGTTAAACACCATTTAGCCTCATTTCAACTTTTTAATCACGCACACACACACACACTTTTATGATCCAACCTAAGCCTTCCTAGCAGGGAGTTTTTTTCCACATGTTGTTACATTACAGCCTTATTCTAAAAGTATATATTAATCAATCTACACACAATACACCATAATGACAAAGCATAAACAAGTTAGTAGAAATGTTTGCAAAACACAATTTTTCACATTTACAGTATTCAGACCCTTTACTCAGTACTTAGTTGCACCTTTGGCAGCGATAACAGCCTCAAGTCTTCTTGGGTATGACGCTACAAGCTTGGCACACCCGTATTTGGAGAGTTTCTCCCATTCTTCTCTGCAGATCCTCTCAAGCTCTGTCAGGTTGGATGGGGAGCTTTGCTGCACAGTTATTTTCAGTCTGGGCTCTGGCTGGGCCACTCAAGGACATTCAGAGATTTGTCCCGAAGCCACTCCGGCGTTGTCTTGGTTGTGTGCTTAGGGTCGTTGTCCTGTTGGAAGGTGAACCCCAGCCTGAGGTCCTGAGCACTCTGGAGGATGTTTTCATCAAGGATCTCTCTGTACTTTGCTCTGTTTATCATGTGCATTTTACTGAAGAGTGGCTTCCCTCGACACAATCCTGTCTCTGAGCTCTACGGACAATTCCTTCGACCTCATGGCTAGGTTTTAGCTCTGATATGCACTGTCAACTGTGTGGCCTCATATAGACAGGGTTCCAAATCATGTCCAATCAATTACATTTATCAAAAGGTGGAGGTTGTAGAAACATCTCAAGGATGATCAATGGAAACATGATGCACCTAAGCTCAATTTCGAGTCTCATAATACTTATTTTATATATATAATTTTGCTAAAAGTTTCTAAAAACTTGTTTTTGCTTTGTCATTATTGTGTGTAGATTGATGAGGAAAAACATTTACTTAATCAATTTTAGTTGATAAAAGTCAAGGGGTATGAATACTTTCAGAATGCACTGTATAGTTGTTTTTTTACCATTGATGTCTGCAATTTGCCCCTAGTCCTGTTCTGCTCAGCACCGTGCATAGACTGAACTCACTTTGAAGTGTGTGTGTGTATATATATGTGTGTAGTCGACAGCCCCCCCCCCCCCCCCCCAGCTATGAGTCACCCAAACGGGGGTGGATGGGCGTCTGGGGCCCTTTCCCCTCGACCAGCAGGCCTAAAAATACCCCACTGCGCCTGTCAGGGGAGCTAAGCCTTCAAACAATCCACCTGACTGCTTGTGAGTGTGGATGAAGGGGAGAGGGGTAGTCACTACTTTCAAGGATGCTTGGAGAAAATCTTGTTTCCAAAATGCGAGCAAATTGGCCAGGAAACACAAATATGCAAGGGCACACGCACACACAAATATATCTGAGGGGTAAAGATATGAAGAGGTGAGGTTAGGCACCTAAGAGCTTCTTGCTGTCTAGTTTCTGTCTGTTGAGGGGACTGGTGCCGTACAGCAGGGTGTGGTATTCTGAATGCACCGTCTGGATCTCATCCAACGTGGCCTTCCTCCCCCGAATCCTCTGAACACAGTAAAGGAAAACACGTTAACACTCAATATCTCAATTTAATTCAGGGTTATGTTGTATTGCTAATTGGCAAGTGATTTATTTAAATGAACTTGAATTAATTATGGATATAGCTCATTCTCGTCTCCACATATAGCTACAACTCTCTTGTTTAGGTCCAGTTCTGTTTAAGTTACTGAGAAGGGGCCCAGTTCACCTCACAGCGGCCCAGCAGCCCCGTCTCCTGCAGCCGGGACCACACACTCTGGATGCGGCCAGCGTGCTCCGGGTGGATGTGGGTGTTCCCACACATACACTGGTGCTTCAGCATAAAGGTGTCGTACACTAACCCTGAGAAGGAGGAGAGGAAGAGGGAGAGGGAGAGTAAAAGAAAAGAGAGAAGGAAGAGAGAAGAGAGTGCAAGAGAAAGATGGAGATAAAGGGATGGCGTGAGTGAGATGGAGAGAGAGAGAGAGAAAGATAAGGGAAAGGAAAAGAGAAAGATAGAAAAATTGAACCTTTCAAGGCAGGGTAGGAACAAGACCAACCACAGTGCAACCTCTCTTCAACGTCTCTCTCAGAACAAATGGTGACCACACCTTCATAACCCCCTTATCCAGCAGGTCAGAGCATAATAACACCATAATCATCTCTAATGGCTTTCTTCATGTTAGGACTGTTGGAGAAGTTAATGATTCCATGGTGGAGCATGGCTCAATATCATGCTGCCATCCTGGTTTCATCAGATCCAACCCTGCAGGCTCTCTGCTGAAATAATTACACTCAGGCAGGATGCTTGCCTCTGCCCTTATAGGACTTATCAATTAGTCCAGGGGTTCCCAAACTTTTTCACTCCGGGCCCTACTTCCAGCATTGGGGAACACACCCCGCCTCCCTCCTCCCTTGTGCGTGTGCACGCACCACGTCCATTTCTATGGGCACAAGCGCTGTTCATGACACTAACTGTTCACACCCCTCTTGTTGGTGGAGAGAATTTTGCAGGTTTAAAGCGTATTCCTGCAATTCTACACATTTTGCCGTTTTAAAGCAAACATTATTGGAATTATATATACAGTTTTCCATGTATAATGTGTATTCATGATATGTGAGTGACTAAAAAATTACAACAATATCTATGGGCAAAGAAAACAAGAAAAAAAAAATAAAGCTGACATGGGCTAGTTGATCTGGACATTACTGTTATAAATAGCTCTCTAAAGTATGCAATGACTAACATGACAAGCGGAACTGACCGTGCACTCTACTATTACAAATCGTTTAAAGTAACGGAGTTCCTGCAGACCCCTCGCGCCCCCCCTGGGAACCACTGACTTAGTCAACACGTCCTGTTCTGCAGGGCCATTTGACCATGGACTGGCTAGGAAAGTGTTTGTTTTCTGAAAGTGTCTGTCTTTTGTTAGTGTTTGTAACTAATGGGGATACATTGCTAAAGTTCTAATATCGTCCACTATGACAAAAAAACACAGAGATCCAGATAGATAAACTACCTCAACTGTTCAATGGGTCCTGATCATCTCACTTTGTGTGTCATCTGTTCCAAAAACCAAAGAAGCGTACCTGTAGTAAAGAGGTGCTTGATGGGCACTTCAACCATGGGAGCCCCCTTGAGGTTGGCAGTGGCAGGGGAGGACTGGGCCCTTCCCAGAGGTCTGTGGGGCATGCCCGAGATGGACAGGGACGCCTGGAACACATTGAGCTGCTGCAGGTGATGCTGGTCGGAAAAAACGGGGGCAAAATAACAAAATTGATGGATTTTGAATGCCAACTAAAGCTTTGAATAATGTCTTTCATCATGAGACACTGAATGGACTTCAGTGTGAGGGAATGGACTTAGTGACTTACAATGAACATTCATAGCTAAATTAAATCAGACAATGGTCGTCAAATTACAGCTCTGTGGCTTTCATTGTTTACATCGGATAGAAATACTGCAACCATGAGAGAGAGAAGTGACATTTCACAATAGCTGTATACTGAAGCTGCCACTTCAGGCCAATGGAACGAGGGGAAAATGGGAGGGAGGTGGAGCTAAATTAAGCCTGTTATAGACTAAACATGGGCCCTGGGTAGAAACCCAAAGGCAAACACGTATCCCCGTACGAGCCTCAAAAGGCAGGCCAGGACAAGGACTGAGCCTTCCCAACAGCCAAAAGACTACTCTGACCATTCCACAGCTGTAAACACGGTGGCTGAGCTGACGGGGCTCTGCTTTCTGTCAATGGGAGAATCACTACACATCCAGACAGGAGCTGTGTGAGCTGTAGGAAAAAACACATGCGACAGACGCTCCTTCTAACAGAGATAAAACGACAAGGTTCAGGGTTCTTATGCATCTTTTTTTTTTTTTAACTGCAGACGGTTTGTTTCAAGACCTTGAGATGGGAGCTTAGTTTACGCTTGGGCTCTTGCACGCGGACGGAGACACACACACACCGGTCCGGTAGATCCACACCTTGCTAACCCCTTTTTAACGAGAGATGCTAAGGCAATGGGGCTCTCGTATGAGTCTCTCTCTGTCTTTTCTCTTTCTCTAACCATTGTACAGGGCGGCTCAGAACCATTTGTATTCAAGGCACCACAACAGACAAGTGGGGGGGCCAGAATACTCAAATGCCAAAATATGTTTTTGAGGATGTCTTTACAGAATGACTGCATCCACCCCTGCTCCTTCCCTCCCCCCTCCGTCCATATACCCCCCATACCCTAAAAACCCCTATCCCCCTAGCCCGTCACAACAGAAATATAGTACTGCAGCAGCCATGCCCCCTGGTGTAAAGTGCAGGGGAGAAAGGGGAGAGAGGAGGGCTGGCATGGAGAAGAGAGAGGGGCGGAGGTAGGAGGGAGAGAGAGGGGAATGATTCACCAAGGATAGATGAGTCACAGATGAGTCCATTCACTGAAATGAGAAAAAGCAGCAAGGGGAAGGGGAGGGAGGGTGTGTGCTCGCGCGTTGAAGGGGAGAAGACGACGCAGCCTGAATTCTGATGCTTTTCTCCCTTCTGAGATTTTTTTCTCAATGGTGTGTGGGAGTAAGAGAGGGTTTTTTTTTTGTATAATCTCCCTCGCTGCATTGGTTCTTCCTCCCTCTAACGCACAAACAGCAAACATCCACACTGGAATTTGATTTCTTCTCGAGAAACGTGACCACATAACATGTCCATTCTTTCCCCCTCTATTTAATGTTACGTAGCAACTGCTGTCAATGACCATCATTTAGAGCAAAATATGATAAAACAGCAACATAGCCAACTGTGGCCGTTTACTGTATTATATTGTAATGTTTAGGTTAAAGAGTATGAGGCACTGATGAGGATCCAAATATATGTAATGAGTAGCTCTCTGTCTGGGCCAATACCTGCTAAATCCACATTAAATCCATATTGATTACCTGTAGTAATTAATGTAATTCAGATATATATATAAAAAATAAAAAAAATAAAAAAAATAATAATAGGCCACTTGACCTTTCGCAACTTTTGTTTAACAACTTTTAACTGGAGCCGCTTATCCTCTTGCTCATTTGTGAAAGAACTGCAAGAGATTCATTCTCGAGAGCTTGTTCCTTTATTTCCTGCTAAGTGCAATGTATGACTCATGGGTGGGTGGGAATTAAGGCTCTCTCTTCTGTAGGGAGCTATAAGGATGATGCCTCGCACAGCGCAGCCACTCTGCCCTCCGAGAGGGGATACCCTTTTTTAAATCACCAGGCCCACGCAAAACTGAACCCACCACTCGAACTGGGTGTGAACGCCAATCTACTTAGCCACATCGCTAATGATGACGTCCCTACCTCTTTTTGAACCACTTGCGAAAAATCTACATTTATCAAACATTGTGTTAGAAGTTTATCCTACCAAGAACTACGCAATAGAACTATTTGAAATAGGTGTGAGTGCGTGGGTGTGTAGGTGTTCTTTTTATATTGTATATACTGTGAAATCTGCTGGACGTGGCTATGTAACTGGAAAGCCAATGCTACTGATCTTTTGGTATGTAACTTCTGCAATCTACACTCCTCCCTAGAGAGATTGCTCATTCTAGACAGTTTCATGCCATTAAGTCACGAATGGCCCATTATAAGAGGTACAATGACGAATCAAGTCACTAGGTTTAGTCATCACAGACAGACGTCACTGGAACAGATTTTGGAAGTTCAACAACGCATGGGGTTTGAATATTTTTACTGCAGTTATAAGAGCTAGTAACAACAATTTCACTGGCTCTCTGATTTTCTTACAGAAAGTAATCTTAGTTAGTGTTAAACTTGCAAGGCAATAGATTTTTTTTCTTTCTTTCTACCAAAGTAAAATTAAATGCTAAATGTCTTACATTAATATTTACCTGGCCGTAAGGTACACCCTCCTCGTCACACTCCCTCAGCTCGATGGCCTCATCTTCATCATCCTCTTCCTCCAGGTCGCTCTCTGTGCTCTCGCCCTTCAGGGGGGTCAGTAGGCGTTCCGAAGGGGGCGATGTCTCACCCGACCCTTCCTTCTGGAGCCCCTGCTCCTGAGGACGCCCGTCCCCGAGATGCTCAGACCCCGCCCCTGACCCCTCCTCCTGCATCTCCTGCGTCTCTGTGAGCTCCTCCTCAGTCTCCTCGGTGTGGGTGGGTGGCTGGCGAGGAAGCTCCACCCCTTTTAAAAGAATCTGGTGTGGTTGACAGATAGGGAGAGTTAGGCACGTACAGAGGCATGTACAGTATACTACACCCCCCAGTTAAGTAAAGGCCAATGGCATACAATACCTGCAAACACAAATAACCATAACCTTGAATAATGTATTAGTGTTTCTTGTGGTGCCCCCTACCTTGTTGAGCTGGTACTGCTTCTGCTTCTCCAGGAAGTGCTGGTGCTGCTGCTGCATGACGAGCTGCTGCAGGGCCTGGGGGCTCTGGGGGAGGGGCGCAGACTGGGTACGGCTCAGGGGCCGGTGGCGTGGCAGCTTGTTCACCGTGCGCATACTGTTGGACACCCGCTCCCCCGTCACTAACGGCGACTGACCGTACACAGGGACTGGAGGGAGGAGGAGTCAGAGAGACATGTTTCAGAAGAGGCAGTATATATATTTGTATCTATATTTACTGCTGGCAGGGATGCAAGAGTATAAATATATGTTGGTAGATGTACCTGAGAGGAGGGCACTCTGCTGGCGGGCCTGCTCCAGCAGGAGGACATGCTGCAGTAGGGACGAATGACTGCTGTGGCTGTTGGGGGCCTGGGGGGAGTCTAAGTCGTGTTGCATCCCAGGTGGCAGGCATGATGACGGCAGGGACGAGGTGCTGACAAACTTGCCCGTCAGAGCCCCACCCTGCCGCATGGTCTGGATGGCCTGCCTCTCCGCCTCCTGCAACAGCTTCTGATTGGCCTGAGGATGGAATGGGAGGGGGTTAACTAAGTCAGAATGTCTACATCAGAGGATAACTCTGGTTCAGGGATGTGTGCTGGTTTCTATGTGTATTTTAACAACTCAGTGGGATGGAGAAGGTTCAGGCAGTTAAAATGTCTCTATACGTACATGGAAAATATCTTGCTTAGTGACTGTTTTTAGTGTGCATGCAGTATATATGTATGTACAGTTGAAGTCAGAAGTTTACATACACTTAGGTTGAAGTCATTAAAACTCATTTTTCAACCACTCCACAGATTTCATGTTAACAAACTATAGTTTTGGCAAGTCGGTTAGGACATCTACTTTGTGCATGAAAAAAGTAATTCTTCCAACAATTGTTTACAGACAGAATATTTCACTTATAATTCACTATATCACAATTGCAGTGGGTCAGAAGTTTACATACACTAAGTTGACTGTGCCTTTAAACAGATTGGAAAATGTCAGAAAATTATGTTGTGGCTTTAGAAGCTTATGATAAGCTAATTGACATAATTTGAGTCCAATTGGAGGTGTGCTTGTGGATGTATTTCAAGACCTTCAAACTCAGTGCCTCTTTGCTCAACATCAAGGGAAAATCTAAAAAGAAAATCAGCCAAGACCTCCAGAAAAAATATTGTAGACCTCCACAAGTCTGGTTCATACTTGTGAGAAATGTCCAAACGCCTGAAGGTACCACGTTCATCTGTACAAACAATAGTATGCAAGTATAAACACCATGGGAACACGCAGACGTCACACCGCTCAGGAAAGAGAAGCATTCTGTCTCCTAGAGATGAACATACATTGTGTGCGAAAAGTGCAAATCAATCCCAGAACAACAGCAAAGGACCTTGTGAAGATGCTGGAGGAAAACAGGTACAAAAGTATCTATATCCACAGTACAACGAGTCCTATATCGACATAACCTGAAAGGCCGCTCAGCAAGGAAGAAGCCACTGCTCCAAAACCACCTAAAAAAAGCCAGACTACGGTTTGCAACTGCACATGGGGACAAAGATCGTACTTTTTGGAGAAATGTCCTCTGGTCTGTTGAAACAAATATAGAACTGTTTGGCCATAATGACCATCGTTATGTTTGGAGTAAAAAGGGGGAGGCTTGCAAGCCAAAGAACACCATCCAAACCGTTAAGCGCGGCGGCGGCAGCAGCATCATCATGTTGTGGGGGTGGTTTGCTGCAGGAGGGATTGATGCACTTCACGAAATAGATGGCATCATGAGGAAGGAAAATTATGTGGATATATTGAAGCAACATCTCAAAACATCAGTCAGGAAGTAAAAGCTTGGTCGCAAATGGGTCTTCCAAATGGACAATGATCCCAAGCATACTTCCAAAGTTGTGGCAAAATGGCTTAAGGACAACAAAGTCAAGGTATTGGAGTGGCCATCACAAAGCCCTGACCTCAATCCTATAGAAAATTTGTGGGCAGAACTGAAAAAAGCGTATGCGAGCAAGGAGGCCTACAAACCTGACTCAGTTACACCAGTTCTGTCAGGAGGAATGGGCCAAACTTCACCCAACTTATTGTGGGAAGCTTGTGGAAGGCTACCCGAAACGTTTGACTGAAGTTAAACAATTTAAAGGCAATAATACCAAATACTAATTGAGTGTATGTAAACTTCTGACCCACTGGGAATGTGATGAAAGAAATAAAAGCTGAAATAAATCACTCTACTATTATTCTGACATTTCACATTCTTAAAATAAAGTAGTGATCCTAACTGACCTAAGACAGGGAATTTTTACTAGGATTAAATGTATTTGGCTAAGGTGTATGTCAACTTCCGACACACACGCCAAAAGTTTGGCCAGACCTACTCAAAGGCTTTTATTTTTACTATTCTACATTGTATAATAACAGTGAAGACATCAAAACTATGAAATAACACATATGGAATCATGTATTAACCAAAAAACTGTATTTTATATTTGAGACTGTTCAAAGTAGCCACCCTTTGCCTTGATGACAGCTTTGTACACTCTTGGCATTCTCTCATGCATTTCCAACAATCTTGAAGGAGTTTCCACATATGCTGAGCACTTGTTGGCTGCTTTTCCTTCACTCTGCGGTCCAACTCATCCCAAACCATCTCAATTGGGTTAAGGTCGGGTGATTGTGGAGGCCAGGTCATCTAATGTAGCACTCCATCACTCTCCTTCTTAGTCAAATAGCCCTTACACAGCCTGGAGGTGTGTTGGGTCATTGTCCTGTTGAAAAACAAATGATAGTCCCACTAAGCGCAAACCAGATGGGATGGTGTATCGCTGCAGAATGCTGTGGTAGCCATGCTGGTTAAGTGTGCCTTGAATTCTAAATAAATCACAGACAATGTCACCAGCAAAGCACCCCCACACCATCACACCTCCTCCATGCTTCACGGTGAGAACCACACATGCAGAGATCATCCGTTCACCTACTCCGCGTCTCACATGGTTTGGGATGAGTTGGACCGCAGAGTGAAGGAAAAGCAACCAACAAGTGCTCAGCATATGTGGGAACTCCTTCAAGACTGTTGGAAAAGCATTCCAGGAGACAACCTCATGAAGCTGGTTGAGAGAGTGTGCAAAGCTGTCATCAAGGCAAAGGGTGGCTACTTTGAAGAATCTAAAATACATTCATATTTGTATATATTTTTTTGGTTACTACATGATTCCATATGTGTTATTTCAAAGTTTTGATGTCTTCACTATAAAAACCCTTGAATGAGTAGGCGTGTCCAAACCTTTGACTGGTACTGTATACAGTGGGGAGAACAAGTATTTGATAAACTGTCGATTTTGCAGTTTTTCCCCACTTACAAAGCATGTAGAAGTCTGTAATTTTTATCATGGGTACTCTTCAACTGTGAGTGACGGAATCTAAAACAAAAATTCAGAAAATCACATTGTATGATTTTTAAGTAATTCATTTGCATTTTATTGCATGACATAAGTATTTGATACATCAGAAAAGCAGAACTTAATATGTGGTACAGAAACCTTTGTTTGCAATTACAGAGATCATACGTTTCCTGTAGTTCTTGACCAGGTTTGCACACACTGCAGCAGGGATTTTGGCCCACTCCTCCATACAGACCTTCTCCAGATCCTTCAGGTTTCAGGGCTGTCGCTGGGCAATACGGACATTCAACTCCCTCCAAAGATTTTCTATTGGGTTCAGGTCTGGAGACTGGCTAGGCCACTCCAGGACCTTGAGATGCTTCTTACGGAGCCACTCCTTAGTTGCCCTGGCTGTGTGTTTCGGGTCGTTGTCATGCTGGAAGACCCAGCCACGACCCATCTTCAATGCTCTTACTGAGGGAAGATCTCGCGATACATGGCCCCATCCATCCTCCCCTCAATACGGTGCAGTCGTCCTGTCCCCTTTGCAGAAAAGCATCCCCAAAGAATGATGTTTCCACCTCCATGCTTCACGGTTGGGATGGTGTTCTTGGGGTTGTACTCATCCTTCTTCTTCCTCCAAACACGGCGAGTGGAGTTTAGACCAAAAAGCTCTATTTTTGTCTCATCAGACCACAAGACATTCTCCCATTCCTCCTCTGGATCATCCAGATGGTAATTGGCAAACTTCAGACGGGCCTGGACATGCGCTAGCTTGAGCAGGGGGACCTTGCGTGCGCTGCAGGATTTTAATCCATGACGGCGTAGTGTGTTACTAATGGTTTTCTTTGAGACTGTGGTCCCAGCTCTCTTCAGGTCATTGACCAGGTCCTGCCGTGTAGTTCTGGGCTGATCCCTCACCTTCCTCATGATCATTGATGCCCCACGAGGTGAGATCTTGCATGGTGCCCAAGACCGAGGGAGATTGACCGTCATCTTGAACTTCTTCCATTTTCTAATAATTACGCCAACAGTTGTTGCCTTCTCACCAAGCTGCTTGCCTATTGCCCTGTAGCCCATCCCAGCCTTGTGCAGGTCTACAATTTTATCCCTGATGTCCTTAAACAGCTCTCTGGTCTTGGCCATTGTGGAGAGGTTGGAGTCTGTTTGAGTGTGTGGACAGGTGTCTTTTATACAGGTAACGAGTTCAAACAGGTGCAGTTAATACAGGTAATGAGTGGAGAACAGGAGGGCTTCTTAAAGAAAAACTAACAGGTCTGTGAGAGCCGGAATTCTTACTGGTTGGTAGGTGATCAAATACTTATGTCATGCAATAAAATGCAAATTCATTATTTAAAAATCATACAATGTGATTTTCTGGATTTTTGTTTTAGATTCCGTCTCTCACAGTTGAAGTGTACCTATGATAAAAATTACAGACCTCTACATGCTTTGTAAGTAGGAAAACCTGCAAAATCGGCGTATCAAATACTTGTTCTCCCCACTGTATATGAGGGGGCCCTGGGGTTGTCATGTTTGTATCTATTTAGTGCACATGCAAGAGCTGGTTTACTGGGCCTACAGTGCATACAGTATTGGGGACTCTGTTGGGTGGCTATGTTGGGAACCTTTTCTAGTAGGGATGGGCATTTGACATTTTTTGACTGTTCAAGTACTGGAATTATTATTTTCTTTTACGAGAAGCTATACCTAATTTATTATAACCATTACAGCTAACACATCCTAATTGCTAAATTGCCCCATATAAAAGTGCAATTTAAGCTTCATTTATTGAAACCGTAATATCAACTGGTTATATTATATCGAGGAACACAATCTTCAAAAAGGTAGTAACCTCAGCAGTGGCCTTTGCTTGTAGAAGCCTATGGCTTTGCAATGGCATAGCCTTGTTTTGTTAATTTAGCAGACAAGACGCTCTTATTTCCCGAGCCCTCATCACAGTCAAGAGACACCTAATATATTGAAGAAAAAAAAAAAACATGATGTGATATAATAGAATAATAATTTCAAATGAAAAAAGTTGCCAGTGCAAAGTGATGCGCATCTCTCTTCTGGAACAGTTATTTAAAACTGGGCTCAATTTGGTGAGTACAACAATTTTTTTCAGGGTTACAAACTAAAATCTGTATTCCCCCCCGCCCCCCCCGATATACAGACATTCAATTTAGTTTATTATGCCTGTACTTTGGAATTTTCCAAATGGATTAACAATTCCACATTGAACACTGCATGCGGATGAATTACAACCACAACATCTGTTTGGTGTTTAGGCCTAAGCGTAATGATTCTGATGAAAATGTTTAAGGGGGCTATAGCCTAGGCTAACCAATTATAAAATGGCACTAGCAGTTCACAAAGTAGAACAAGTGAAAAATAAACGGGACACAACCTTTCTAAAACTGCAGCGCTCGTTCAGTCAAGCAGTCCTTTTTGAATTTGTGATAAAACTGTCGTAATTTGGCACGGAATGTAGCTTGTGTATTCCATCAGATACGTTTTTATAGGCAATTATTTCTGTAGGCCTAACGGGAGCTTGTGTGCGCACTCAGCACTTGTGTGTAGAGGGAGCGGTCAGAATGCGTTGAGTGAGTGAAACACGGAGGGGAAAGGGAATTTAGGGAGAAGAACTGTGATGCTTGGCTTGGTTTTTCGTTTTGTTGTGCCCCTGCAAATGCACATGTACAAATAGAACATTAGAATCAAAGAAAATTAACGTTGTCTTCAAGAGAACATTTCGATCTCTGGTTAAAGATTGAGTTTTGACGTCCGTTCGAGTACTCCATTACACATGCCAGTGTTCAGAATTTCAGTCTATTACTCACGGTGAGGTGTGAGTTGGCTGGCAGGCCCAGGGAGATGTTGGGCAGCGAGGGGGACGTGTAGAGACTCAGCGGACTGACTGTCCCATCGGTGTTAAGGGTTTGGTGGAGGGACCGCAGCTGCTACACAGAAAAGAGGGAGGAAAAAGAGTGAGTGAGAGTGAGAGAGACAACAAGCGGGGTGTTTTCCAGAGATGTAGAGACAGACTGAAGTCTTCCAGCTCACTAAAACATCCCATCAGTGCATGTATATTTAATCTACCCTTGCAACAACTACATAGAGAGGAAGAAAGGAATCCATCTTGTGTTCTATCTGACCCTCTGCAGTATAAACAGATATGACAGGAGCTCTAACAATAGTGACTCATTCTTTCACCTCGAACAACATATTTCTCGCCAGAGGCCGCAGAGGCTTCCAGTTCCCTTTGAACAAACGGCTGTTATTTATTGTTTGTGCAGGTGTGCTAGCTAGTGCCACTTCAGGAGCTTTTGTGACTTGCCATTTAATGTTCATCTGCCTAACACTGTACATAAAACCATTCAGAAGGGCATTCTCATCTTCTTTGGCATACCGTGTCCGATATCGGTTTTGACTACTACTTACTAAAACTACATAGTGTACTAATAGTACTACATACTATTTAGAACGTACTGTTTAGTAAAAATGTATGCAGTAAGAAACAAATATCACTTGTTCCCCGCCAGTCGTTCATTTTAGTAGAGCACGTCCCCTATTCTGATTATCAAAAGACGATTCTCTTCCTCAATAGTGTGCAGAGAATTCTACTGGATGAAAAGCCAAAATTAGTATTATATCCTAGAATTTAATAATCATTTCACATACTTTATTTTTACATACCCAAAAAGCAATATGGGTATCCGGACATGGCCATATTTCTCCCTTACTTTATTTTTATTTTTTTCTCAAAAAGAGACACTCTTTTTCAGCTCCCCCCGGCAAGTGTCAGCCTTTTTCACAGGCTCTCACTGATAATGACGTTATCGGGGGAAGACTGACTCACGATTAAAAGAAGAAGTCACCATGCGTCCCAAATAAGGTGTTGGTCCATGGCAAACTTCACTATTGGTTGTTAAAACAATCTCCTTTTTGTGCTGCTGGGGAGCCGATGACGCAATAATGATCTTGGTGGGGGGGGGGGCTACTTTGGGGAGTTCCACGCAACAGGCTAACAAGGCGCTTGTTATGTCATCAGCGGTCGACCGTTTTTCCGCTTCGAGGGAATGGCAGCAATCAAGTATTTTCAGGGAGGGATGGTAGGGAAAATAAATGGTCGTCTCGGAGATCGACTAATGCTTTTTTTTTTTTGTTGCCCTACTTATGTAAAGAAGAGAGAGGAAGTGTTTTTGGCAGTTATACAATGGCAGAGTGAAGATGGCTGTAAAATGTTGAGAGAGATGTTTGAATTCGAGGACAAAATGCTAAATTTAATTTAAAATCATAAATCCTGTGTGTGTGTGTGTGTGTGTGTGTGTGTGTGTGGATACATTTATCCATTAAATCACAGGTCTTCTAAAACAGATATGAGGTGGATATGGACAGCAAGACAGAGTACCTGAGGGCTATAGTGTTCCAGCTACAGGGAAAACTCAAGTTAGTAGTTCTGATCAGTGAACTTACAGTATGTTCTGCAATGAAATAGCTAAGGCAATTAGGCCAATATTTATCTTGTCTTACAAAACTAATAATGGATCAGGTGTTGTTATCAAAATGGAGGACGGCAGTCATTCAGAACACTATGGCTATCCAGGCCCTCCCTATTCAGAACACTATGGCTATCCAGGCCCTCCCTCTCGCAGTCTCTTTCTCTCCCTCGCTCCCTCAAGGTTAAGATGTTCCTGGGGCCACTTGATGCTCAGTGTGCATCAGACCAACCTTCCGCCCCCCCTAGTCTACCCAAGCTTATTTTCAGGCCTTATTCACTGCAGTCAGCCGCTATACTCTCGCCCTAGTTAACAATTCAGCTAAGCACAATGACCATACAAGCATAAAGAATAAGCTATTATTAGCCATAAAGAACACAGTCTACCTAGTAATGGAATACTCATAAGTCCCCATTGCATTCGATCTATAATGAACAGCAGGGTTGATCAAAAATCACTAAACCAACTCAGAATGGGTTCCATTTGCATCTGACTTACAACAATTTTTACAGTGCATTGGGAAAGTATTTAGACCCCTTGACTTATTCCACATTTTGTTACGTTACAGCCTTATTCTAAAATGGATAAAAACATATTTTTGTTTAAATTCATTAATCTACACACAATACCCCATAATGACAAAACAGTTTTTTTTTAAATGTTTGCAAAAAAATAAAAAACATTATTTACATAAGTATTCTGACCCTTTGCGATGAGACTCGAAATTGAGTTCAGGTGCATCCTGTTTCCATTGATCATCCTTGAGATGTTTCTACAACTTGATTGGAGTCTACCTGTGGTAAATTCAATTGATTGGACATGATTTGGAAAAGGCACACACCTGTCTATATAAGGTCCCACAGTTGACAATGTCTGAGCAAAAACCAAGCCATGAAGTCGAAGGACTTGTCCGTAGAGCTCCGAGACAGGATTGTGTCGAGGCACAGATCTGGGGAACGGTACCACAACATTTCTGCAGCATTGAAGGTCCCCAAGAACACAATGGCCTCCATCATTCTTAAATGGAAGAAGTTTAGAACCTTCAAAGACTCTTCCTAGAGCTGGCTACCCAGCCAAACTTAGCAATCGGGGGAGAAGGGCCTTGGTCAGGGAGGTGACCAAGAACCCGATGGTCACTCTGAGAACCTTCCAGAAGGACAACCATCTTTGCAGCACTCCACCAATCAGGCCTTTATGGTAAAGTGGCCAGACGGAAGCCACACCTCAGTAAAAGGCACTTGGAGTTTGCCAAATACTAAGCGTCACGTCTGGAGGAACCCTGGCACCATCCCTACCCTATGGTGGTGGCAGTATCATGCTGTGGGGATGTTTTCAGTGGCAGGGACTGGGAGACTAGTCAGGATAGAGGGAAAGATGAACGGAGCAAAGTACAGAGAGAGATCCTTGATGAAAACCTGCTCCAGAGCGCTCAGGACCTCAGACTGGGGCAAAGGTTCACCTTCCAACAGGACAATGACCCTAAGCACACAGACAAGAGTGGCTTCGGGACAAGTCTCAATGTCCTTGAGTGGCCCAGCCAGAGCCCGGACTTGAACCCAATCGAACATCTCTGGAGAGACCTGTGCAGCGACGCTCAACAAATAAACCGGACAGAGCTTGAGAGGATCTGCAGAGAAGAATGGGAGAAACTCCCCAAACACAGGTGGCCAAGCTTGTAGCGTCATACCCAAGAAGACTCGAGGCTGTAATTACTGCCAAAGGTGCTTCAACAAAGTACTTTTTTTTTGTTATATAAATGAGCCAAAAAAGCTTTGCCATATGGGGTATGTGTAGATTGATGAGGAAAAAAATAATGTAATACATTTTAGAATAAGGCTGTAACGTAACAAAATGTGGAAAAAGTCAGGGGTCTGAATACTTTCCAAATGCACTGTATACTAATGCTTCTAATGAGATGAGACATTTCATAAAGCATGCACTCTGTTGGTGCCTGGTACCGCAACCTTTTGTCCAAGCAGTAGAAAATCTATAGACTTAGCTTTCTGTCAACGGAGAGCATTTCCAAGCATTCGGTTATGGATTTTGCATGGTGTGTTATAAAAACACATCAACACAGACAAACAGCAACACATATTTCAGGGGTTCTAAAAAGTTCTAGGTTATAAAAGGTAGAATTAAAAGAATTAACAGCAGCACTGTATCAATCCAGAGGGCACCCCCCCCGACCCCCTAGCATCCCCCACATCCCGCCCCTCTCTTACCTCTGTGTGGATGTTGGGTACAGAGCCGCTGGAGCCGTTCTCTGCGATGGCGCTGTTGGAGCTGTTGGGCGAGCTGGGCCCGGAGCCAGGGGCACTGCTGCACATGGAGGACACTGCAATGACAATGGAACAGGCCACTCAGTCAAAACCAACCCAGCATCCCAGGCAGGCAGACACCACCGCCAAAGCCCCTATGTGGTACGACCAGGTCTTTCTTCAAGCTTGCATCAAACTGTACTGTGCAAATGTGTGAAGAGAAATGTCTAGGTTTTATCAGGCTGTTTTCTATGAGCATACAGAAAGGTAGAAACAGAATAGACTATAATTGGTGACATATACATGGAATCAGAGAACTTGGAAAAAGGACTTCCCGACCTTTCTTTGACTCTTTCAAGAGGCCTACATTCCAAGTCCCACTCTGAATTCTCCCCAAAATCCTGTTCTCCTTTTCCCTGCTCCACTGCCAGCTAACCCCCCAAACCCCACCCCGTCCCCTTTTGTTGTATTCAAGCTTTACGTATTAATCCACATCCTACCCTGTAGTCCCTGGTATTTTTGTCCCTATATTTAGTCCCAGAAAAGCTTCTGCTTTCATTAACAGATGAAACGGGCGAGTCGAATCAAAAGCCTCTATATGCATAGCTTTTGTTATTGTGGTCTTGAGAACAACCAGCATTTATACGATCCCCTATGTTTATGTACTAGCTGCACATGACATGAAAACCCTTAACCCTAGCATATGGTAGCTAGCTCCAGTACTAGGTCTGAAAAGGCATTGTGTGGCATGTGTACATAGCCAACCTGGCTAAGTGGGTTATGTAACTAGGTCCTTCTGGGAAATGAGCTTGAGGTGTAGAGTGCAGCAGTCCCTCCGGATGTCTACTTTTACCATCACAGTTGAAATTACTGTTATATATTAAGTTGGGTTTGATTTAAGATGGTTTATGGTTCACCCAACTGGATGCTTCTCACTGCGGTTGGGTTAGAACTATGAAATGGCAGTGGTGTGTACAATGTATTTGTATGTAAATGCATAATGGTTGAGTGTGTGTGCACGCGCTCTCACCAGAGATCTCAATGGCTCTCTTTTTGAAGGTGCTTATCACTGTCCCGTCCTTCCTCCTCAGCAGAGGACTGCTCCGCCTCTCAGCCACCTTCTGTTTTAACCGCGAGCGCACCTTCAAATTGGGCTCTGAGGCTGTCGGGGAGAGAGAGTGGGAGAGAGAGAAAGTGAGAGGAGAGAGGAGGAAGAGAGAGTGAGAGAGAGGAGGAAGAGAGAGTGAGAGTGAGAGAGAGAGTGAGAGTGAGAGTGAGAGTGAGAGAGGTGAGTTTAAATCAAAAAGACATACAACAGAAACCATAAACGAGCAACAGCTCATGCAGAGTGGACAGCTCCAAACAGGGCTATTTATATCTTATTGACTGGGGACACTAACACTGAAATACACGTCCATTTGCAACTAAACCCTCCTTCACACAACTGCTTTTTCAGTCCATTGTTGATGCAATGAACGACAGACCAAATTGGACTAATGGGAGTAAATAAAACCGGGGGATTAGACCCCAGGAATAATACCTGCTGCTTTGACAAAAGCTCATGGGGATCCGAATAAACCAATAAGGAGCGAGGGGGAAAACATAGGAATTGGGGCAATTAAGCAAAAGCCCCGGGTTTAATTAATTTGCCTCCAATAGCGCTGCTTTCCACTGGACGCCTTGACGTCATACTCTCACCCAACCTATGTAGAGCAGCCAGGACTTTCAGCCCTGATAACACTGGCTTTAGTATGGCTTTCAATTGATTATAAATCTAGTGTTTAGGGGTGAGGAAGATCAGAGAGACATGAGGTGAAGTAAGGCGTACGAACGCACGCACACACACACACCCACACCCACACACACACACACACCACGGCTCCTGCCACAGAGTTATACCTTTTAGTCATAATGCCCAGTAAGCACCTTGCTAACAAGTCTATGGAAACAATACCAAACAACAGCACACAATACAATTACAGCTAGATCCATGGGGATCCATGGAATCTTTAAGGATATACAGTATATACAGCATATATTTAAGCATAGGTGTCATGGGTCAGCTTCTCAGACCCAGATTAAGCTTTCTACTGGACTAAAACACATTGGAAAGTCTCCAATCTCCATTTAGTGAACCACCCCACTCCTTCGGCTTGTCTGTGGGTGGGCTTAATTATCTATGAGTGAGTGAGTATGTAGCTATTGCCCACCAGTCTTCACCAACACTGCTGCTGTGATGACTCATTCTGACTCATACCAGAAAAGGAGAAACACTAAATGTACAGACATACCCCCCCACACACACACACACACACACACACACACACACACACACACACACACACACACACACACACACACACACACACACACACACAGTCAGACATACATGGGTAGGTACCTCAAAGTAATGCAGCCATGCAACCACACACACGCACAGTGCATCCACTCACCAGTCTTGCGGAGAGGGAAGTCGTCCCTGCCCTCATAGGACCCCAGTAGAGGGGGCAGTTTGTAGGAAGGGGGCGTTCCCGGAGCGTTACTCTGAGGGGGGGAGCTCTGGTCTAGAGAGGTGTATTGGGCGCCCCTGATGAAGCCATAATAACAGTGAAGATACCAGAATCAGTTGATACTACTTGTGATGTATACAAGACATTCTCTGACTAGATTAAAACCTCTTCAAGTCATATCACTCTCTGGAGTCACAAATATTTCAAACAGTTCACTCCGGGTCAATGCATCAGTTTAGGATCTCTAAGAATCCTAGCTAAAGGTACAGCCCTTCCTGCAGATTCATTAACCATTAACCTCCATGGCCAACCTCTTAGAACTAAAATTAGATGCCGATGGTTAGGCTCACCAGCATTTCTGGGAGAAGGAATGGTTCAGTCCGCCAGGTGTGCCAGGCTCTTTTTTGCTCAGGAGGAACTCCTGGAGCTTCAGCTTCACCTCCGTACTGGCAATGGCACCTTCCGGAACAAACCATCATAACACAAAGTTATTATAACTCTAACAGATAGAGAGCTTCAGGATCTAAACTACAGCAATAACAGCAGCACTGTATCACTCTATTGAGTAAAAGTGTCTGATAGGACAGAGCTACCGTATACTTCGGTGTTTACTTCCTGAAAGCTTCTCTCCATACATATACAGCTCAGGGTGTGTCCTCTATGTGTGCTACTCACTCTCTTTGCCTTTCTCCTTGTTGCGTAGCATGAGGAGCTGCTGCTCCAGCCTCCGTTTCTCAAGCTCCTCATGCCTCTGCTGCTCCAGCTTCCTCTTCTGCTCCATCTCCTGCTGCCGCTTGGCCGCCAGGATCTCCTGCTGCTGCTGCAGGGACGCCAGGGGGAACGAAAGCCAGACAGAGGGGAAGTCAAATGAAGCTCAAACTGAATGCCTGAAACTAACTGATAGGTAAAGTAGCCAGTGTGGCTAAAGCCATTTCTAACCCCACTTCTTGCCCCCCCCCCCCCCACCCATCATCCATCCTAAAGCGTATCCCCTGTTACCTTCAGGTGCTCCTGCAGCTGAACCTCGTGCTGGCGTGTCAGCACCTCATGCTGCTTCTGGAACTCAGCGAAGAGAAGCTGTTTCTGAAGCTCCTGCTGCTGTTTGAGGAGGAGCAGTTCATGCTGCAGTTGCTGCTCCCTCATGGCTGGGTCCACCCCTCCTCCACCTCCTCCGCCCAGGGGTCCCAGCCTGGGATCCGTCCTCAGGTCCACGGGACCGCCGCCACCTCCAACACCCTGCTCACTGCCGCCCACTGGGCTCTGCATCCCAGAGGGGAGAGTTGTCTTCACCTCCACAGCTAGATGGAGGAAGGGGTGGGGAGCGGAGAGAGGGGGAAGGAGACAGATAGATGGAAAGGAAGAGTAAAGGAGGGCAAAAAGAGAGAGAAGTGAGGGAGACAGAAGGGAAAGGAGGGGAGCAGACAAAGAGAACAAGAAAATAGTTTATTAAAATGGTGATCAAATAAGCCACAAAAAAAGAGTTAGTACAACGGTTTAATACAGCCTTTTTTTCCCCCCAATCAGAAACAAACTAAACAAAAAATCTTGATCAAATGTTGCAGAAATTAGAGGTTAAAGTTAAGGGCTGAAAAGTAATCCCCTTTGATAGAAATGACATTTAGCTTACAGTTTGAGTAACATAATACATACAGTGGGGAGAACAAGTATTTGATACACTGCCGATTTTGCAGGTTTTCCTACTTACAAAGCATGTAGAAGTCTGTAATTTATATCATAGGTACTCTTCAACTGTGAGTGACGGAATCTAAAACAAAAATCCAGAAAATCACATTGTATGATTTTTAAGTAATTAATTTGCATTTTATTGCATGACATAAGTATTTGATACATCAGAAAAGCAGAACTTAATATTTGGTACAGAAAGCTCTGTTTGCAATTACAGAGATCATACGTTTCCTGTAGTTCTTGACCAGGTTTGCACACACTGCAGCAGGGATTTTGGCCCACTCCTCCATCCAGATCCTTCAGGTTTCAGGGCTGTCGCTGGGCAATACGGACATTCAGCTCCCTCCAAAGATTTTCTATTGGGTTCAGGTCTGGAGACTGGCTAGGCCACTCCAGGACCTTGAGATGCTTCTTATGGAGCCACTCCTTAGTTGCCCTGGCTGTGTGTTTCTGATCGTTGTCATGCTGGAAGACCCAGCCACGACCTATCTTCAATGCTCTTCCTGAGGGAAGGAGGTTGTTGGCCAAGATCTCTCGATACATGGCCCCATCCATCCTCCCCTCAATACGGTGCAGTCGTCCTGTCCCCTTTGCAGAAAAGCATCCCCAAAGAATGATGTTTCCACCTCCATGCTTCACGGTTGGGATGGTGTTCTTGGGGTTGTACTCATCCTTCTTCTTCCTCCAAACACGGCAAGTGGAGTTTAGACCAAAAAGCTCTATTTTTGTCTCATTAGACCACATGACCTTCTCCCATTCCTCCTCTGGATCATCCAGATGGTCATTGGCAAACTTCAGACGGGCCTGGACATGCGCTGGCTTGAGCAGGGGGACCTTGCATGCGCTGCAGGATTTTAATCCATGACGGCGTAGTGTGTTAACGGTTTTCTTTGAGACTGTGGTCCCAGCTCTCTTCAGGTCATTGACCAGGTCCTGCCGTGTAGTTCTGGGCTGATCCCTCACCTTCCTCATGATCATTGATGCCACACGAGGTGAGATCTTGCATGGTGCCCCAGACCGAGGGACATCTTGAACTTCTTCCATTTTCTAATAATTGCGCCAACAGTTGTTGCCTTCTCACCAAGCTGCTTGCCTATTGTCCTGTAGCCCATCCCAGCCTTGTGCAGGTCACAATTCTATCCCTGATGTCCTTAAACAGCTCTCTGGTCTTGGCCATTGTGGAGAGGTTGGAGTCTGTTTGATTGAGTGTGTGGACAGGTGTCTTTTATACAGGTAACGAGTTCAAACAGGTGCAGTTAATACAGGTAATGAGTGGAGAACAGGAGGGCTTCTTAAAGAAAAACTAACAGGTCTGTGAGAGCCGGAATTCGTACTGGTTGGTAGGTGATCAAATACTTATGTCATGCAATAAAATGCAAATTAATTATTTAAAAATCATACAATGTGATTTTCTGGATTTTTAGATTCCGTCTCTCACAGTTGAAGTGTACCTATGATAAAAATTACAGACCTCTACATGCTTTGTAAGTAGGAAAAACTGCAAAATCGGCAGTGTATCAAATACTTGTTCTCCCCACTGTATGTCTTTTAGCCATGGGGCTTGGCACAGATCTACCGTATCACATTGAGTGGTGTCAACAAGGGCAGTCCCAGTAGGTTATAGTGACATTCATTGCATTGACAACCAGTTTCTACGAGGACAAATAATATGTCCCATCTAATAGAACGACCCTGGCAACCGACCCGGTCCATCTTTAAGTGTATTACTGCTTTCAGGAGTTCAATAATGTTTGGCATGCTAGCTCTCTCTGGGGCCGTTGCATAACTGCACCACGACGACAGAGTTCAGTGGAGTTGGACACACTACTGTCTACAGTACACACACAAGGGGGAATAAAGTTTGAGGTCTGTTTTTCTCTCTGCTGGTAGAAGTAGGAAGGGTGCATGTTGTATTTAGAACACTTAGGAGAGTCTTTCAGTGTACTATTTTTAAAAGTATGATTCCACAGAAGTGTGTGAGTGCTTATGTGGTTACTGAATAATTAAAAATCACAGTATGCTATACAGTACACGTTTCAATGACTGAAGGAGCGTCTGAGTGTTTCCGTGCCACTGCTAAAGTGTTACGCACAGTCACATCTCTTCATCAGCTAATGTAGAAGAGTAACACCATTCATGGTATACAAGGCATCCATCCGTCTGTATCAAAAGGTAGGTAACTATGCTAGCGTGTCGGTGTATGCATTTTGCTCAATAGGAGACAGTATTGAACGGTATGGATGGGAGCGGACCTTGCTAAAAATAGCCAGGGCGACTATCGATACAAAGAGGGCACACCATTACATAACCTGGGAGGGCCAGACCACAGTATGCAGGGCCGGGTGGAGGGCAGAGCCAGGGCAGAGCCAGGACCGAGATGAGGGCAGAGCCAGTGCAGAGCCAGGACCGAGATGAGGGCAGAGACAGGGAACTCTACGACACTCCGGGAGTTGTCTTTGATACAATAAGCAGAGCTGGCAACGACGCACAGCATCCCAAAGCCGCAAAGCCACTGGCAAGCACTGCTGCTAAACAGACAAGCACAGTCGTCAGGGAAATCAGGGATTGGAATGAGGCTATTGTGTGGAAAACCGTTCAGCACTGCCCCAAGTTGGCTTCCAATGCACCTGACAGTTGTTTCCATCATCCATTTGTTTCACCTTTCATTAACCCTCATTTCAATGACCACAAGGCTTGACATTGGTGCATGGTCAGAACTGAGTAGGACAAGACGCTGTAAGGTTTCAAACAAACGCAGGAGAAAACAATTAAAGAGATTAGTGGGCAGGCAGAGAAGCACTCGGTCTGCATCAATGGTCAAGGGTAAAGAGGTTGACTGCTGCCCTTGCATTGGTGGATGTAGAGTATTTGATCCCAGCTGCAGGCTAGGACCTAATGAGAAGGCACTGATTCCATGTCACAGATGGTTAAAGTCACTCTGTGACCAGATAATGAGTTAGAAGAGGTAGGCTAACTCCTGTGGAAAAAAATTATGGGAGACTGAGGGAGCAGCTAGCACTAGCTGAAAAGCATATGTATTGTGATTCTCACGATTATATACAGTGGGGCAAAAAAGTATTTAGTCAGCCACCAATTGTGCAAGTTCTCCCACTTAAAAAGATGAGAGGCCTGTAATTTTCATCATAGGTACACTTCAACTATGAGAGACAAAATGAGAAAAAAAAATCCAGAAGATCACATTGTAGGATTTATGAATTTATTTGCAAATTATGGTGGAAAATAAGTATTTGGTCACCTACAAACAAGCAAGATTTCTGTCTCTCACAGACCTGTAACTTCTTCTTTAAGAGGCTCCTCTGTCCTCCACTCGTTACCTGTATTAATGGCACCTGTTTGAACTTGTTATCAGTATAAAATACACCTGTCCACAACCTCAAACAGTCACACTCCAAATTCCACTATGGCCAAGACCAAAGAGCTGTCAAAGGACACCAGAAACAAAATTGTAGACCTGCACCAGGCTGGGAAGACTGAATCTGCAATAGGTAAGCAGCTTGGTGTGAATAAATTAACTGTGGGAGTAATTATTAGGAAATGGAAGACATACAAGACCACTGATAATCTCCCTCGATCTGGGGCTCCACGCAAGATCTCAACCCGTGGGGTCAAAATGATCACAAGAACGGTGAGCAAAAATCCCAGAACCACACGGGGGGGACCTAGTGAATGACCTGCAGAGAGCTGGGACCAAAGTAACAAAGGCTACCATCAGTAACACACTACGCCGCCAGGGACTCAAATCCTGCAGTGCCAGACGTGTCCCCCTGCTTAAGCCAGTACATGTCCAGGCAGGTCTGAAGTTTGCTAGAGAGCATTTGGATGATCCAGAAGAGGATTGGGAGAATGTCATATGGTCAGATGAAACCAAAATATAACTTTTTGGTAAAAACTCAACTCGTCGTGTTTGGAGGAGAAAGAATGCTAAGTTGCATCCAAAGAACACCATACCTACTGTGAAGCATGGGGGTGGAAACATCATGCTTTGGGGCTGTTTTTCTGCAAAGGGACCAGGACGAATGATCCGTGTAAAGGAAAGAATGAATGGGGACATGTATCGTGAGATTTTGAGTGAAAACCTCCTTCCATCAGCAAGGGCATTGAAGATGAAACGTGGCTGGGTCTTTCTGCATGACAATGATCCCAAACACACCGCCCGGGCAACGAAGGAGTGGCTTCCTAAGAAGCATTTCAAGGTCCTGGAGTGGCCTAGCCAGTCTCCAGATCTCAACCCAATAGAAAATCTTTGGAGGGAGTTGAAAGTCTGTGTTGCCCAGCGACAGCCCCGAAACATCACTGCTCTAGAGGAGATCTGCATGGAGGAATGGGCCAAAATACCAGCAACAGTGTGTGAAAACCTTGTGAAGGCTTACAGAAAACGTTTGACCTCTGTCATTGCCAACAAAGGGTATACAACAAAGTATTGAGATAAACTTTTGTTTTTGACCAAATACTTATTTTCCACCATAATATGCAAATAAATTCAAAAAAAACCCTACAATGTGATTTTCTGGATTTTGTTTTCTCATTTTGTCTCTCATAGTTGAAGTGTACCTATGATGAAAATTACAGGCCTCTCATCTTTTTAAGTGGGAGAACTTGCACAATTGGTGGCTGACTAAATACTTTTTTGCCCCACTGTATGTACAGTGGGGAGAACAAGTATTTGATACACTGCCGATTTTGCAGGTTTTCCCACTTACAAAGCATGTAGAAGTCTAATTTTTATCATAGGTACTCTTCAACTGTGAGTGACGGAATCTAAAACAAAAATCCAGAAAATCACATTGTATGATTTTTAAGTAATTAATTTGCATTATATTGCATGACATAAGTATTTGATACATCAGAAAAGCAGAATTTAATATTTGGTACAGAAACCTTTGTTTGCAATTACAGAGATCATACGTTTCCTGTAGTTCTTGACCAGGTTTGCACACACTGCAGCAGGGATTTTGGCCCACTCCTCCATCCAGACCTTCTCCAGATCCTTCAGGTTTCGGGGCTGTCGCTGGGCAATACGGACTTTCAGCTCCCTCCAAAGATTTTCTATTGGGTTCTGGTCTGGAGACTGGATAGGCCACTCCAGGACCTTGAGATGCTTCTTACGGAGCCACTCCTTAGTTGCCCTGGCTGTGTGTTTTGGGTCGTTGTCATGCTGGAAGACCCAGCCACGACCCATCCTCAATGCTCTTACTGAGAGAAGGAGGCTGTTGGCCAAGATCTCGCGATACATGGCCCCATCCATCCTCCCCTCAATACGGTGCAGTCGTCCTGTCCCCTTTGCAGAAAAGCATCCCCAAAGAATGATGTTTCCACCTCCATGCTTCACGGTTGGGATGGTGTTCTTGGGGTTGTACTCATCCTTCTTCCTCCAAACACAGCGAGTGGAGTTTAGACCAAAAAGCTCTATTTTTGTCTCATTAGACCACATGACCTTCTCCCATTCCTCCTCTGGATCATCCAGATGGTCATTGGCAAACTTCAGACGGGCCTGGACATGCGCTGGCTTGAGCAGGGGGACCTTGCATGCGCTGCAGGATTTTAATCCATGACGGCGTAGTGTGTTAACGGTTTTCTTTGAGACTGTGGTCCCAGCTCTCTTCAGGTCATTGACCAGGTCCTGCCGTGTAGTTCTGGGCTGATCCCTCACCTTCCTCATGATCATTGATGCCACACAACGTGAGATCTTGCATGGTGCCCCAGACCGAGGGAGATTGACCGTCATCTTGAACTTCTTCCATTTTCTAATAATTGCGCCAACAGTTGTTGCCTTCTCACCAAGCTGCTTGCCTATTGTCCTGTAGCCCACCCCAGCCTTGTGCAGGTCTACAATTTTATCCATGATGTCCTTACATAGCTCTCTGGTCTTGGCCATTGTGGAGAGGTTGGAGTCTGTTTGATTGAGTGTGTGGACAGGTGTATTTTATACAGGTAACGAGTTCAAACAGGTGCAGTTAATACAGGTATGAGTGGAGAACAGGAGTGCTTCTTAAAGAAAAACTAACAGGTCTGTGAGAGACGGAATTCTTACTGGTTGGTAGGTGATCAAATACTTGTTCTCCCCACTGTATGTATGTATGTATGTATGTATGTATGTATGTATGTATGTATGTATGTATGTATGTATGTATGTATGTATGTATGTATGTATGTATGTATTCTGCGTTCTGGCACACTCAGACGAGAGTGCTCTGAAATCAGAGTAAATCAAATCTATTTTTATTGGTCACATACATGTGGTTAACAGATGTTATTGCGGGTGTAGCGAAATGCTAGTGCTTCTAGCTCCGACAGTGCAGTAATATCTAACAGTTTCCCAACATATACCCAAATACACATAAAACTAAGTAAGGAATGTATTGGGAATATATAATTAAAAGTCAGGGCTACTAAGATACAGTGGCATAGTAAGCTTTATAGTATGCAGTATACACAAGAGATTGGTGATGCAGTATATAAACACGATTAAGTGACTAAGATACCGAAGAATGGTATAAGCGTATAGTTAAAAATCAAGGTAGATAGCCAGAGTGAATTTATGAATGCCCCCTATGACTAGTGACACGTGTCATAATGGATTTACCATGGCAATATGTTCAAATTCAATTTCTACGGAAACAAACAAGCACTGGTCATTGCTTGTTTGTTAGCTAGCTAGCAAAGTGAGTTTTCACTTCAGGCTAATGATGAAATACATTTTTTACATTTACACTTTAGTCATTTAGCTGACACTTATCCAGAGCGACTTAAAGGAGCAAAATTGGGTTAAGTGCCTTGCTCAAGGGCACAGACATTTTCATCTAGTCGGCTCGGGTTACTGGCCCAACGTGTATAACCTCTAGGCTACCTGCCACCGTCAAAGTCAGCTTGCTAGTTGAGTTATACAAACAAGATGAAAAAATGTATCACACTGAAAATAAAGCACATACACTGACATTTGATTAACTAAAAACATCCTCCAGTGGCAGTTTCTATTAAATCCCTAAATTAAGCTCAATATTTATTTATAAACAATGGAGCAATTACATTTGATCTTGGTTTAAAGTCCAAATTAAAAAATTAGTATAGAAGAAGGATTAAATGTAACTATGAATAGTTTAAAACTAGATTTATATAACTTGATTTAACCCAGTTTAAAGAGTTAATCCATGTTGGTCCTATATATCTGCTGCAGAGAGGAGAGAGCGTGAGAAAATGAGTTTTGATCAGTGCTGAAAACATGTTAGATCACTATTTAAAAAGTTGGAAAACAAAAGTTGCTGGCCTGTAGTACTTTGGGATTAGGCATCCTCTGAGGTAGACCAGAGAATAGCATACTTGTACATTACATACACTGAGTGTACAAAACATTAAGGACATCTGCTCATTCCATGACAGACTGACCAGGTGAATCTAGTTGAAAGCTATGATCCCTTATTGATGGCACTTAAATCCACTTCAAATCAGTGTAGATGAAAGGGAGGAGACAGGTTAAAGAAGGATTTTTAAGCCTTGAGACAATTGAGACATGGATTGTGTATGTGTGCCATTCAGAGGGTGAATGGGCAAGACAAAATATTTAAGTGCCTTTGAACAGGGTGCCAGGCACACCGGTTTGTGTCAAGAACTGCAACAATGCTGGGTTTTTCACACTCAACAGATTTCCGTGTGTATCAAGAATGGTCCACCATCCAAAGAACATCCAGCCAACTTGACAGTGGGAAGCATTGGGGTCAACATGGGCCAGCATCCCAACGTCACCCACCCTCTGCATGCCATGGTTATGATGCAGAGGAGCACTTTCAGTCACAGACTGGTGCCAGAGAGCGCTACAGGAGGTCCTTCCTGCCGGCGGCTATTGGACAATTGAATGCCTCAACGGGGTGCCGTGCCATCGGCAACATAGACCTGGAACTGTTGGGGTGTTAGGACCTAGTTTAACAATTAGGCATCCATCCGTGAGTAACTCTGGTCTGTAGTCACTCATTCACTCAGAACTTATTCATTCAGGACTGTATATACATATTCATGTACAGTTGTTATATCATATCACATGCAATATTGTAAGTAATTCTTAGACTGAACTTACGTAGTCATTCACTCAGGAATGCATATTAGTATCCGGTCAGTTGTATCTTTTTTAATTGATTTTAGTATATCGAATGTGCAATACGTGCATTTAACTGTAATTAAACCCTGCAATAAGGACTGTATTTTAAAGGACTTATTATTACTACCCTAAATTATATCATACCCATATTTAGCTATTTAAGTATCTCTTCCTGTCATTTACCTGTACAGTTAATGTAACCATGAAAATATTCACCTACCTGTACATTTACCTGTACAGTTAATTTAACAATGCAAAATATTCACTTACCTGTTCATTTAAGCAGTCTGTATATTAAGTAAAATATTATTACCCTCACTTATATCATACGCACATTTAGCTATTTAAGTATTTCTCTACCATCGACCTGTATAGTATAGTTAACCATGCAAATATTCCTTATTTATCTATATCAAATTGCAATATTTGTATCTTCATTGCAGTGTCTTTTAATAGCTTTTTGCACTCCAGACTTCGTATAGTGTATCTGTCTTTTGTGTATTTTCGTTCTGGCATTTTGCACCTGCCCTGTGTTTTTTCGTAGCTGCTTGACGAAGAAATTTCCCCTCTGGGATCAATAAAGTACCTACCTACCTACCTACCTACCTACCTACCTACCTACCTACCTACCTACCTACCTACCTACCTACCTACCTACATAACGCTTTTGACACCTTGTATGCATTCAATTGTATAACTGACTAGTAGCCTCCCTTTCCCTAAAGTCCATGTCCCAACAAATTGAGGCTTATGAGGTCAATATTAGGAACATCTTCCTAATGTTTGGTGTACTGAGTGTGCATTCATATTGTATGTCACAACATTAGGTAATTAGGGCTTACTGATTGGAGTGTGCAGTTAACCAACAGGGTAATGATCCAATAGCTCTATTGGAGGTCTGGCGGAAGCGTTCAACTTAGTCCAAATAAGATTACTATCCTTTATCAGGCGGCTTCTAAATTTAACCTTCCAGCCAATTGTGTGTGTCAGCCATTTGACGTCATTGCGTCCCTTTTTTAGGTCGCCAGGAAAACTCTGGTTGTTGGGTGCCAGCCAACCAAATTGAGGCCTTCCATTTGAGAAACAACTTACAAATCTGAAGTATGTATGTCAATAATGACAGGCATTTCGCTACACCCGCAATAACATCTGCTAAACACGTGTATGTGACCAATAACATTTGATTTGATTGGTTGTTGTCAGAATGGTGCAATGTGCACAGAGGTCTAGGGCTCATTTGCAGTGTTCAAATCCTCATAATGAATTTGGTGGCACACAAAATACTTTAATGACACTGTCTGGCTGTGCATTCAAAGGAATCATTTGGTGTTGCCTGCTCCACTCTGTTTCAAGACAGTGAGCAGAGAAAAAACTATTTGGGCCGATAATCAAAAAGTATCAAACGAGGGAACAGCCGCCAGGAGAACTCACAGGGGAGTTGTATCTGAGGCGGAAGGAACTACCATCAGTCCCATAGCAAATCAGCTTCTTGCCAAACAGGTGCGGCTTTAACTCTGCAGCAACACTTTCTATGTGGCGTTGCATGGTTGATTATAGATGAATAATACATTTCTTCCTAGCCCAACTGATTAGAGGTGATGCGTTCATTTCTCATCCAAGAACTCCACCATCTTGTCCTAGACAGACAGTTGCTAAACTTCTGGGTTCAACTTTGGTTCAGAAATCTACTTCAAAAGAAACAAACCAGACAAAACAAAAAAGCCAAAATGGGAGGGAAGTAAAAGATAAAGACCCATCAGACTAAAGTAAAAGATAAAGAGGACCCATCAGACTAAAGTAAAAGATAAAGAGGACCCATCAGACTAAAGTAAGAGGACCCATCAGACTAAAGTAAAAGATAGAGGACCCATCAGACTAAAGTAAAAGATAAAGAGGACCCATCAGACTAAAGCAAAAGATAAAGAGGACCCATCAGACTAAAGTAAAATATAGAGGACCCATCAGACTAAAGCAAAAGATAAAGAGGACCCATCAGACTAAAGTAAAAGATAGAGGACCCATCAGACTAAAGCAAAAGATAAAGAGGACCCATCAGACTAAAGTAAAAGATAAGAGGACCCATCAGACTAAAGCAAAAGATAGAGGACCCATCAGACTAAAGTAAAAGATAGAGGACCCATCAGACTAAAGTAAAAGATAAGAGGACCCATCAGACTATTTTGGGTCAGAAACGGGACGTTAAAAATGTCACAGTTTGAACTCAGCCAAGAAAAAAAAACATGGCCTTTCATTCTAAATGAGGCAAAAGGTTGCTTGTAAAATCCTTGGCTCTGTTTTTGTGTTGACAGGAAGAGAGAGAGTGAGAGGGAGGAGGGCAGAGAGGACAAACAGTCCTGTGATTAGTGAGGACTTGGGCCAGCCAGGAGGTGGTTGAGAGGCTGAGTGACATGGAGACAAGGCCAAAAAGGTATTTCCAGGTCCCCATTGACTAGATTTGTGGCCATATCCAATTAAACCACAGTGACAAGACACACTGAAATGGATGCAATTTGACTGTGTCTGCAGACATCATCACCAATGAAAACACATACACACACTTTAAAGGACATGATCTGTGATTAAGCAATCAATCTATGAATAATACAACAGAAACACAGCTAGAGGCAACTAATGGCCTTCACTTATCCTGCAACAGTATCCACCAGGAATTGTTTAAGTTCTGCTTGTGCTCATCTTATTCTAAATTAAACATCACAATATTCCTCTAAGAATTATATGATATAACCAGAAACGTATTCTAATTTCCAAGTTAGTTACAACAAAGCTCTTTACAACAAAGCTCTATCCTACGTCATGCGATGAGAGTCCTTAAACAATAATGAAAGAAAGCAAGGAGGATGCTCTTGGGGGAGAAAGAGCTACCTCAGAATTTAGTGTACAAAAAAAACATTAGTGTTCTCAACCTGACAAGATGAAAATAGAGGCGATGTGTGGAGGGTACCTCCTCGTTAAAAATAAACGAAGGTATTGCATAACACTTGCGTGGGGTTTCTAGGCAGAAACAGAGGAAGAGGTGGGAGGGAGGGTGGGGAGGAGATTTCAGGATAAGGAAGCCAACTAGGCCTAATCAATGAAAGGGTAGATACTCTGGGGGAGGGCCAGGGAACAGAGCACTCAAGTTTACTCATCAGATTATATCTTACTACATGGATTACTGTAATCGCCTGGAAAATAGTCTAAAAATAATCCCCCCCCATGCAATTGACTGAATAAAAGGGTCTATTTAAATGCTGTATTTTGTTTGTCAACATTGGGAAGATGAAGACCAGTAGATGGCTGTGCTGGTTTGCCACAGCCTTTATGTACGACAACCAAAGCTTTCCCAATTAAGACAGAAAGATCCATCTCCCAAGGGAGTCTTCTGGCTTACACACTCCATCTCAAGCTTTGCGTTGCCAAATTATGACACCACTCCCTCTCTCTTCCAGAACTAGGCGTCATTTTAAACCTCCACTCAAAGCCCTTAGTTATACGAGACGCTGTCACACAAAGGCATGTACAGTGGCTTGCGAAAGTATTCTCCCCACTTGGCATTTGTCCTATTTTGTTGCCTTACAACCTGGAAGTTTTTGGGGGGTTTGTATCATTTGATTTACACAACATGCCTACCACTTTGAAGACGCAAACTATTTTGAAACAAACAAAAAATGACAAAACTGCAAAACTATTCATCCCCCCCCCCCCCCAAAGTCAATACTTTGTAGAGCCACCTTTTGCAGCAATTACAGCTGCAAATCTCTTGGGGTATGTCTCTATAAGCTTGGCACATCTAGCCACTGGGATTTCTTCCCCATTCTTCAAGGCAAAACTGCTCCAGCTCCTTCAAGTTGGATGGGTTCCGCTGGTGTACAGCAATCATTAAGTCATACCACAGATTCTCAATTGGATTGAGGTCTGGGCTTTGACTAGGCCATTCCAAGACATGTAAATGTTTCCCCTTAAACCACTCGAGTATTGCATTAGCAGTATGCTTAGGGTCATTGTCCTGCTGGAAGGTGAACCTCCGACCCAGTCTCAAATCTCTGGAAGACTGAAACAAGTTTCCCTCAAGAATTTGGCGCCATCCATCATTCCTTCAATTCTGACCAGTTTCCCAGTCCCTGCCGGTGGTGTTCTCGGTGTGATGAGAGGTGTTGTGTTTGCGCCAGACATAGCGTTTCCATCTGACCGAAGTACCTTCTTTTATATGTTTGGGGAGTCTCCCACATGACTTTTGGCGAACACCAAACGTGTTTGCTTATTTTTTTCTTTAAGCAATGTTTTTTTTCTGGCCACTCTTCCGTAAAGCCAAGCTCTGTGGAGTGTACAGCTTAAAGTGGTCCTATGGACAGATACTCCAATCTCCGCTGTGGAGCTTTGCAGCTCCTTCAGGGTTATCTTTGGTCTCTTTGTTGCCTCTCTGATTAATGCCCTCCTTGCCTGGTCCATGAGTTTTGGTGGGCGGTACTCTCTTGGCAGGTTTGTTGTGGTGCCATATTCTTTCCATTTTTTAATAATGGATTTAAAATGGTGCTCCGTGAGTTTCGGAGATATAGATATAGATATATATATAGATACACACACACACACATACATACATACATATATATACACACACACACACACATACATACATACACACACACACACACTGAGATCACGTGACAGATTATGTTAAACTTAGATTGCACACAGGTGGACTTTAACTAATTATGTGACTTCTGAAGGTTATTGGTTGCACCAGATCTTATTTACGGGCTTCATAGCAAAGGGGGTGAATACATGCATGCACCACTTTTCCATTTCACTTCACCAATTTGGACTATTTTGTGTATGTCCATTACATGAAATTCAAACAAAACTCCATTTAAAATTACAGGTTGTAAGCCAAGGGAGATGAATATTATTGCAAGGCACTGTATTGTGCCTCATCTGCCCCTTTTTCCTCCATTAACATGGAGGATGTGAGTCTTCTGGAGAGTGCGGGCCAGAGGAAATCTTTCTTTCTAATCAAATGATCACACTAATTAGGCACTAGCTAGACAATAATGGAGGCGAGGAGAGCTACAAGCCAGTAGGGCATAGCAGGAGTACAATAAGGGAGGAACGTGTTTGACGTCAAGGGTGCCCCTGTCCCCTGTTCAGTTTGGCGGTTGATTGGATGGATCCACACTAAAAAGAGACAGGCGAAAGACTTAAGCATCAACAAGATAATCATTTTGTTGCCACCATGAATTAAGCAAGCCATTAAATTCAGCCAATAATCGTCAAGCACGCTGCACCAGCATTTTAGACTCCAAGGGATTTAAACACCTGCTGTGTTTGACGTAGGCAATAAACATGTCAGTAAGTTAAAAGTGTCTTTTGGTCTTCTTGTAAAAGGCTTCAATTAGTTTCAAGTTTAGGCTTGTCATGCAATACGTATGTAAATTGTCATTGATACTGTATATTTTCCTTCTCGAGGAACCCCTTACTTTTTCCTCTCATCTATCAAAATGGCTGCACCAGTCCAGACTACATCTACTTCTGGGCTTCGATCTATATCTAGAGCAAACAGCACTCTCCCTACACCTGCAATCCTTTCCTTCTTCTCCTCCTCCTAGCCCCCGACCCTCCCCTCATCTCATCTCTCCCTCGGTTCCCTTTCTCTCTTGCTCCCAGAAGAGATTAGACACAAGCAGCGACAGAACACAAGGTCTGCCTGCAAAAAAAAAGTTGGTTATAAATAACCCAGGATTAATAATGCACTGGGGGAGAGAGAGGGAGGGAGGGAGGGAGGGAGGGGGGGAGAGAGGGAGGGGATAGTACACTGCGCTTTTAAAAGTGCACGCTTCTATTTTAGTTTTTCCCACATTTCCGGTTGTAGCTTCCAGCTCATCCCTGTCATCTTCGTCTTGGATGCGGATGCTGCAGAGGAAGCTACATGGCGTTCCGTTGCAGAGCAAAGGCTTTGATCTAGCTATATCTGTATATGTGGGAAAACACATTCAAGAGCGACTGCCCCTAAAAATCAACTAATCCCTTTGGAGAAACATTTATTCTAGTGTCAAAATTGACTACAAAGCGTAAATAGGATAATTTGCCATAAAGTCAGTCTCGTCTAAATCAGCGTTTGGAACCACGGTGTGTCACAACAAGTAAATGAAGGTTGGGTTTGGATTACAATGTCAACAGATCATGCCCCCCTTTTCCAAACTCCACGTGCAAAACGCCCCTCCGCCCACTTTGCTTCCCTTCATTGAATGTGGCTCCATTGTTTCATCACCTCCAACACATTCAAAGGATCACGGGCACTATACCGAGAGACCATGCCTCCAAAACCATAAGATCTATGGTTTGCATGCCCTGCCGAACGAACCTAGTTAGTATGTGGAATAGGCGCTTGGAGTTTGCCGTTCCACCAACTCTACACCAGTAACGCTAGCTTGATGTGCGACGACCGTTGATGGTGAGTATAACCAGAGATACTGGATAGTGCTTTCAGAAAGCATTGACCTTGACTTTTTCCACATGCTGTTGTGTTACAGCATACATTCAAAATGGATTACATAATTATTTTTCTCACCAATCCACACACAACTCCATAATGACAAAGTGAAAATGTTTTTTGAAAATGTTTGCAAATCTATTGAAAATGAAATAAACAAATCTCATTTACATACAGTTTAAGTCGGAAGTTTACATACACCTTAGCCAGATACATTTAAACAATTTTTTTTACAATTCCTGACATTTAATCCTAGTAAAAATTATTATCCTAACTGACCCCGTCTTAGTTCAGTTGGGATCACCACTTTATTTTAAGAATGTGAAACGTCATAATAATAGTAGCGAGAACTATTTATTTTAGCTTTTATTTCTTTCATCACATTCCCAGTAGGTCAGAAGTTTACATACACTCAATTAGTATTTGGTAGCGGTGCCTTTAAATGGTTTAACTTGGGTCAAATGTTTCAGGTAGCCTTCCACAAGCTTCCCACAATAAGTTGGGTGAATTTTGGCCCATTCCTCCTGACAGAACTGGTGTAACTGAGTCAGGTTTGTAGGCCTCCTTGCTCGCATACGCTTTTTCAGTTCTGCCCACAAATGTTCTATAGGATTGAGGTCAGGGCTTTGTGATGGCCACTCCAATACCTTAACTTTGTTGTCCTTAAGCCATTTTGCCACAACTTTGGAAGTATGCTTGGGGTCATTGTCCATTTGGAAGACCCATTTGCAACCAAGCTTTAACTTCCTGATTGATGTCTTGAGATGTTGCTTCAATATATCCACATAATTTTCCTTCCTCATGATGCCATCTATTTTGTGAAGAGCACCAGTCCCTCCTGCAGCAAAGCACCCCCACAACATGATGCTGCCACCCCTGTGCTTCAAGGTTGGGATGGTGTTCTTCGGCTTGCAAGCGTCCCCCTTTTTCCTCCAAACATAACGATGGTAATTATGGCCAAACAGTTCTATTTTTGTTTCATCAGACCAGAGGACATTTCGCCAAAGAGTACGCTCTTTGTCCCCATGTGCAGTTGCAAACCATAGTCTGCCTTTTTTTTTAATGGTGGTTTTGGAGCAGTGGCTTCTTCCTTGCTGAGCGGCCTTTCAGGTTATGTCGATATAGGACTTGCTTTACTGAGGATATAGATACTTTTGTACCGGTTTCCTCCAGCATCTTCACAAGGTCCTTTGCTGTTGTTCTGGGATTGATTTCCACTTTTCGCACCAAAGTACGTTCATCTCTAGGAGACAGAACGCGTATCCTTCCTGAGCGGTATGACGGCTGCGTGGTCCCATGGTGTTTAAACTTGCGTACTATTGTTTGTACAGATGAACGTGGTACCTTCAGGCATTTGGAAATTGCCCACAAGGATGAACCAGACTTGTGGAGGTCTAATTATGTTTCTGAGGTCTTGGCTGATTTCTTTTAATTTTCCCATGATGTCAAGCAAAGAGGCACTGAGTTTGAAAGTAGGCCTTGAAATACATCCACAGGTACACCTCCAATTGATTCAAATTATGTCAATTTGCCATGATATCATTTTCTGGAATTTTCCAAACAGTTTAAAGGCACAGTCAACTTAGTGAATGTAAACTTCTGACCCACTGGAATTGTGATATAGTGAATTATAAGCGAAATAATCTGTCTGTAAACAATTGTTGGAAGAATAACTTGTGTCATGCACAAAGTAGATGTCCTAACCGACTTGCCAAAACTATAGTTTGTTAACATGAAATCTGTGGAGTGGTTGAAAAATGAGTTTTGACTTCAACCTAAGTGTATGTAAACTTCCGACTTCAACTGTACCTATTCACACTCCTGAGTAAATACATGTTAAAATCCCCTTTGGCAGCGATTACAGCTGTGAGTCTTTCTGGGTAAATCTGCCCATTACTATTCTTTTCAAAATTCTTCAAGCTCTGTCAAATTGGTTGTTGATCATTGCTAGACAACAGTTTCAAGTCTTGCCATTGATTTTCAAGCAGATTTAAGTCAAACATGTAACTCGGCCACTCGGGAACATTCACTGTCTTCTAGGTAAGCAACTCCAGTGTAGATTTTGCCTTGTGTTTTAGGTTATTGTCCTGCTGAAATGTGAATTAATCTCCCAGTGTCTGGTGGAAAGCAAACAACCAGGTTTTCTGCCTGTGCTTAGCTCCATTCCGTTTCTCTTTTATCCTGGAGAACTCCCCAGTCCTTACTGATTACAAGCATACCCATAACATGATGCAGCCTCCACTATGCTTGGAAATATGGAGAGTGGTAATCAGTAATGTGTTTTATTGGATTTTGCCCCAAACATAACACTTTTGTATTCAGGACAAAAAGGTTAATTGCTCGATACATCCCGACAGATATTAGAAAAGTTTGTTGGCTTCCAAGGTGTATGGACTGGGGATTTTATGGTGATTAAACAAACAAAACAACTTTTTGTCCAATCACAGAATGGATTTAACAGGCCAATCAGGAGCAGAGTAATGAGCTTGTGGGGGATCTTGCCTTTGTGTTCTCCTTAAGCTAGTGCTGCAATGACCAGCTGTCCAAAATACTAAACCTCGCCCCTTCAGCTATGATTAGCACGTTTCCTTATCTCCCCATGCTTCCAAGGTAAAGGAGATCCAGATGGTCCGACTGAAGGTACGATACATTGAGGGAGAATCGGGTGAACGGAGAGCATGTCAGGGAGGGAGGACAGAGGAATTCTCTCCTTGGCTGCCCTCATTCTAGTCTGTGGCTGTCTCAAGAGACTCACTCTTTAATCCAGAAACTGAGGTGCAGAACCATCACCACCAATGTCACCGAATATAGAGCTCAGTAAATTGCAGGTCGCAGTTGCAAATGAGAACTTGTTCTCAACTGACCTACCTGGTTAAATAAAGGTGAAATAAATAAAAAAATGCCGGTAACGGTACACAGGTTTTTATTCTATCAGACAGGACTCAAGGTAGCCAGCGGAGTGGCACTAGCGAGGTGGGAGGCCCTGCCAGGGACAAAGAGGAGGGACCTGAAGGACACCCATTAATAAAATTAGACCACGCTCGCCCTGCGGACTGCAAACTGTGCATTCATTAGGCTCTCAGACAGCACTGAAATATGGGCGAAGCTTATCGCAGCATAAACACAAAACAGAGGGGTGACAATGGCTAGGCCCACAGTGTGCTGGAATAAAGTAAAATCTGCTTGTTTGCCAAGACGGTCAACCTTTGCACACACCCTCAAAATTCTGCAAAAAAAGTACAGGTCTTGTCAAGAGTTTTATTAGGATAAGTATTAGCTAAGCACAATATTTATCACTGTTTAGTCCTTTCTGTCTACGAGGTCAAACGCATGGCTGTGTCAATAGTCAAGCGTATGTGCCACATCCTCATGACGACTGATCAATCATTCTACTCAGCTAGCGACGTACAGTCTGAAGTGCAGCCATTTATTATTCGAGTTGTTACAGGCTTTCTTTTTTTTTTTAAGTCAGAGAGCGCAGCTTACATGGTTACTCTCTTTAGCAACACTACACCAACTACGTTAAAGAGAGATAAAAAGAAAGACTAAGTAACCGAGAAGCAGAAAGAAGAAAAAAAAACATGAATATTGCTTTCCAGAAATAGCACATAGCAACATGCGGTAGGCTGCCCTGTCAAATCTGCTCTGCGTCCTCTCCTTGTTATAGCAGCACACGGCGGAGAGAGAGAGAAGAGAGAAAGAGGCTCAAAACTATTTGACAAAAATGGTGCCCAAATTAAAAAAAAGTGGGAAAGACGAAGGAGAAAGGGGGCACAAGCAGGGTGACAGCCTATATTTACGTCCTTTGGAACAGTCTTATGGCAGTCGAAGCCTCATCCTGATCCTAATAGGAGAGTGGTTGTAAATAGCCTGTGTGATTTATGTGCCTCAGGAACCCCCCAAAGCCTTGGCAGGCCTCCTGCAGGGGTAGCTCCTTGCTCTGGGAAAACAAGAAACAAGTTGTTTCTTCTCAGGAAGCCCAAAAAAGACACTTGGGAGGGGAGACAGTCTAACTTATTGCTATGGCTTGCATGTAAAGCCAACATTAACCCAGTAGCTTGCCTGTTCCTTTGCTTCTCTTTTTTGATAGCCATGTAGCATTGCATTGATGTTTAGAACATAACGGGCCTCGAGCAGATTACAGATTGCTGCTGCCCCGGTTAGGGTAAAGTGATGGGGACATGGCTAGCTGAAATTCAGGCCTGGAAAGGAAAATTCTGGGAGCATTCTGAGAGTTTTCCTACAGCAAACAGCTCCTCTGTTGTCTCTGTTTTACCTGAACCCTAAAGAATGCTGCACCCTACTCCAGCACACTCCAAACACTGTCCCGTTCAAATGAAGCACTCTACACAAACAAACACACTGTGGTGCACACGGCGGTGGATACAATCCCTGAAGGGTTGATTTCTGTTACTCACATGGGATAGCCTTCCTTTTGAAAAGAGGAGAAAAAAAATTAACGTAACGCATAAACATTGAGACGATGAAATGTCATCGCTAAGCACCAACCTGAGAGCCTGCCACTGTTTACATGCTCTATAAATGTTCCGCCATTGACGTCAAACGCTTGCATGAGAGGAATGTTGTTTTCTGGGTAAACTTCTATGTGTGGTGTGGAATTCATTTTATACCGCTTTTTAGCGGTTTGGCTCCGTTTTAAGACACCCCAGTTGAAATAGAGCTCCTCATACCCATATGAACAACAAAAAAAACAGACCAGCATTTTATAGTGACGCACATGATTATTTAGTAATATGAGCCCTTTTTGAGAAGCTGCAGCTGCGTATTAGCAGTAGCAGATTTTAAAAAGAAAATCCAACCAAAACATAAAAGTGAGTTTGTTTTGAAGCTCATCATTTTCAAAATCAAGTGTGTCACACTAAGGGAGCCCTGGAAACTTCTGAGGAAAACACTTATATAAAAACATTATTCTATTCATAGACTTCAACTTCAGAAATAAATTATCTTGGGCATAGCCAAGATAGCCAGTAAAGGCATCTTGATATTAATGTGTGTATTGTGGCCTGACCCAGAGAAGGGCAGCTGAAGGCCTATCTGCTCAAAAGAGGGTTCCATCCCCCTCATGAAACCCCCTTGGCCCAAAGCAGTGATCATGAGCCCCTTCAGGATTCACACAACTTTATTTGTCAGCGATATAAATAGTGCCAGCCTTTAATGAAGTCTGACTTTCTCTCTGAGCTAAAATTGAACCCCTGTGGCCTCTGCTTCTCAGCCACAACAGTGGAGTCTGCCGCAGGATCGAGTTACATGTTCACACACAGAAACACGTGATATCAGTGTACTGGAGACAAGAACCAAGAGAGGTTGAAGTGTGTGCCACCTCCTGTTGGATTGCATTCTGCCCTCCTTGGCATCTGGGGTGCCCATGGAACGTACCGATACAATGTCATACCATTTGGGTTTGAATAGTCACCACAGTGATTTGTAAAGTAGTCAATTGCTGGGAAGCACTAACCTCAGATGCCCAAGATCATTTGTCCAACACCACAATAACACTTTCACATGCAGATGTCAACATACCCTAACATTCTCTCTTTCTGTTGGATACACATTTTATAACAGTTGCCCTTCAAATAGATATCAAAACACTGTCCTTGGGATCACATGCAGGGGGCAAAACGCGCTGAGAGGACCCTGGTCCCTCCCAGAGGGAGCTCCGCTCAGTGACAGTTTCAGCACAAATGCATGAATCAATATTTGTAGAGCAGATCCGAGTGCCAACTGGAGTTCCCTGGCCCGCTGCGGAGGACTCTGTGTGGGTAACAAGAGTCTGGGGACAGCGGGTCCGCCTGGGCGTCTCTGGTGTCAGCCAGGATGAATGCATCAGAGCACCCCCCACCCACAGCCCCTCCACGCTACACATGGGGCACTTCCTATTGAGTTAGTCCTGCATCCCAGTCTCGTCCCAGGCAAAACTGCACATCATTGTATCCAGCCTGTCTAGGGCCTTTGAATGCTAGGGGAGCATCAATAGACTTGAGTGGCGCAGCAGTCTAAGGCACTGCATCTCAGTGCTAGAGGCGTCACTACAGACCCTGGTTCGATCCAGCGCTGTATCACAACCGGCCGTAAATCGGGAGTCCCATAGGGCGGCGTACAATTGGCCCAGCATCGTCCGGGTTAGAGTAGGGTTTGGCCAGTGTAGGCCGCCATAGTAAATAAGAATTTGTTCTTAACTGACTTGCCTAGTTAAATAAAAAAAATGGTATCTAGGTTTGGTTATTAAACCAACATTAATAAGGAAAAAGATTTTAGGTATCTTGGGAATATGCACACAACTCTGGGGAACCTAGGGCTTCATAGAAGTCTATACAATATCACGTGACCTCTTACTCATATACTCACATGACTGCTTTTCTGTAATAATATCCTGCCTCTAAATATACCCCTGCCTGCCATAATAGGACTATACATGTACTCTAATAACTACAACTAATAATATCAGGTACGAAGAGTAGACTTCCATAGAAATATTTGTAGCATTAGTATGAGATAAAATGTTTGTTCATTCCTATTCTCAATGTATAAGGATTTCTGATCGGCTATGGGCCTATCACAATCTGAAAATCTGAAATTATTTTAGATAAGAGAATTGATTGAGAGACTTGTGTAGCTTAATCCAAGGCAGCTGGAGTAAAATACACAATTAGTATTTTTGACTAGATTATGTCCAATTATAATCTAGTGAGCTCAACAACATGGCATATCTAGAGCGAAGGTAATGTCAGAGACTGTCGGTCTGTAGGTAATGCTTCATGACAGCCAGCTGAGGTGAAGACAGTTCCAGGACAGTGCCTGTGACACATCTCATTGATAGTAGACTGCAGGGCAGGTAGCAATGTAGGTAAGGTAAGAGATGGTTGTCTGGGAACACCTCACGCACACACACCCCCCTCCATCCCAGCCATGGGTGGGAGCACAGCACGGGGCTGGTAAACAGGCGTGACATGCCTGGGCGCTCATTATAGCATTGGAACATAAGAGGGGGAGTGCGCTGCGGGTTGACAGGCCCTGGTGGTGATGGGGGGTCAATGCTATATTTAAATCAGTCTTAATTTAGCAGACTCTAGGAAGAAAACAAAACTCAAATAATACTGTGAACGTTCCCCGACTCACCTCCACACATCACTGTTGGTGGGTAGCAAAGGTCCTCTAACAGACTCCTACAGGCCTACTCTGCAGTCAGTACCTCTATACATTTTCACCACCCACATTCCCTTGCATAACTCTTGCATCCATCTTGAAACTGAAATTGTAAACAGAACATTCAAAATTCATAAAAAAAAAAAAAAAAAAAAGTTACCCAAAGGCACCATATGATTCATAATGTGGTTTGAATGGACTAAAAAAGCAATTTTGCATCTGTCAGAACAAGGACCACGACTTGTTGATCAAGCAGAGTATGGCTACACGACAAGAGGCTTCTTAAGACAACCCCTTCTTAAGACAACCCCGTAATTAGGCCCATCACAAGGCATACCTAATTTGAGCATGGCAAATTGAAACTAAATCAAGGATTTCTAAAAAGATTAGGCATACCAAATTAGCTCCTATTCAAACTACCAACCATCATATCCAAGGAACCAGCCAAGCCTAGTACCCTGCCTGCATAATGTGGAAGAATGAGGGCTAATGGTGGTATCATGGGTTTTCGGTGTAAACAGGGGACTATCAGACAGTCCAACTCAATAAGGATCTGGACTACATGAAAAGCCAGGGTGATTCCTGGTTGGATCACAGTTCCGACACATACGTCTGCACTTGACTGCTCAGATAATTACAGGTCCATGCTGCAATGAGGGTTGTGGGCAGCCCCCACATCAGCTGGCTGCAGTGCGTAGCCAAGCGCTAGCCTATACCCTGCTCTAGGAAAACATCTGTAAACTCCAAAAACGTTTGGACGTAGCATCCAGCCCAGAGTCTCAGAACATGCAGGGCAATCGATAGATAGATCCTTTATTGATCCCTGTGGGGAAATTACTTTATCAAGCAGCTAAGAAAAACACAGGGCAGGTGCAAAATGCAAGAACGAAATACACAAGAGACAGATACACGATACATGAAAAAGTATAAAAATACACGAAGTCTGGAGTGCAAAAAGCTATTGAAACGCATTGCATAGTATGAGTGAATGACTGAATATGTACACTATACATTGTTATATGGCTACATATGGATAGCCGGCCTGCAACGGTCTGCATAGCCAGCCTGCAACAGTCATGACACAGTTGGCAATAGCTGAACTCAAGTTTCAATACTAGCCTATAGCCTTCTCAGCCTGATTGACTGTCTTTTTGAGAAGAATGTTTTACAACCGTGAACAATTTGCATCATGTGATTACTGTGATCACTTTGTGACATGGGCAAAAGGAAGACCAAGGCAGTGAACAATTACAACGTAGTGACTGAGGCATACTGTGACAAAGTACCTTGTACAACTAAACCAATTGGTTAAAGGGCATTACTGTGAAAGTGTGGTGTGGCCTAACGACCTTGTTCCATTGTTGACGTCACTGCAGCATTTTCAAAGAAACTGGAACAAATCAATGTTCTACCTCATCCAGTGAGCATAGACATCTGACCACTGTACAGATGTAAGAGGCAAAGTGAGGGTGGTGACAGCCAGCTGCAGGAAGAGGGAAATATCATAATGAAGTCACAGGCTGAACACTGAATGTCATCGTGTTCAAGTGAAATGACCAGGAGGGAGAAACAGACTCATGTTTGCATGCCAGTGATTTCACACAGTGTGTTACAATGATATAGACTAATGGTGATATAGGCGTAATGATATACTGTATCAGATCTCCAAGCCAATATCAGCTATATCAGATCTCCAAGTGCATGCTGCTCCCAAGTCTAGCTACTAAGAGTGTTATTGTGGTGCTGAAGAACGTTGTTTACTGTTAAAAATCACTTGAATCCACTTGAAATACAGTAAACATTGAATAAATCTGAAATCTCTTAAAATGTACTTCACGCAATGAAATGTGTGATGGAGATTCTTAAAATACACTACATGTAGCCCAGTTTGTGTGCATAGACATGTCAACAACTCTGCAAGTAATATAATTACAGGAGGATTTTCAGGAGACCAAGCCAGTGACAGATCTATTTAGTTTATTCAGCTCACCCATCCTCAAGCTGTAATTGTCACCATACTAAGAGAGTTTACTCATCATTGATTTTTCCTTTGAATAATGGCAGGTAGAATGGCAGGTTTGACAAGGTCAGGGTAGCTGGTTGCTGCAAATTGAGTGAAGCTAAATTCAGTCACAAATCTGTAATCCATCTAATCCCAAATTATTCCCTCTGATCTGCAGCGGTGAGTGCTGCTTTTCCATTAAATAATCAAGGTTTGGTTAACATTTTTTTTTTTTTGCCAGGCCTCCCGAGTGGCGCAGCGGTCTTAGGCACTGCATCGCAGTGTTGCGTCGTCACTACAGCCTGGGGTTCGATCTCAGGCTGTGTGACAACCGGCCGTGACCGTGGAGTCCCATAGGGCAGCGCACAATTGGCCCAGCGTCGTCCGGGTTAGGGGAGGGTTTGACCGGTAGGGATTTACTTGGCTCATCTAGCTCTAGCGACTCCTTGTGGCGGGCTAGGTGCCTGCAGGCTGACTTCAGTCATCAGTTAAAATGGTGTTTCCAACGACACATAGGTGCAGCTGGCTTCCGGGTTAAGCGAGCGGGTGTTAAGAAGCGCGGCTTGGCGGGTCATTTTTCGGAGAGCGCATGACTCAACTTTAGCCTCTCCCGAGCACGTTGAGGAGTTTCAGCGACGAGACAAGATCGTAACACAAAATTGGGGAGAAAAGGAGGAGCAAACTACTGAAAATAAATACAAATTTAAAAATGAGTCTACTGCACTGGTTGTGTGTCAGTCGAGCCACGCACACAATGCCTTTCCCTGTAAACTAGAACGCCCGCTTAATCAGACAGATCCATCTGTTGTCCGCAGTGATGGTCAACACACACACACACACACACACACACACACACACACACACACACACACCACCTGATGAGACACTTTTTTCCCTCCAGTGACAAAAACAGCTTGCTACCTACACACAAACAAATACACCAGGCACAGAAACAAAGGCAGATGTCAGCACATCTGTAATGGCAAACCGTTAAAAGGTATAGAGTAGACAGTCATACGCCTGCTACTTATATAACCACAGTTCACATCATACAGTAAATGGCAGATTAGTCAATACATCAGGGCATATGGAAGGAGCAAGGGCATAGATTCACCTCTAGCCGATTAGAAAGGTCAGCGCCAGTTATGGAGCCCAATTGCCTTAACGTCACTGATACCACGAGGTTGGATCATCAAAGGTCTGGAGAAACATGAGCAGTTACGAAGCCCATATTAGGGGGTATCAGATGTATCATATGAGGAAACCACTTTGATATCATGTGAGGTTGGATCACCATAAAACCTATATGTCTGGACTGAAGCAACGGTAAAATAGCTAAAACAGGTGCAGCCATGAAGCTTCCGATGGAGGGTAACCATTATTACCGCAGGTCAGGTCCCCATAACTTTCTGATCCTGGTTGAGTCCATCAAGGAACCTTGCATTCCTTCAATTTCCCGTGGTCTTTGTGGTGGAGCTTTTTATAAACGTGTTACATTTTCCTGTTAAGGCCTTGTCTACTGTGTTTCAGTGGGCAACAAACGCCTCCATTCACAGGGTCCAGCTTTTGTAACAGGCTGGTGTTTCCAAACCTGAGCACAAAGACCCTCGATACTTCATCGAAAATTCTACAAAAAAAGTTACTCAAACTTTTCACAGGATTAAAAGTACAAGGTGTCATGACAGTCTCTGAGAGCAAAACAACCTTGATTGGTGCATGTGTCAGGTAAAAAAAAAAAAAAAAACACTTTTTCCGCCTTACTAGAGCCGACTTTGCTGATAGCTAATTTATTGAAGGAAAAAAGTGCTATTAACTGTGATGTGGTTGTCCAACTTAGCTACAGTATCTTGAGATGAAGGCACTGACTGAGTCTCTCTGGATAAGAGTGTCTGCTAAATGACTAATATGTAAATGTTTCCCCCCAAAAACCCACTAAATGTAAAATCCTAAAATACTTTACATCTGGATGCGTAGTTTATCTTGAGCATAGTCCTTGACATGATAGAAAATGTATGATAGAAATTTACGCAATAGGAAACACTTTACTTAAAGAAACAGCCTTTGCCTCATCTATTATCTAGCGAATTAATCTATTACATATTTTATATGAAAAAACAAAACAAAAAACAAAGTCCCCAAAAAGGTCCTGTCCCAGATTCTAATAGCTCTTTAAAACATGATTAAATCACCATAACCAAATGTTAGCACTATCCTGTCATTTTCTTCACAGATTAACCATATCGAGGTCCCACTGGCACTCTGACAATTCATGAAGGTTAGAAAACCAAAGGAAATGCGCACATCCACTTATTTGAACAGGTGTCAGGTAAACAAGGGAAGGGAACCACCCACATGCTGCTCTATAGCTGTTCTGCTCAGTCCTCCGAACACACACTATGACATGAAAGCTGTAGAAGACCGACTCCAAACCTTGAGTGGCCGTGGTAGGTTTCTATGCTTTGCTATTCTTTTTAGAAGTCCTTCCCTCAAAAGCAGCTTCAACAATAACACAGAGTGACGTACAAAAAAAAAAAAACACTACACCTCTAGTCACAACACCACAACAGTCCTACAAAAATAGGCCTATAGGTCTGAAAATGACATCCTCTCAGGTGCTCAGACATGCACTCACCCTTCCCCTGCTCTCAACCCCCTGTATGACTCACCAGAACTGGGCATGGCAGACACTTGGGACTGGGGCAGCAGCTCCAGAGGTTGCTCCCTGCTGGACACAGTGTCTGAGGAGAAGCAGGACTCTGTCTCATAGATAGTCTGCAACATTGCGCACAACCCCGGCACTGTGGGCCTTAAAAGCATGCCAGTGCAAGGGTGTCCTTCCAATAAGTATGGGGGAAACCAAAAAAATATACTATCCAGGCAAGTTTCAGCTGCAGAAAATGAGAAACCCTTGGACTAGATGGAAAAACGTGAACACAGCGTAGTCCCTCTTAAATCTTTAAAGAAAACTTCAGAACTCCTCTTCTAGAGATGAAACAACTGATGAAGGAGAGAGATCCTTGAAGTTCCATGGTCCAAACAAAACTGCAGTGTCTCCAGGCGAACAGGGAGAGTTGTTTCCAACACAGGCTACGGAAGAAACAAATGAGTAGTGTGGCCAGAAGCGAGTAGACCAGCACTGAACTACTCAGGCGAGCAAAGTTCAAATACACACCACCCTCTTGGAGTTACGTAGCCTTCTCAATACACCACGTGTGAAAAACTGTCAAGCTGGGGAAAATAAATAGCAGGCAAAAAAAAGAAAAAAAGTCTGTGAATCTCGTCCAAAAAAAGCACAAGTCGTCTGTGTCTGTGTCGCAAGCACAGTAGACGTGGACACAGACAGCACAAGGGTCTGGCTGTCACTGCGTCGGCGAAGAGCTGAGAGCGCCACGGGAGAGATCAGCGAATGGCGAAAAGAAGGTGAGAAGGAGGAGCGAGAGAGATAGAGAAGAGGGGGGAGAGAGTGAAGCTGAAAATAGATCACTAGGTTGTGTAGACTGTGCTCGGGAGGTAGACTTTTGTTGACGTCAGTGAATGTTAGCCTCCTAGTCTCTCCTCTCTCCTCCTACTGCAGCATGTCCTCCTCCTTCCTCGTTCTCTTCACAAAGGCAGCGCTGCTGCACTCTGCATCTGCCACATTAGAGAGGAGAAAGCAGTCAGAACGTGCCAGAACCACCCATCACCTCAACCAGAGAAAATCTAATTAAAACCTGCAGCGCCTTTCCAAAAAGGTTTGTTTGTTTTTCCGGTAACTTCTACCCAGCCCCCACCCTCTGCTGTGTTGCGGAGCGCAGAGGTAGAAGAGGAGCGCCACTGAGTTTACAAACAGACTGGGCTGCTCAGGGCGGCTGGAAATAGCTGCCGAGTAGCAGGGGAGGGGCGGGGCTAGGGCTATAAATAGAGACGCGAGCTGAGTGTGTGAGAGAAGGTAGGGAGGGAGGAGGGAGAGCGAGGAGGGGAGGGAGAGGAGGAGGGGGCCCTGTTCATGCAAATAGCACTGAGCCAATCGAGCGTTGTTCCCAGCGCCTCAAGGGTGGGGGGTTGGGGGTACAGTGCCAGCATTGGAACCTTGAAGTGCTTGAGGACAGACAAGCAAATGGCTAATGCAGGAAGACACACACACGCACAGCCCCAGCACACACAAATATATACTGACACACACACACACACACACAGCAGCTCACTGACACAATGAATGGCCGGGTTACCATTCCACCAACACAAGTGGGTCAGAATCTGAAGCAATCTGTCCACAGATGTCAGGTGTAGCACAGATACAGTGCCTTCGGAAAGTATTCAGACCCCTTGACTTTTTCCACATTTTGTTACATTGCAGCCTTATCCTAAAATGTATTAAATCAAGAAAAATCCTCATCAATCTACACACAATACCTCATAACGACAAAAAGAAAACAGGTTTTTGGACATTTTTGCAAATGTAAACATAAAATACTTATTTACATAAGTATTCAGACCCTTTACTATGAGACTCCTAATTGAGCTCCGGTGCTTCCTGTTTCTATTGATCAGAGATAGATGGATAGGTACTTTATTGATCCCCCGGGGGGGAAATTTAATTGTCAAGGAGCTACAACAAAACACAGGGCAGGTGCAAAATGCCACAACGAAAGTACACAAAAGACAGATACACGGTACATGATACATAGAGCGGCAGTATGAAAAAGTATAGAAATACAAGATATCTGGAGTGCAAAAAAATAAAAGCTATAAAAGAGACATTGCATAGTATGGGTGGTTGGCTGAAAATGTACACTATACATTGGTGGATGTTGGATGGTTAACTATACTATACAGGTTGATGGCAGAGAAATACTTCAGTAGCTAAAAATGCGTATGATATGAGCGAGGGTAATAATAGTTTACTTAATAGACAGACTGGGTAAATGAACAGGTAAGTGAACATTTTGCATGGTTAAATTAGCTGTACAGTTAGGTATACAGTTATATTTATAGATAAGTGAATACTTGCGTGGTTACACAAACTGTACAGGTAAATGACAGGAAGAGATACTTTAATAGCTAAATGTGTGTATGATATCATTTGGGGTAATAATAGTAATTCCCTTAAAATACAGTCCTTATTGCATGGTTTAATTACAGATAACTGCACGTATTGCACATTCGATATACTAAAAGCAATGAGAAAAGGTGCAACTGGCAGGATACTAATATGCATTCCTGAGTGAATGCCTACGTAAGTTAAGTCCAATAATTACTTACAATATTGCATGTGATATGATATAACAACTGTACATGAGTATGTATATACAGACCTGTATGAATAAATAGGTCCTGAGTGGATGAGTGCTGACGGACCAGAGTTCACGGATGGATGCATAATTGTTAAACTAGGTCCTAGCACCCCAACAGTTCCAGATCTATGTTGCCGACGGCACGGCACCCCGGTGAGGCATTATATAGTCTAATATCATACAACTTGATTGAAGTCCACCTGTGGCACTTTCAGTTGATTGGACATGATCTGGAAAGCACACAACTATCTATATAAAAAGGTCAGCATGTCAGAGCAAAAACCAAAACATGAGGTTGAAGGAATTGTCCGTAGAGCTCCGAGATAGGATTGTGTCGAGGCACAGATCTGGGGAAGACAGTGGCCAGACAGAAGCCACTCCTCAGTAAAAGGCACATGACAGCCTGCATGGAGTTTGCCAAAAGGCACCTAAAGACTCTCAGACCACGAGAAACAAGATTCTCTGGTCTGCTGAAACCAAGCCTGAATGCCAAGCGTCACGTCTGGAGGAAACCTGGCACCATCCCTACGGTGAAGCATGGTGGTGGCAGTATCATGCTGTGCGGATGTCTTTCAATGGTAGGGACTGGGAGACTAGTCAGGATCGGGGCAAAGATGAACGGAGCAAGGTACAGAGAGATCCTTGATGAAAACCTACTCCAGAGCACTCAGGATCTCAGACTGGGTTGAAGGTTCACCTTCCAACAAGACAAGTCTTTGAATGTCCTTGAGTGGTCCAGCCAGAGCCCGGACTTGAACATCTCTGGAGAGACCTGAAAATAGCTGTGCAGCAACACTCCCCATCAAACCTGATGGGAATGGGAGAAACTCCCCAAATACAGGTGTGCCAAGCTTGTAGCATCATACCCAAGAAGACTCAGGGCTGCAATCGCTGCCAAAGGTGCTTCAACAAAGTACTGAGTAAAGGGTCGGAACACTTATGTAAATGTGATATCTTTTTTTTTTGTAAATTAGCAAACATTTATAAAAAACAGTTTTTGCTTTGTCATAATTTTTTTAAATAAAGCTGTAACCTAACAAAAAAAATCAAGGGATCTGAAAAAAATCAAGGGATCTGAACACTTTCCGAAGGCACTATGTTAAGTTATTTTATGAATTAGCTGCTTCTGGATGAGTAGCCATTAGGCTTACATTTACAGGCTATACTAAGTACTAACCAGGAGGAGAAAATGTTCATGAAAATAAAGTTGCAGCTTAAGCAACTTAAAATGTTCTACATTTCGAAATCGTACCATCAATGTGTAGAATCAATCCAAACATTGTAACCTACATGTACACAATACTGCCTAAGGATTCTAAATAAAATGCCCGCAATTGATAACACACACTTCTTACATAATATTGTCTGTGACTCCACCAAGGGCATCAGCTGGGCTAATAAACAACTGTTGATGGTTGCGGTGTCCAGATTGTTTCACTCGCCAATGGATGACATTGCACCAGGAATCCCAAGTGAGCCATTCCTGGGCCCGGGCAGTGGCTATGTTAGCCACTTTATTCTCAGATGGCCCGGTCACCATGCCATTTTAAACCTAAATGGTTCTGAGGGACTTGGCCGGGGACCCATCAAAAATCAGAGGGGTCTTTCTCCAGTCCCCATTGGAATACAGCAGATGTGATAGGACCTTCTGTCCCTGCCAACTAAAATTCTCTCTATTAATATGTGAAGCCAAACTGTGTGTACTGTATGTTAAATCTCCTTCACTATGGTGAGGTATGCATATTCAGAAGCATCCTCCTTCTACTTAACCGACCACAAGCCTTGTTGAAATGCAACGCAAACAGATTCAAAATGAAAGTCAGTCTTAATTAGAAGTTAACAGAGAGTTAGACAGAATTCATGGTCCAATTTAAAGACAGTCGCTGCTTGGCATATTGACAAGAGCCAAGAGCTTTTTTGATCTTCTGCCACTGGGCTGTCCCATTGGGAAACCAGATGGACCAGCTCCGACCAACTGTGGCTCTCTACACTGTGAATAGACTGGATGCACCACCTGCCACTCCAAACGACCATAACTACAATTGGCTAAAAAGGCAGTTTGTGAGAATGCTAAGCCCACCTTCTGACAAAAGGAGAGTTGGGGTCCACCTAGGTATCTCAGCATTGGAGAAAAGAGTAGAGCATCAGTCAGTGCATTGCCAAACCTCTCATCAAACCCTTTCTCCCGTCTCTTGGCATTACTCTCCACTCACCCCCGTTATTTATAGGTGGCTGTATCTTTCTGGCTCTGACGTACGTTGGGCTTACATTTAGCTTGAGGCAAGTGGGGGAGAGGCCTCAACTTTGTTTTTATGTCAATTTTTGGGGCATGGGATGAACTTGCGCAGTTAAGGTAAAGGACTTTGCGGCTAACTTTGTTTGACAGAGGCCCTCTGTCTTTGGCGTAAGCTGGGCTTGACCCAATTAAGAGCCAATTAATCCAAATAGACAACCCTCACCTGCAAGAAACCTGGAGGAAGGCAAAACACGCTGAACAAAAGGTTTTGTAAATCTTGGGCTGTGGACCAAGTTGGGCTCAAACTGTGAGGAGATTCATCTCAAGACTGCATTCCTCTGCAGTCTTGATCTTAAAAAGGCCAGGGCTATTCTTCTGGCGTCCCAAATACAGCCTGTTCATTTATTTTGCCCTGTGATCACTAACATTAATAAAAGATCTGCAAAAAAAATCCCCACCAAAATCCGGACGTTCAGTGCCAAAAGCTATTTTTGCTGTTTCTAGCGTCTGTGTGGCATGTTGATTATTTAGCATTTTAACAACAAAATATTATGACCCCATTTCTGAAATCTACGACTCTCAGGAACACATACAGTACATGCCTTCGGTTCCACTCCCTGAGACTCACAAGTACGTGTTAGAAGGGAGTGTGACACTAAACAAAAACGCACCTAATGACGGAGGGAAATTAATTTAAAGAATACTTCCTTCATAGTGGAATTTGGCATTACCTGATTTGACATACGTTTGTGATATTTATGGAGATGTTTACTTTTCAGATTTTAAAATTGACCAAATCACTTTGAAGAAGCTTTTAATAGTTAAAGTAGTGAGCGAGTGTTGCGCCTTTTCCAATCAATGATGAGGGAAAAAAAAAAAAAGTGGGTTGCACCTCAACTTTCGTTGGTTGAGCGCCCTCCACTGTCTTATTTACTTTTTGCAACTTATCATTTTAAGTGCTTTATTGGTGTGTGCGCGCACGTTGCTTTTTTCTACAGTTCTTCCGAAGAATAATCACATGTGGAAAATGTCCGGCCCGCCTGCAATTAACCTTTTTTTTTTACATCTGGCCCCTGTAAGGATATAGAATAGCTCTGGGCTAGACTATCAAAGGCTCCTCAACAGTGCAAAAGACGCAAACGGTCATGTTCTGGAGCTTATTCCACCTGAAATCGGAGAGGTTCTAAAGATTTCTCAAGACTTTAGGACAACTTCTGGTCTTGAGTTCACAGTCGAGATATACAGTATACACCAACTGTTGAAGAAGGAATCCCATAACTAAAGACTAGTGGAAAGCTTCTGCATGTCAATACCAACATTTAAGCAAAGCAGCAGAGGTAGTCAGTCAGACACTGAAATTTAGTCATGCAAGCCATAACAAGAAAAACAAAATCAAAGAGGACAAGCTATAAAAGAAAAAGAGAAACCAACCGAGAGGACCGACAGAGAGCAATTGCAGGAAAGGCCTTTATGAGACTGAGACTTTCCCCATTCACACTTCCTCAGTGGCGCATCGTAACTGCCCTGCTGAGGACCAGGCCCTGACCCAACACAGACATCATGGCGCGCCAACAGTAGGACTGACACTGACAGTCTCAGAGCACTGATGTTAACATCAAATGTGCTCTATACGACTGAGCAGAACTCCCCTATGAATATAATGGTAATCAGGAAACTGTAAAACGGTTACAGAGATTAACAGATCATGACTTTTTCAGCTCCCAATTTAGTCTAAATGCTTCTTTGCCCACATAACCAATAGGGCTGGGAATTGCCAGGGACCTTTCAATACGATATTATCACAATACTTGCGATTCTCATGATTCAATGTGTATTACGATTTGATGTTCAAAACATATTGCTCACCACGTCAGAGAGCATGAAAAAACGAGTTAATAAATGTGCTATAAACATATTGGTTCACTATTTTAAAAGAAACTGGGGAACAAGCTATAGGATGAAAATACAGGCGTTTTTGCACAGGTACAGCAGACTAGAGTTAGCTAGCAAAAAAAGTTAAGATACTTGAGTAAAATATACTTTAAACTTTATTTAACTAGGCAAGTCAGTTAAGAACAAATTCTTATTTACAATGACGGCCTACACCGGCCAAACTCGGACGACACTGGGCTAATTGTGCGCCGCACTATGGGACGCCAATCACGGCCGGTTGTGATAGTCTGGATTCGTACCAGGTTGTCTGTAGTGACGCCTCTAGCACTGAGATGCAGTGTCTTAGACCACTGCACCACTTGATAATATTAACATAATATCGTCCAAAAATAATATTGTTATATGTAACTATCGATTTTTCCCCCCATTACTAATACTTTACATATCACACACACACACACACACACACACACACACAACATAATGCTGCTGCTAGTCACTTTACGCCTACCTATATGTACAGTACATAGCTACCTCAATTATCTTGTACCTCTGCACATCAACTCAGTTCTGGTACTCCCTGTATATAGCCATGTTATTTTCTACTCCATATACATATATATATATAGATAGCAAAATACATGAATTTCTGCAGAATTGGAATATGAATGTTTTCAAGTGATGTACCTGCACACATGGGCACACGTGCACACATAGGTAAACAACTATTTTTAGATCTATAATTTAATGACTCGTATCATAACAAAAAGAGGTTCACTTTTACCACAAAAATACATTGATATGCGTGCTCACACACAGGAGCTACAGACACACACAGCAGTGAGGATTCACAGAGATTCAATTTCCTCAAATAGAACGCAGTGATGACTCATTCTCTGCTCAGCCCCAACTGAAATGTTCTGCTGTAGCAGATAACACTCCTTTATATATTTATTAACTTAATTCAAAAATTATGTTCAGGTAATAATAGCTGTATCCTAAAAACATTACAAATATATATATTTACCACAGTTGGAGTTCTAAGAGGCTGAACAATCAACTGTCAGTATTCACATTTGAACAATCAACTGTCAGTATTCACATTTGAACAATCAACTGTCAGTATTCACATTTGAACAATCAACTGTCAGTATTCACATTTGCATGATTTACATTTATTACATCCCTATTTACTTCCTTGAATAAGATTCCAATTAAGAGTCAGGTTGTAAACATTATACACTTAAAATAGTAATAGAACTGTTGAGGAGTTCCAATTGACCATAGTATAAAATTACAAGGACACAACAGTTCAACTGACAAGATTGAATCCAAACATTACACTGTTGATGTTATGAATATTTTACATTTACTGTACCTTTCACAGCACTTGTCAATAACGAAATCTGAAAATACTCTGGATATATTCAGTTACATAATACGAATATTCATTAAAGTATTGGAGTAGGTGCAAGAAGGGTTTGAGTTAGAGGTCTAACTAGTGTCCACAAACCTCTCCAAATGCATTTTTATGACTCAAGGAAAGAGCATTCAACCATAAAGGTTGCTTTTTTTTTTGTTCTCCTAGCTTTGCCATTGAGGAACTGAGACAAGCACACTTCTAGTTTTGTGTTTGGAAGAGCCCTCCGTCCCCACCATCACACAATTATGGTTGCGGTTTACGCAATCCAGAAACTTTCCAATATAAATCGCACTCTGGGTCAGGAGGGCATTATTTGAAGTTATTCGATACGATTTTAGTGGTATGCTTTCAAAAGGCAATTCAGACAAAAACAAATTGCAATTTTGGTGCGCATAGAATGGAGTCAGAAGTGCATGTTAAACTTTTCTTCACAATATGACAAACATAGGCTCATTCTGTTCAGGTCAACCCAGGGTATAACACCTTGACCAAACCGGCTCCACGCATGCGTTCGCATGTTGATTTTGGATGGATGGATGGATGGATGGGATGGATGGATACTTTATTGATCCCCGAGGGGGAAAGACGCAGTCATGACATGCAGGCTAAAATACCAAAGCCAACTGTGAACCAACTATATTAAATCTGGGGACAGATCGTAAAAACACATGAAACATTCATGGACAATTAGTTTGCTGTTGCTAGCTAACGTGTCCTTGGAGATTAACATCGAGTTGTTATTCTACCTGAAATGCATATGGTCCGTTTTTTTGCTGGATCTTTGTATAATTTTGAAATCATGTCTTCTCTACTCCAACAATTGATTCTGCAACGCTTGCAACACGGCCGGTTTAGTCAGCATGTAACGCATGTCATCCTACTAACTTTGGATCAAACAAAGCGATCATTAAAATGCAATACTGTAAATTACATTAGTTTTCAAATTTGGAAATGTGAAGGGCACATTTGGACTCACGGGTGTGTGGTTTGCTTGTATGAGATCAAAGCTGTATTATAATCCTCAATGTCTTCAGAACACGTCGATTCCTTTCGATTTACAGCATTTCCCCCTCACCCAGATACCAACAAATGTCCAAAAGTAGCCCAATTAGCAGGCAGGGTGACGGAAACTTCTTGTCATGCTCAGTGCTGAAGTGGGGGAGAGGCCTCAAAACCGATACAGCGCTGTGAAGTGTAGAATCTGAGCTCTGACGTCATGTATAGCATGTTACTCTACAGTCACAGCATTCCAATCCGCTTATCAAATTACAAAAACTGCCATGTTCAACGTGTATATGGAATGGCAGGAGCTGTGAGTCTAATGATCATAACAAATGGTAATGTAAGAAAGCCTTAATAGGCTAGCCTATAAAAAGTGAAAGAGAACGTGAGAAAGAAGGACAACGAATGAAAGAAAATAGACAAAGAATGTCTGTAAGCGGCTGGTTTAGCTTGCGTGTTGATGCAAATCAATATACACTCATTAGGTACACCCACAACGCTGCCATTGCAAGCGCCAAGCTCTACCATCGGAGCTATATTCAGTGCCTTCAGAGAGTATTAACACCCCTTGACTTTTTCCACATTGTTGTTTCACAACCTCAATTTAAAAATAAAAATATATATTTCACTGGCCTACACAGACACACACAATACCCCATAATGTCAAAGTGGAGGTATGTTTTTAGAAAATTTTCAACCCCTTTGTTATGGAAAGCCTAAATACGTTCAGGACTAAAATGTGCTTAACAAGTCACATAAGTTGCATGGACTCGCTGTGCGCAATAATAATGTTTAAAGCTAAAATTAGGGTTGCAAAGGGATGGAAACTTTCCAGGAATTTTTCGGAATTTTTCCATGGGAAGTTAAGCACTGGAATTTGGGGAATTTCGTTAAATTCATCAAAGAAGTTAGCTTATAACAGTGAACCTTTTTTGTGGGATACACATAAGGCAATTCTAGGTATTGTGGCATATTTTGGTTAAACTATCCCCAATTCAATGGAATTGCAACCCTCTACATGCACATTGCACTCTTCCATCACATGTACAGCTGATTCTCAAGATCTTGCACACTGATGAGATGCTATTGAGTCCACACTACTACACTGTCTGAGCCAAGGACTACATGCTTTCTGTTAAGTTTTGATTACAATACTGGGTGGGGTGAATATATTTTATATGACATACATTCTTTTTTGTTAACTAGTAAATAGAAGCCTACAGCAAACTGTGTTTAAATCATTTATAACTTGTTAACGATTTCTGCTAGTTAGTTTTTGCTACCATGTGGGTTTTAGCTTGTTTGCTTGAGCCTGCTAACTGAGGAGTGTTAATTCACCTGTTTCCATAAGTTTCATTTTAAAACATGTATCTTACAAAGGAGTTGTTTAATCTAACTGCTTAACTATTTATCTGTACATGGAATAGTATTTATTTTTTGTTTTTTTTAAGAAAAAAAATTCTCATCTTTACAGGAAAATGCCACGGGCACTATCTGATGTGTGGATACATTTCACTGCAGCTAATGTAGAAGGAAAAGCTGTGTACATTTGCAAGTACTGTGCCAAGTCATACGTGAAAAATGCAATAAAGATGCAGAATCATCTGGTCAAGTGCATAAAGTTCCCTCAGCGCTCACAACAAGCAACCTGACAAAAGGTCCCTATACTTCTATTCGAGGTGAAAATGATGAGTCAGAACCTTATCGATAGCAACAGCTCATGGTCCTTCTGGAATAATTGTTTTACCTAATTGGAGGAATGTAGTCAGAGAACTGCAGATGAATGTCTTGCCCCGAGCTGTGTATGCAACTGGTTCACCTCTGATGCTCACAGGTAATGTGTATTGGAAGAGATTTCTGAATGTTCTTTGCCCAGCATACACCCCTCCAAACAGACATGCTTTATCTACTGATTTGCTGGATTCAGAGTTCAACAGAGTTCAATTGAAGGTCAAGAAAATCATAGAGAAAGCAGACTGTATTGCATTAATCTCTGATGGGTGGTCGAACGCGGGCAAGGAATAATTAACTAAATCATCTCCACCCCTCAACCAGTATTCTACAAGAGCACAGACACGAGAGACAGACACACCGGTCTCTACATTGCAGATGACCTTGGACCACAGAGGGTATTTGCACTAGTGACAGACAATGCTGCGAACATGAAGGCTGCTTGGTCTAAAGTGGAGGAGTCCTACCCTCACATCACACCCATTGGCTGTGCTGCTCATGCATTGAATCTGCTCCTCAAGGACATCATGGCACTGAAAACAATGGATACACGCTACAAGAGAGCCAAGGAAATGGTTAGGTATGTGAAGGGTCATCAAGTTATAGCAGCAATCCACCTCACCAAGCAAAGTGAGAAGAATAAGAGCACCACATTGAAGCTGCCCAGCAACACCTGTTGGGGTGGTGTTATCATCAGTTTGACAGTCTCCTGGAGGGGAAGGAGTCTCTCCAAGAAATGGCCATATTACAGTCTGCCGATATGGACAGAGAGTGGTAAGCAGCCTGAAACCTATAGCAGTAGCCATTGAACGGATTGAGGGAGACAATGCCATCCTGTCTGATGTTCAGACTCTGCTTGCAGATGTAAGAGAAGAAATCCGTACTGCCCTGCCCACTTCACTGTTACTCCAAGCAGAGGAAACTGTAGTTCTGAAATACAGTTGGGAGAACAAGTATTTGATAACCTGCAAAATCGTCAGTGTTTCCCACTTACAAAGCATGTAGAAGTCTGTAATTTTTATCATAGGTACTCTTCAACTGTGAGTGACGGAATCTAAAACAAAAAAAATCCAGAAAATCACATTGTATGATTTTTAAGTAATTAATTTGCATTTTATTGCATGACATAAGTATTTGATACATCAGAAAAGCAGAACTTAATATTTGGTACAGAAACCTTTGTTTGCAATTACAGAGATCATACGTTTCCTGTAGTTCTTGACCAGGTTTGCACACTCTGCAGCAGGGATTTTGGCCCACTCCTCCATACAGACCTTCTCCAGATCCTTCAGGTTTCGGGGCAGTCACTGGGCAATACGGACTTTCAGCTCCCTCCAAAGATTTTCTATTGGGTTCAGGTCTGGAGACTGGCTAGGCCACTCCAGGACCTTGAGATGCTTCTTACGGAGGCACTCCTTAGTTGCCCTGGCTGTGTGTTTCGGGTCGTTGTCATGCTGGAAGACCCAGCCACGACCCATCTTCAATGCTCTTACTGAGGGAAGGAGGCTGTTGGCCAAGATCTCGCAATACATGGCCCCATCCATCCTCCCCTCAATACGGTGCAGTCGTCCTGTCCCCTTTGCAGAAAAGCATCCCCAAAGAATGATGTTTCCAACTCCATGCTTCACGGTTGGGATGGTGTTCTTGGGGTTGTACTCATCCTTCTTCCTCCAAACACAGCGAGTGGAGTTTAGACCAAAAAGCTCTATTTTTGTCTCATCAGACCACATGACCTTCTCCCATTCCTCCTCTGGATCATCCAGATGGTCATTGGCAAACTTCAGACGGGTCTGGGAATGCGCTGGCTTGAGCAGGGCGACCTTGCGTGCGCTGCAGGAATTTCATCCATGACGGCGTAGTGTGTTACTAATGGTTTTCTTTGAGACTGTGGTCCCAGCTCTCTTCAGGTCATTGACCAGGTCCTGCCATGTAGTTCTGGGCTGATCCCTCACCTTCCTCATGATCATTGATGCCACACGAGGTGAGATCTTGCATGGTGCCCCAGACCGAGGGAGATTGACCGTCATCTTGAACTTCTTCCATTTTCTAATAATTGCGCCAACAGTTGTTGCCTTCTCACTAAGCTGCTTGCCTATTGTCCTGTAGCCCATCCCAGCCTTGTGCAGGTCTACAATTTTATACCTGATGTCCTTACACAGCTCTCTGGTCTTGGCCATTGTGGAGAGGTTGGAGTCTGTTTGAGTGTGTGGACAGGAGTCTTTTATACAGGTAATGAGTTCAAACAGGTGCAGTTAATACAGGTAATGAGTGGAGAACAGGAGGGCTTCTTAAAGAAAAACTAACAGGTCTGTGAGAGCCGGAATTCTTACTGGTTGGTAGGTGATCAAATACTTATGTCATGCAATAAAATGCAAATTAATTATTTAAAAAATCATACAATGTGATTTTCAGGATTTTTGTTTTAGATTCCGTCTCTCACAGTTGAAGTGTACCTATGATAAAAATTACAGACCTCTACATGCTTTGTAAGTAGGAAAACCTGCAAAATAGGCAGTGTATCAAATACTTGTTCTCCCCACTGTACATCAATAAGCGTTAAGACATCTACCTGAAGCCCATACACGCTGTGTGTACATGTTGGACCCCAAGTCTGCTGGCAAGAGCATCCTGTCTGGTGCAGAGATCAACAAGGCCTATGGTGTCATCACTAACGTGTCTCGTCACTGCTAGGTTCTTGGCAGTCTGGCGAAGTACACTTCCAAGCAAGGGCTTTGGGATGGAGATGCAATATGGCAGTCACCTCAGAGCGCAACTGGTCCTTGTTTGGGAACACACACACACACACACACACACACCAAAGCACGCAACAGGCTGACCAATACAAGGGTTGAAGAATTGGTGGCAATCCGGGCAAATTTGAGCCTGACAACAAGCCATCCTAAACAAGGTTGGAAAGTGACAGTGAAGATGAGGCCTCAGAGTCTGATGTTCAAGAGGTGGACATTGAGGAGGTCCAGGGAGAAGACATGGAAGCCTGAGAGGAAGACCACCAAAGCTTTAGTTTCTAGACTATCATTTTACAGATGAATGTTGAAAATGTTTTTGGGAGATGCGATGGATCATTGGGGATCATTCAATATTCCCTTTCTTTTGTTGTTCAGTGAAATCATTTACTTTTCAGTCATTTAGCAGACACTCTTATCCAGTTACTTACAGTTAGTTAGTGCATACACGTTCATACTTTTTCCCGTATTGGTCCCCCGAGGGAATCAAACCCACAGCCCTGGCACTGCAAGCGCCATGCTCTACCATCTGAGCTACACAGGACTACTAAATCATCCCATGTGATGAGTCAAATCATTTAATTAAAGTTCAATTTGTAAATAAATTATTTTTTGTTTTATTCTATTGGAAGGATTTAATCATTTGCAATTATGTCTACTTATGATAAGGTAAAAGGTTTATGCTTCTGTCTCCATATGATATGGTAAATATATCCAATGCAAAAAACATCTACATTCAAATGGTATTAATATAATTTATACTGTTATGGAAAATATATTTAAAAGCGGTTTTAAAAAATGGTACAATGATTCTCTACACTACACTTGTTTTGTCACAAACAGAAATGATGCAAACTACTCTAATTTTAGCAACCAGGAAGTGGAGCGTTTTCTGCATAGTGCATCTTTAACATAATTTTTTTAATGACTACCTCATCTCTGTATCCCACACATACAATTATCTGTAAAGTCCCTCAGTGGAGCAGTGAATTTCAAACAGATTCAACCAAAAGACAAGAGAGGTTTTACAATGCCTCGCAAAGGGCACATATTGTTAGATATGTAAAAAAAAAAAAAAAAAAAAAGCAGACATTGAATATCCTTTGGAGCATGGTGAGGTTATTAATTACACTTTGAATGGTGTACCAATACACCCAGTCACTACACGGAGAGGAAGGAAACCGCTCAGGGATGTCACCATGTGTTCAATGGTGACTTTAAAACAGTTGTGATCGGAGAAAACAGAGGATGGATCAACATTGTAGTTATTGACAGAGTGAAGAGAAGGAAGGCTGTAGAGAATTTTTAAAAAATCCATAACATGCATCCTGTTTGCAACAAGGCACTAAACTAATACTGCAAAAAATGTGGCAAACCAATACACTTTTTGTCCTATATACAAAAGTGTTATGTTTGGGGCAAATCCAATACAACACATTACTGAGTACCATTCTCCATATTTTCAAGCATAGTGGTGGCTGCATCATGTTATGGGTATGCTTGTAATAGTTAAGGACTGGGGAGTTTTTCAGGACAAAAAAAATATATGGAATGGAGCTAAGTACAGTAAAACCTGGTTTAGTCTGCTGTCCACCAGACACTGGGAGATTAATTCACCTTTGATCAGTCCAATATCAGTCAAATATACACTGGTGTTGCTTAACAAGAAGACAGTGAATGTTCCAGAGGGGCCAACTTAGTTTTTACTTAAATGTACTTGAAAACCTATGGAAAGACCTGAACATGGTTGTCTAGCAATGATCAACCAGCAATTTGAGCTTTTTTATTAAATTCTTTTATTTATCCTTTATTTAACTAGGCAAGTCAGTTAAGAACAAATTCTTATTTACAATGACGGCTTACCAGTGAACAATGGGTTAACTGCCTTGTTCAGAGGCATTTTTACCTTGTCAGCTCAGGGATTCGATCCAGCAACCTTTCCGTTACTGGCCAAGCGCCCTAACCACTAGGCTACCTGCCACTTGAAGAACTCTGAAAATAATAATTGGCAAATATTGCACAATCCAGGTGTGGAAAGCTCTTAGAGACTTACCCACAAAGCCACAGCTGTAATCACTACCAAAAGAGTTTCTACAAAGTATTGACTCAGGGGTGTGAATACTTATGTAAATGTGATATTTCTGTATTACATTTTCAATATATTCGCAAAAATGTCAAAAAACATGTTTTAATTTTGTCATTATGGGGCAGTCACCAACCTTTTCTGATTTAAGATCACTTTTGCATTGAAAAAGCATGCAGAGATCTACCGCTCATATTTTATTTTTAAAACATGGCTTACATTTAACATTAACCATTAATAAAAACAGTTCTATATGAATGAGGTTTGTGCAGTAGGCAGGCCTAATACATTATCACAGCATATTAGCTATATGCCTGGCCTGCCAATATTGATATTCTCAGACAATATTATATTTAAAAACTCAAGCTTTGATAACAAAATAGATCAGTTGGTGTGGCACTTGCGAGGCACAGCTGAGTATACATTTAAATAATTAGCTAATTTGTTTTACTGGACTGATGGTAGGCTACCTGCATCTGATGGTGCTTTCAAGACAATTGTGAACTCATGGAGATTTTTTTTTTTTAAAATAAATAAGGTAAAATCACGATATCAGTGATGTTCAGGTCGGAAAGTACGGCCGCCGCATCTGCCTCAAGCACAAATTAATTTTGTTCCTGTGACCAGAGAAAGAAAAATATACCTCAATATTAAAATATACACGACAAGCTGCTAATAATAATAAAAACTCAAGGCTATCTATACACTTGGCTACTCATTCATTGCAGCTGCAGCGCAAGTGGGAGTAGGGAGAATGAGTTTTATGTTTTGTAATAGTGTTGAATAAAAACAATGTGACTGTGCTGAATAATTTTTTTTAACATGAACTCGCACATAAAAGCAGTAGCTCTTTGCTGTATTATATATAGAGTCTCTCTCTCTGGTCATGGTTTTAAAAGTTATGAAATCTCACATAAGCTAGTATCAAACTTGTAGGCACGGTGATTTGGCCAGCGCAGTAGGTGCACTCGATTTAGCAACAGATCTCCACTTTGCCTACACGGTACGCAGGGCTTCTGAATCAGGTGCACCTACCACACACCACGAATAATAATAAAAAAAAGGAGCCAAAGCCTTTATCACAGCCTTCATCTTTGGCTTTTTTTACAGAAATGCTTGATGATCAACTAGGAATGCCTTGAAGATCAACCAGTCGATCGCAAATACTTCAGAATACTTTCTGAAGGCACTGTATTAGAAATGAAACATACAGTATGTTCAAACTTCATATTTCAATAATATAGGCTACTAGATAGATAGATAGGTACTTTATTGTAAAAATACCTATCTATCTATATCAGCAAAATTCCTACGATAAGTGATCGTTATGGTGGGTGTCAATAATTTTCGATTTACTGTACAAGCTCTACAAAGCACTTAATGGGTCGCCAACTATCTTCATGCAGGCCACTTACGCGTGCTTTTCTTCAGCCATCGTTACCTTTTTAGCCTCTTGGAACAGCACCGAACAGAATGTTTCCGGGCAAACAAAGGCCCTTATGCTTTACAAGCCCCTCGGTCAGGTACTTACGGACAACTTAACACATTTTTGCCTTAACAGGATTTGAGCTCTTAGATGTGCTCTCTGTGTTCCTGGCTAATCGAACAGGTAGGTGATGAAACACAGAGCAGAGTAAATTCCCTGCACTGCTCCCCATCTGAAGTAGCCTAATTGCCTCTGCAGGGCCAGTCACACAAAAAGAAAAAAGTTACTGTCCTGACCATAAGGCCCTTTCATTGGGTGTTCGGGCTTATTTTGGTATTGTTTTTTCATGTGGCGGTGTACAAAGTATGACATCACAGTTTGACACTTGCTCAGTTTGGAGTTAACGGCAACTTGGAAAAAGTGTTTTGAATGTCAATGCACTTCTATCTGCAGATAAAATAAGTCCAGTCATTGTACTGTATGTTCAACACTCATAAAAGGATTCTACAATGTGTCTGCATTGTTGTTGCTGTGGTCACAGTCTAAGACCAGTCTAAGCTTATCTTCATGACCGGTTAGCTTTGCAGTATTGCTGCACCTAACGACCGCAAGACTTTCCTGCCTTACTGCCTCAAATGCTATTAAAAGACACAACAACACGCACACTATATATCTCCAAAGACACTAGCTACACACGTAAGCTACTTACACGACTCGTATTCATGCACATTGCACAAAAAAAGAAAAACAGCAGTCATGTTCACTCTAGTGAACTGGCCAATGAGCAGACAACCCTCCAGGCCCTTCACATAGCAGTCAGGGTTGCCACGGCACCCAGTGACATTCAAAGACGTCATTAGGGGGATGGGAGGTTAATAAAGGTCTGGTCAGTCGTCACAGGTTCTAAATATAGACAGAACGAGATTGGAGAAGAGAGCAGCCAGTAAGAGAATCCACAGGTTGTTGTTAGGATTCATTCTGATATCGGATAGCCCATGTGAAGAGGAACTTAAACCAACTGGAATACATTGTGAAGAGGAACATAAACCAACTGGAATACATTTTTAAGAGACCCTTAAACACATCCTACTACTGGAAAATTATCACTCCAGTTTAAAGACTTCTTTCAGATAAAAGTAATAATGTGTGTACAAGTTCAACGGCAAACCATATGGCCACCATAAAACACCAGGCTGAGATGCTGGCTTCCTGTCGTCAAACAAACTTGTAAATTACTCAAGGAAATCACAACACATGAGTAAGGCTTGAGGGATGCCCTGAGGGGAGTTCATGGACAGAATCCGAGGGGTAAGAGGTCACTGGGGAGTGGGGGTCTTTAAACAAGTGGTCTTGTAAAGCTCTTTCCAAGATGGTTTTGATGGGGCACGCCCTGCAAACACTTGGCCAGGCTACCTCATAAAAGAAAATGGGCTACAAAATGGGCTGCTTTGGTATTTAATTATTTATTTATTTAAAAAAATGTAAAGCTTGAGTTAAGTGTTATTTATCAAACACTTCTGGAGCAAAGAGACTTACCTGGGGTGTTGGTAGAAATGATGAACGGAGAAGCCAGAGATTATAGTGTTAGTGGTCTTTGCTGTTCCAAAATTCAGTCAGGTTGAAGGTAATACGAATTGGGATAATAAAGCTTAAGGCCAGTGTGTGTCTGCTTGTGTTTGGGAATAGACTGAAGGTTCTAAAGTGGGTCTTCGGCGTCGGCCATGACTCCACAGGTCCACAGAGGTATGGTGGATCATTCGGGTCCTCCCCTTCTTCGAATCAATCCCACTGCAACAGTCACAAATAAACAGAAGTTAGCCAGCTGCAGTTCAACAATCCTGGTATCCATAACTCATCACACTCCTGGCCACTGCCGATAGCATGGCCGGCATTAATTCAGTCATAAGTCATTCAGTAATGTTTGTTTTTGACTCCAACTTTGCTTAGTCAGGCAATGACAGAGTAGTTGATCTGCCAGTCAAGATTAGTCGTTATGCACAGGCCAAATAAGTAGTTGGGCTACCTCCATCTGCAACTCCCTCTCTCCCTCCCTGACTACCACCATGTTATCAAGAGGTGCAGTGTGTGAAAAAAAAAAAAAAAAAAAAAAAAAAAATCAGAGAAACTACCAAAGATTTCACATCCTTTTGCTCCAGACTACCATTAAAAAAACTTTTTTTTTTACTCATAAAAAGCCTAGCTGCTAAAGACAGTATCTGAAATGTGGAAAATTGTTTTGCTTTGAGGAAAGAGGGTGAGGGAGGGGGTGTTAGTCAGTTTGCCTCTGCCGAGAAACACTCGCAGAGCTGTTAATGGGATGAGTCATGCAGCCTGGGGTCTGCAGAGACGAGAAAGACACAGCAACACTACGATACCCACACTCCCCCTGGGATGGAGGAGGAGCGGTAGAGCGCTGCAGTACTCATATTGGCCCCCAGTCTCACCTGCAGTCATTGAGAAGCATGGTGGGTGGACAAATGTACACTGTCAATATGTGCAGTCTAAGCTGGGTCTCTGTTCTAAATCAATAGGCTACTTACAGTCATTTCATCGCTGTGTGAATATGTAAACAAACATTCTAAATTACTTAATTTTGTAAAAAAGAAATTCTCCCTGCTCTGTAACGTCTAACTTTTTTTTAAATGAAAGATGGTATTTTTCTTAGGTGCAAAATAAATACAACTAAAACTAAACATAGTTGTTGCTTCCTAGATCTGTAGAATCTTGTATAAATATTACAGCCTTGTCATACATTTTTACAAGGGGATTTCACCATGCGAGGTCCATCTTCTGATTCCATCCAGGGTTCTGCCCAAGATAAATATGAAAATCCATATTCTCTTTATTCCAATTAGTCTTTAAAAGCTGGAATCCATACTTGGTGAATCTGCGATATTACAACAGAAGTAACTACTAACACCATTTGTTTTCCTTCTTAGACATCATTGCATGCACGATAGAACACCAGAGTAGGCACTACACATTTTTTCTGCCATGACGCTAGATACTCCTCTCAGTTTTATCAACAACCTTTGAGGAATTGAACGTAACCTCCTGGTTGTTGGCTCCATTACACCACACAGTTAGGGTCTAACATTTGACATAGTCATTTAGCTGATGCTCTTATCCAGAGCGACTTAGTTAGTGCATACATGTTCATTCTTTTTTCATACTGGTCCCCTGTGGGATTCGAACCCACAACCCTGGCATTGCAAGCGCCATGCTCTACCATCTGAGCTACACGGGACTAACAAAGTGCCTGCTTTATGTTTAATCCCCATTCATCTTGGTTTGCACTGCAGCTGCTGTTGAGAGTGCATCCTACTGGAGTCCTGGCAGCCACAGCCCCTGAGCAGACAGCCCACTGGGGCACCCTGCGTTTTGGACAGTGTCCCTCCCTGGACCTGTGGCCTCACCTACTGGGCAGCGGGAGCAACTACAGGGGCAGGATGTGAGGTCCCTGGCAATTCCCAGCCCTAATGGCATCTGTAATAGAGGAGAAGTTAACCTTTCTTATGATACCTTTTTATGTGTCAACTCCTCAAATTGAGCAGACACTACTAAAACAGGAGCATCAATGAACATTGATTCTGGAAAATGTATGCGCAGTTTGTCGCAAGTGGCATTGTGGTACCATATACCGCTAGCAGCATTTTAGCTAAAGACTGTTATGCTAGAGGTTCTGCTAGCAGCATTTTAGCTAAAGACTGTTATGCTAGAGGCTCTGCTAGCAGCATTTTAGCTACAGACTGTTAAACTAGATGTCTAGTCTGTGTTTTATAACTGTGGAATAAGCAGAAAACAATTATATAAAGGAGTTGGCCACTTATTTCTGAGAAATGAGGTAGGCCACTTTATTTCAACATTTGAACAAAGTGGACAGGCTAGCATGCTGTTCAAACAGTTGGAGAGAGAGACAGAATGGTGTATTCATCCCAATTCAAATTGTTCTATCTAGCTAGTTAGATAACAAATAGATCCTAGTTGCCTAAACATGAAATATAAATGATTAGCTGGCTACTCACTAGCACATGGGCTTGACAGACTGTTTATGGAGACCCGTGTTCAATTTCTATAATGGCTGCTAAAATAAGTTAGTCATTATTAGGGAATGTGCATTATACATGGTTCTGGTAAAATGTGTGACTAAAAGGGCATTTGACAGACTTGAAATCCAGATAAGTGATTATTGCAAAAAAAATCTGGTTAAACTATTTTGATAAAATAAGGCTTATATTTAGTAAAATTTCACAAGCCCTGGATTCATTAGATTATTGCTGACTGTTTGAAATGTTGTGTATGACCTTAAATTGTACAACAATGGAAAGCGGATCTAAGTCCCACTCATCGGTCGCGGAAGTCTTGCCTCTAAGCCGTATGATTTAATGGAGTGGAGTTAGAGCTGAAAGCCCATGCAGTACCGCATCCCTGTCACTGTGCCCTCCGCACTGAAGCAAGGCTCTCAGACGTCGTGCCTAAACACATCGCTGAGATCATTTAATGCTCTTAAAACTACTCTCCTCAGATGTCCCCTCCGGTTTAACACTGGCCTCGTCAGCACATCGGCTAAACATACTCATCTTTCTCTAGGGTTTTGGGGTTTGTTTGGTTTTGAAATGTTATCTGGGAACGTTAATGAGGATTGGAGTAGCGACAGGAACAGGAGCATGTAGTTTAGTTAAGAGTAGCGACAGGAACAGGAGCATGTAGTTTAGTTAAGAGTAGCGACAGGAGCATGTAGTTTAGTTTAGAGTAGCGACAGGAACAGGAGCATGTAGTTTAGTTAAGAGTAGCGACAGGAACAGGAGCATGTAGTTTAGTTAAGAGTAGCGACAGGAGCATGTAGTTTAGTTTAGAGTAGCGACAGGAACAGGAGCATGTAGTTTAGTTTAGAGTAGCGACAGGAACAGGAGCATGTAGTTTAGTTAAGAGTAGCGACAGGAACAGGAGCATGTAGTTTAGTTTAGAGTAGCGACAGGAACAGGAGCATGTAGTTTAGTTTAGAGTAGCGACAGGAACAGGAGCATGTAGTTTAGTTTAGAGTAGCGACAGGAACAGGAGCATGTAGTTTAGTTTAGAGTAGCGACAGGAACAGGAGCATGTAGTTTAGTTTAGAGTAGCGACAGGAACAGGAGCATGTAGTTTAGTTTAGAGTAGCGACAGGAACAGGAGCATGTAGTTTAGTTAAGAGTAGCGACAGGAACATGTAGTTTAGTTAAGAGTAGCGACAGGAACATGTAGTTTAGTTAAGAGTAGCGACAGGAACATGTAGTTTAGTTAAGAGTAGCGACAGGAACATGTAGTTTAGTTAAGAGTAGCGACAGGAACATGTAGTTTAGTTAAGAGTAGCGACAGGAACATGTAGTTTAGTTAAGAGTAGCGACAGGAACATGTAGTTTAGTTAAGAGTAGCGACAGGAACATGTAGTTTAGTTAAGAGTAGCGACAGGAACATGTAGTTTAGTTTAGAGTAGCGACAGGAACATGTAGTTTAGTTTAGAGTAGCGACAGGAGCATGTAGTTTAGTTTAGAGTAGCGACAGGAACAGGAGCATGTAGTTTAGTTTAGAGTAGCGACAGGAACATGTAGTTTAGTTTAGCGACAGGAACATGTAGTTTAGTTAAGAGTAGCGACAGGAACATGTAGTTTAGTCAAGAGTAGCGACAGGAACAGGAGCATGTAGTTTAGTTTAGAGTAGCGACAGGAACAGGAGCATGTAGTTTAGTTTAGAGTAGCGACAGGAACAGGAGCATGTAGTTTAGTTAAGAGTAGCGACAGGAACATGTAGTTTAGTTAAGAGTAGCGACAGGAACATGTAGTTTAGTTAAGAGTAGCGACAGGAACATGTAGTTTAGTTAAGAGTAGCGACAGGAACATGTAGTTTAGTTAAGAGTAGCGACAGGAACATGTAGTTTAGTTAAGAGTAGCGACAGGAACATGTAGTTTAGTTTAGAGTAGCGACAGGAACATGTAGTTTAGTTTAGAGTAGCGACAGGAACATGTAGTTTAGTTTAGAGTAGCGACAGGAGCATGTAGTTTAGTTTAGAGTAGCGACAGGAACAGGAGCATGTAGTTTAGTTTAGAGTAGCGACAGGAGCATGTAGTTTAGTTTAGAGTAGCGACAGGAGCATGTAGTTTAGTTTAGAGTAGCGACAGGAACATGTAGTTTAGTTTAGAGTAGCGACAGGAACATGTAGTTTAGTTTAGAGTAGCGACAGGAACATGTAGTTTAGTTTAGAGTAGCGACAGGAACATGTAGTTTAGTTTAGAGTAGCGACAGGAGCATGTAGTTTAGTTTAGAGTAGCGACAGGAACAGGAGCATGTAGTTTAGTTTAGAGTAGCGACAGGAACAGGAGCATGTAGTTTAGTTTAGAGTAGCGACAGGAACAGGAGCATGTAGTTTAGTTTAGAGTAGCGACAGGAACAGGAGCATGTAGTTTAGTTTAGAGTAGCGACAGGAACAGGAGCATGTAGTTTAGTTTAGAGTAGCGACAGGAACAGGAGCATGTAGTTTAGTTTAGAGTAGCGACAGGAACAGGAGCATGTAGTTTAGTTTAGAGTAGCGACAGGAACATGTAGTTTAGTTTAGAGTTGCGACAGGAACAGGAGCATGTAGTTTAGTTAGTCAGTGATTTGTATCTAGAAGTGCTAGTGACTAAGGCCAGTTGTGGCAGCAAGGCATCGTCGCACTAAATCGCAAGAAACAGCTCAAATTGAAATTAAACAATTTTTAAACAAAATCACTTTGTGCAGCATTTCCAATGCAGCAGTGCCATTAACCTATGCTTTGCTCCTGTACACTTACAGAAAATACCTGTCCCTCCGAGAGCCAGGATGTGCCGCTAAGCGACATGCTCCGTCCTCAGCTTTTGCTTGAAGCCATGAATTAAATGGTTCATCAGATGAAGCACATAAATTGTTCACCAATAAATTCTTAGAATTGCAATGGGAGCTTTCAGCAGGAGCAAATCAATTTGCTACAATCAATGTGCTTTATGTTTAAATTGGCTTCTGTCAACTATATTGCATAGCATTTATGAATACAATGGTCTTGTGTCAATGCAACAGAAAGGCCTGTGGCAGGGAGTCTGAGGTCTGGTCCAAAAGCAGAACCACGTAAGGAGGACCCTTTGTGCTCTTATAAACAGAACCAAAGATGGGGACTGTGACACTCACTAGCCAGCTGCATCTCCCCATCAGCCAGCCCTCAAAGTCAAGGCGAGAGAGAAAGACCAGCAGATTCTCAAGGAGAAAGGAGGGACACTGCACTCAGCAGAGCCTTTCCACCGGTAGGGACAAAATGGCCCCCACCTCCCCATGATGCTGCACCTTGCATACAAAACAGAGAACATGCAAGCTCTCAACGGTAGTGTGATGCCTTTAGCTTACCTTGAAGCGTAATTGTGAACTTAAATAGCAGAGAGATGGGCGTAGGCCTAGTTAGTTGAATTGATAAAACATTTAGTCAAATGAAGCATATCTAGGCAATGGCCTTATAACTGGTCCCAGGATATTTCATTAGGGTACAGACACCAAATGACTCAGAAATGATACAATCAAAACAAAACAATTACGGGTCAGCACAGGGTAGGAGGCAGGCAACTGTTCCTCCTGGAATTTGAACCAGCAACACTTAGGCTTAAGTCACATGCCCATTTCTCCAAGAATTAATAGGCTTTTCTGGGGGCTAGGATTGTAGAAGTGCACGGAATGTTGAGTTAAGGCTGGCAACTGTGGGTTTTATCCAATCAACACTGGTAAGAAGGTTCAGGGTATAAAAAGTTTTTAAAAAACAACAGTCTTTCAGCACAGCAAGAATGTTTCAATCATTAACATGTAGCCTGGATAATTTTTGCTTCACACTGTAGCCTAAACATTTTTTTCTAGTGTATGAATCCAAGTTTCCATGCATTTTTGCAGTGCAAACAGAATAGGCTGACGTCAAGGCCCTGAATCTTCAGGGCTGTGCGTTGGCAGGGCTGTTCAATAGCCCTTTCAACACCCTGTGTGGTTCATCAGGACAAGAGACTCCCATTTCGTGAAGGAGTAGGCCTAATCTCTCGTGGACAGACACTCGTAACATTAAATGGTAGTAGCATCTGTGGACAGCCTTTGGGATGGCACATAGACTAGCCTGGAACTTTCAGTTAAGAGGGATGAAGACCTCACTAGTCTCGTTAGTACATTTACGCAAGATTTTAATTATGGGTGTCCGAGATCAGAGAAGCAAAGTTCAACCCATCAAGTTTAATTCAGGCATTCAATATAAAAGGATACAACATTTCAAAAATAGACATGTGACCCACATACAGAAAGCTGTTCATCAGCGGCCATGGTCTAAGGCAAATGTTATTTATATCCTCCCTCATAAGGAAGAGATAAGTCTCCTATGGAACATGGGATCTCAATGTGTGACCCTTTAAGTCTTGACATCGGTCACCATGTAATTCAAGAACTGGGCACATTCTGATGTTTTCCAAAAAGTATCCAGATGTTTGCAGATAAGATCAGGTTTGGGTTATCTGATAGCCAAGAGGGAAGAAATCAGGAGTGTGTGACAAGACAACCCTTGTGCAAAAAAATATGATGCTATAGGTGGCTTAGCCAGGGGTTCTTCATTTATTTGGAGTGACTGTTAAAGAAGGGCAATTCCACAGTAAGTGTGATGCTGAGATTTTTCACTTTAAAATATATGCCAAACAAAATCCAATGATTGCAAAGTTAAACAAACGATACAACTCCATGCAGAAGGACCTTTATCAATTTCCAATGAAAAGGCCACTTGCAGGGCCACTCGAGGACTGTGAGAGGCATCCACACGCGCACACACAAACACACACACACACACACGAAGCAGCATTTCTGTCAATCAACTGAACTCTAGATAATCTTTATGGCACTTACTCAAAGACAGGAATGTCATTAATTTCATTTTAGAAGGAAATCCTTCTCCATGACCTCTCTCTGGCTCCATCCAACTTCTGCGCAATGGAGCTGTGTAAGGCTGCCAACTGACTTGCGAGCCAAAACCACAAGCCACCTCTTTTCATATGGTTTAGCGTCACCTGCAGGTAAAATGACTAACCAGGTGAATCCAGGTGAAAGCTATGAGCCATTATTGATGTCACCTGTTAAATCCACTTCAAATCAGTGTAGATGAAGGGGAGGTGACCAGTTCAAGAAGGATTTTTAAGCCTTGAGACATGGATTGTGTGTGTGTGCCATTCACAGGGTGGAAATATTTAAGTGCCTTTGAACGGGGTATGGTAGTAGGTGCCAGGCGCACTGGTTTGAGTGTGTCAACTGCAACACTGCTGGGTTTTTCACACTCAACAGTTTCCTGTTTGTATCAAGAATGGTCCACGACCCAAAGGACATCCAGCCAACTTGACAACTGTGGGAAGAATTGGAGTCAACATGGGCCAGCATCCCTGTGGAACGCTTTCGACACCTTGTAGAGTCCATGCCCTGACGAATTCAGGCTGTTGAGGTCAAAAGGGGGTTCAACACAATATTAGGGAGGTGTTCCTATTGTTTTGTGCACTCAGTGTATCTAGGCCTACTTTTGATAAAATGCTGTTTGTTTCATAAAGGTTAGGCTTATGAATAACTGCAAAAACACAACTTTGCCTTTTGATAACTGACACTGTGACCATAAATAGTCCTACATTTTGGGGGAAATAGGCTACTGGTAAGGTGACAAAGACTTGTTGGCTATTTGTGGAGAAACTATTCAGACATCTCTACATCAAGAGCAAACCTACTAGTCTGTGCTTCACCACTACCTAGGCTCAAAAGGTTAGTATTTTGGGGGGCAAGGAAGGCACAGTTATTGAGGTAATTGTCCTAAACTATTATTTTTCACTTTCATCCACATTTTTATTCAAACAGTAAAACAGTGGTTTAAATGTCATCATGTTAATTGGCATTGTTCCTAGGCCGTTATTGTAAATATGTCCCTAACTGACTTGCCTAGTTAAATAAAAGGTTAAATAAAATATAAATTGAATACGAAAAAATACTGGCTACTGACTGTGTAGGAGTCTCACTCACAGGTTTGGCATAAAATATTGGCATATTGACTGTATACACCAGTAGAAACAACTAGCTGGGAGTGGGACCCCAACTCAAGTGGCACCATCACCTCAAAAAATGCGGCGTCGCAAACTTGCTGACTACACAATGGGGGTTACCAGAAGAAGTGGAGACTGCAGAAATGGCGAATTAAAATTGTAATTTCAACTCAGTCAAAACACAATTTGCTAAACATGGAGGACACAAATTGAAATGGAGAGGCCACTGACGGTGGCGGTTCTGTTTTTATCTCCCATGTTAGAAAATAATTATAAAAAAACACTTTTTCAAACGTGATAGCCAAGTTAGCTATCTCGTAGTAGGCTGCATATACGCTAACGTTAGCTAGCAAGCTAACTAGACGCCTGCTAACATTACAACCTGGCTAACTGACGCTTTTAATCAGATACCAAAACTGTGTCAGTTTGCTAACTTGACATTTTCCACATCAGAGCAATCCATTCATGCACATTTACATTAGCTACAGCAACTTCGCTTGCTAGCTAACGTTAGCTAGCTATCAAAACTTCATCGCGTTATGTCAGCAATCTAGGTTGTTAGCTACCCAGCAATAAACCACCAGATGAAAATATCGCGGTATAAAAACCTCTCATACCAGTGAACGAAATATACATTATCTCCCAGAAAAACATAACGTACCTGATTGTCGTTCTCCTTTTCGCTGCTCGGAGATTGCCTCTTTGACTGCTACTTGGCCGGGTTAATAGTATTATTTTTATTTTTTTAATGAAATGTCTAACGTCCCCCTGTCACAACTCTCTTTCCTCCATATTTTCACCAACAACATTAATGACGTCGGTCCCCTGTCACGTGACCCCGTATGTTGGCGCTAAAAATAGATGATCCACCCCAATGAATACCTCGGTATTAGTAGCAGGACAAGATACCCAACACTGCATCCACGGTCGGGGTAGGAAAGGACTGCAAGTTGTCCTCCATGACTTAATGTCGCTAACATCTTGGTTGCGCACAATGTGCAGCGCATCTTTTTGGGGTGGACTATCAATGGGAATCTTAAAAGTGGAACAAATAATAAACAAAAGTTAAAATAGGCCTACTTTTGATAAATGAACAGTAAAATGTACACTCGCCGAAGTTTCAAAAGAGTAGAGCCATTTCAGATGTTATTACTGGCTATGTACAGTGTTGTAACAATGTGCAAAAAATGTATGTATGAAAGGGAAAATAAATAAGATAGATAATGTATGCAGATTCTATTGGGGGATGTAGGTAGCACACGTGAGGACATTTTTCTCTGTTGAGATCATTTCCTTATTTATTGCTAACCAGATGTAAAATGCTCCGGTTTTGATTAATTTAATAGAGTGGGTTAGGTCTGCTCTATACCAAATGAACATACCCCTGAGTCTCTTCCCTGTTTCACACTTTGGTGGACTACCAGCTCTCTCTCTCTCTCTGTCTCTCTCTCTGTCTCTCTCTCTGTCTCTCTCTCTGTCTCTCTCTCTGTCTCTCTCTCTGTCTCTCTCTCTGTCTCTCTCTCTGTCTCTCTCTCTGTCTCTCTCTCTGTCTCTCTCTCTGTCTCTCTCTCTGTCTCTCTCTCTCTCTCTGTCAATTCAATTTAAGGGCTTTATTGGCATTGGGAACATATGTTAACATTGCCAAGCAAGTGAAGTAGATAGTTAACAATAAACTCTCTCCACGCTGTCTCTGTCTCTGTGTGTGTGTGTCTCTCTCAAGTGTGGTAGACCTTGCATTTGCACAGAGATGTCTTATACATACAAACTCTTATCACACTCTCTATTCTGGCCACATGGTGCACTGTTTTACTGCACAAGGAGGGAGATCGCCCTACACTCACTGTTACTGTTTGCTTTCCTGTGTGCGCATGTGTAGTTGGTTGCCATGGATACCTCCTTCTCATTCTGCTCTCTCCCTTGCTTCTTTCATTTTAAGAGGGGTCTCATCAGTCTGTCTGTCACTAACCACTATCGACAGTACTGTGAACCCTCCTGCAGAGGTGGAAAAGGACGTCATGCCTCCCAGGGAGCCAGCAGTTGCTGCCTCTCTTACGTCAGAAAAGGCCATTCATGTGAACATGGTGAGGTGGGATCGATGGACTTACGTTGAAAGATAGGACAGCAGCTAAAAATAACACAGACAGTGCTGCAAAACCAGCTAAAAGCGAACAAAGCAAACCTGTTTGATCAACTGGTCTGACGGCAAAAGACAGAGAAGGGAGTAGAGGAGAGAAGAAAGTTGAAAATAAAGGAAATAGCCATATTCTGACAGGGATTTTTACTGATATTGGCCTGACCCACAGGTGTCTTGTATTTTATGGTGTATTTGCCTGCTTTTGATTTGTCAGGTCACACAAACTAGTTGGGGAGGTCAGAGGCTGCATTGTCAGTGAAAAATAGCCAACTAATTCTACCTATGAAGGACTATAAGGATGAGATTGACAGGTGCTTCGAGAGGGAAAGAAAGAGAGATGTGAAGTCACAGCAGCAATTACTCATCATTAACTCATTATGATTGCACAGAAAGAGAGATATGGGTAGATCTATTGTCTTACATCAGATAGCGTGTCGATTCCATTGGACTCAGGGCGGTGCAGTGGGTTAGGGATATGATGACAGTGATTCTACACCACTGTGATATACAGATCTTGGCCTATATATCAACATTATAATCAATGTCAATCATGTAGGTTATACATATGCTACAAATGTTGATCATTCTCAATCTAAACCTGAACTTTAGTTATCTTTTGTTATCTCTAGCTAAAGGCTAGAGCTTCCGCTTTCAAGGAGCGGGACACTAATCCGGACGCTTATAAAAAATCCCGCTACGCCCTCAGACAAACCATCAAACAGGCAAAGGGTCAATACAGGACTAAGATTGAATCCTACTACATAGGCTCTGACGCTCGTCGGATGTGGACTACAAAGCGAAACCCAGTCGCGAGCTGCCCAGTGACGCAAGCCTACCAGACAAGCTAAATGCCTTTTATGCTCGCTTCGAGGCAAGCAACACTGAAGCATGCATGAGAGCACCAGCTGTTCCGGACGACTGTGTGATCACGGTTTCCGTAGCCGATGTGAGTAAGACCTTTAAATAGGTCAACATTCACAAGTCTGCGGGGCCAGACGGATTACCAGGACGTGTACTCAGAGCATGAACGGACCAACTGGCAAGTGTCTTAACTGACATTTTCAACCTCTCCCTGACCGAGTCTGTAATACCTACATGTTTCAAGTAGACCACCATAGTCCCTGTGCCCAAGAAAGTGAAGGTAACCTGCTTAAATGACTACCGCCCGTAGCACTCATGTCGGTAGCCATGAAGTGCTTCAAAAGGCTGGTCATGGCTCACATCAACACCATCATCCCGGAAACCCTAGACCCACTCCAATTCGCATACCGCCCCAACAGATCCACAGATGATGCAATCTCAATCACACTCCACACTGCCCTTTCCCACCTGGTCAAAAGGAACACCTATGTGACAATGCTATTCATTGGCTACAGCTCAGAGATCAACACCATATTGCCCACAAAGCTCATCACTAAGCTGTTGTGGAGCGGGTCGAGAGTTTCAAGTTCCTTGGTGTCAACAAACTATCATGGTCCAAACACACCAAGACAGTCGTGAAGAGGGCACGACAACACATTTCCCCCCTCAGGAGACTGAAAAGATTTGGCATGAATCCCCAGATCCTCACAAAGTTATACAGCTGCACCATCGAGAGCATCCTGACCGGTTGCATCACCGGCTGGTATGGTAACTGCACGGCATCCGACCGTAAGGCGCTACAGAGGGTAGTGCGTACAGAGCAGTACATCACTGGGGCCAAGCTTCCTGACATCCAGGACCTATATACTAGGCAGTGTCAGAGGAAGCCCCCCAAAATTGTCAGACTCCAGTCACCCAAGTCATAGACTGTTCTCTCTACTACCGCACGGCAAGCGGTACCGGAGCACAAGTATAGGTCCAAAAGGCTCCTTAACAGCTTCTAACCCCAAGCCATAAGACTGCTGAACAATTAATAAAATGCCCACCCGGACGAGCTACTCGCTGTTTATTATCTATGCATAGTTACTTTACCCCTACCTACATGTATAAATGACCTGGACTAACCTGTACCCCCAGCACATTGACTCAGTACCGGCACCCCCTGTATACAGCCTCGTTATTGTTATTTTATTGTGTTACTTTTTATTTCATTTTTTACTTTAGTTTATTGAGTAAATATTTTCTTAACTCTATTTCTTGAACTGCATTGTTGGTTAAGGGCTTGTAAGTAAGCAATTCACGGTAAGGTTATATATGTTATATATCCATTGTTGTGTTTTTCCACTATCTAATAATGGCATGAGGTTGTTCAATGACAGACGTGTATTTATTTGATGGTTTAATTTCAGAAATAAAAATTATCATGTTTTTTTGCCAAACGCTATGTGTCTTTCTCACTCTCAGAGAAATAAGTAATACTGCTAGGTTTTACACAGTCAAATGTAACATATAACGAAAAAAAATTGTAAAGAACTTTCCTTACAAATGATACATTTGTGACAATATAATTTTGTTTAAATTAATCATTACAGTAATAGGAGATATGTATGTAAAACATGTACATTTGATATTTTAGTAATTTAGCAGATGTTGCTTTCCAAAGTGACTTACAGTTAGTGCAGTCATCTTAACCCTCAAACTACTGACTGGAGTCATTTTGACCCCAGAGGCATATTTTTTTATCATAGCTCAAAGGTGGTTTATTCAATTCTTCTACATTTTCAGGACATTTTCACCCAATTCCACCTATCTAGGTTTCTCTGGAGACAGAATAACATGTTATCCATACCACCAGGAGGGGGACCTGTATCAGTGATTTTGACCAGATAGCCAGATCATTTAGAGAGATATAACTCCCCATGTACTCGCCTAAGATTGTACTTTTCTATACCACGTATCATATGATCATGTACAAAAATACCTGATAGAACTGCAATACAGAACGCCGATATGCTCTGAATCTACATAGAGAGCTGTATTGGCAAATCTAAAAAAGCATTTATTTGAATGCAGCTTTCTCTGGGAACATGCCATTAAGTTTTACATATTCTCAGAGGGTGAAGAGGGACCTGTCGGAGTGATTTTTACCTGATAGACAGATCACCTGCAGAGATGAAGTAGCTTATGCACTCGCCTATGTTTATAACTAGTTGTGACGGTGTACAAATTCAAAATGACCTTAGATATATTCTTAGTTCAACTGTCTCCAACCACCACCAGGTGTCTCCCATTTTTCCCCATTATCCCCTGTGTATTTTTACCTGCGTTTTCGGTTTGTCTGTTGCCAGGTTGTCTTGTCAGGTTGTTTTTCCTGTTTCTCAAGTTTTTGTAGATAGATTAGATAGATAGATAAGATAGATAAGATAGATAAGATAGATAGATAAGATAGATAGATAAGATAGATAGATAAGATAGATAGATAAGATAGATAGATAAGATAGATAGATAAGATAGATAGATAGATAGATAGATAGATAGATAGATAGATAGATAGATAGATAGATAGGTACTTTATTGATCCCCCGGGGGGGAAATTTCATTCCCGGTTCTGACCCTTCTGCCTGTCCTGACCCTGAGCGTGCCTGTCGTCCTGTACCTGCCTGACTCTCCTGGATTACTAACCTCTGCCTTCCCTCGACCTACCTTTTGCCTGCCCCCTGTTTTCAAATAAACATTCTGAGATTTGAACTATCCGCCTCCTGTGTCTGCATCGGAGTCGTGATAGTACGAACTGGCCATGACTGACCCAGCAGACTCGGACCAGCTCCGCAACGCTGTCTCCTCCCAAGGAGCCACCATTGGAAGACAAGGAACTACTTCAAAACCTTATGAAAGGACTCCAGACCTTGGCGGAACCCCATGACCACGCTTTCAATTAATTGCTGGAGCAATTCTGCATATTATCTACTAGGCAGGAAGCCATGGTAACCCCCCAGACTCTCAGTAACCCTGCTACCACTCGCGCTTCTCCCCAGCTTACCCCGGCTACCCGAGAACCCCATAGTGACCGCTGAGATTGCCTGGAACCCGGAATCTCTGTTCGACACTTTCCTTCATGGATTATTGGAGGTGGTTAAAGACGAGCTCACTGCCCGGGAGCTCCCATGGACCTCGACTCTCTAATAGCCTTGACCATATGAGAGGCTTTCGAGCCTCTCCAGGGTTTGACGATCTTCTCGAAGTTGGACCTTCGGAATGCCTACCATCTGGTTCGGATACGGGAAGGAGACGAATGGAAGACAGCCTTTAACACGGCTAGTGGGCACTATGAGTACCTTGTGATGCCATTCGGACTGACCAATGCTCCCGCAGTGTTCCAGGCCCTGGTCAACGATGTGCTCCGTGACATGTTGAACCGGTTCATGTTTGTCTACCTCAACGACATACTTGTTTTTTCCCGTTCAGCTCAAGAGCACGTTCAGCGTCTCCTGGAGAACCAGCTTTTTGTTAAAGCAGTTACAGCAACCATGCTTCGCCCCTCTCAGCACTCACCTCTCCCAAGGTTCCATTCACGTGGTCTCCAGCAGCTGACCGGGCGTTCTCGGACCTCAAGCATTGATTCACTACTGAGAGGAACTATGACGTGGGAAATCGAGAACTACTTGTGGTCAAGATGGCGTTGGAGGAGTGGAGGCACTGTTTAGAGGGGGCGGAACATCCATTCTTAGTGTGGACTGTCCATAAGAAGCTAGAATATCTCCGCACCGCTCTGGATCCAACAATGTGAAGCCTGACGTGCTCTCACGCCTGTATAGCCCCGCTGCTACACCATCTGATCTGGAGACCATCCTCTCTACCTCCTGTCTAGCATTATCGCTGGTCTGAGAGCCTGGTCTGTAAGGCGCAATGTTCCGGTGAGGAACAGAGAGTGGTTGAAGGAGGCCAGTCAGAGCTTGCCGTGAAGTCTTATTCTGTGCACACAGTGCAGGCGGCGAAGGGCAGAATGTAATACAGAAAACAGCTACCCTCAATGTACACAGTGCTGTATTGGTGTGTATTCTCCGAAAAATAATTATTATACAGGAGATGTTATATAAATACAAGAATTCCTATAATACACTTTAATATTCTATTTGTGAAACTTTTAATGGTATTTGTGTCCCTATAAAATTTGTCTTGAAGTGACTTTGAGGCTTTGGGAATGCCTTTTGAAGCATAGGCCCTACGACTTCATTGTTTCATAAGCAGCGATGCTAATTCTGGCTGCAGGGTAAGTAAATAAAGAAAACTAAGCCATATTTTTTGTAAATGTCTCTCAGGATCAATGGATGAAGATTTTTTTATCAATAAAATTGAGTATATTTAAAATATTAGTGTACTGCCCCTTTAAATGGTTGTCTTTTTTTTTTTTTTAACCACATACAGCGCCTTCAGACAGTATTCATACCCATTGATTTATTCCACATTTTGTTATGTTACAGCCTGAATTCAAAATGGATTAAATATGTTTTTTCTTACCGATCTACACACAATACCACATATCGACAAAGTGAAAACATGTTTTCAGAATTTGTTTATTCACACCCCTTTGCTATAACACTCATAATTGAGCTCAGATGCATCCAATTTCCTTTGATCACCATTAAGGTGTCACTACACTGCACACCAGTCTATATTAAGGTCCCACCGTTGACAGTGCATGTCAGAGCAGAAACTATACCATGAAGTCCAAGAAGCTGTCAGTAGATCTCTGAGATAGGATTGTGATTGAGGCATATATCTGGGTAAGTGTATAAAACAATTTCTAGAGTGTTGAAAGTTTTCAAGAGCACAGTGGTCTCCATCATTGGGAAACATAGCCGCAGGAAGTAGGAGTGCTGAACCCTGCTAAATCACATGTATTTATATATCTTTAAATATATACTGTATATATAAATGAAAATTGTTTTCCCCCACCAAATTAGAGAAAAATACTCATTGACATTTTTTTTTCAATGGCAGGGACTGGGAGACTGGTAAGGATAGAGGGAAAATGAATGGAGCCAAATACAGGCAAATACTTGATGAGAACCTGCTTCAGAGTGCAAACAAACAGACTAGGGAGAAGATTTACGTTCCAACAGGACAATGACCCAAGCATACAGCCGCTGGAATGGCTTCAGAACGAGAATGTAAAAGTAATTGATTCAAAAGCCCAGACTTGAATCGCTTGAAAATCTGTGGAAAGACTTGAAGATTGAGGTTCACCGCTGTGCCCCATCTAACTTAACAGAGCTTGAGAAAATCTGCAAGGAAAAATGGGAGGAAATCCCCAAATACAGATGTGCAAAGCTGATAGACATACCCAAGATGACTCAAAGCTGTAATCGTAGCCAATGGTGCTTCTACAAAGTATTGGCTCAGGGGTATGAATACTTATGTAAATTAGATATTTATGTATTTAAAATGTTCAATACATTTGGGGAATATAGCATTTTGGAAATAAAATCAACATTTAAATATTTTCTTATTCAGAAATCTAAAGAGGGTTCTGTAACATATTTTATGCATTGATTATAACCATTTCTATGCTTCTATGCAGTCACCACTTACCCCAGCCCTTCACAGCGATGAAGAGCCTGTTACCATGGTGATACCGCACTTGCTATGCCACGGGTTAGTGTCGGCGTGCACTGGAAACAGATAGATTGGTCACGTCACCCGCAAATACCGAGTAGGCTTACTCATGGGCAGCATTCGCTGCAGACCTTTTGTTTTCATTAACATATTCATAGACTTTCCTGGTGAATTTTGGTAACTGTGGCACAATTTTCACCAATGAGAAGGGCTTCTTGCCTTGACCAAAAATGTATATCAACCACCATTGTCTTTTTCTTACTCTGTAATACATACACACACACACACACACAATGTATTGAGCGTGCAGGGCTCATTCTTAGTCTAGATGTCATTCTCTGCAATAAGAGACACATGGTAGGGTCCCCAGGGTGTACATGCAGGTTTTCTGCATCCCTCTCTGCCCTGCCTTTGGCCTCAGGGTCAGAGGAGCTGTCAGAGGAGCTGATATGAGGAGAGGTTTGGTTTATTCTCTGTGTGTGAAACTGTGAATGGACCCTGGGCTGCTAAATTTGTAAACGAAGCAACAAGCGGTGAGTCATAAATGAGTCATGCGTTACCGAGTCATACTCAAATGTCATCTTCCGTTACTCTCCTACCCTCCCACCCCCGGTTGTGAGACAGGAAATGAAAAAGAAAATCAGAAAGTGTGAGAACACATAAATTACTTTCACTGACATGAATATTCAAGTGTATTAATGGGTCTTTTGGGGTATGTCACTATAAATAATAAAACAGAGAGCTGATCAGTTTGTGAGGGTATTGTCGGTTATTATAGACTAGCTAACATACACATACTATTAGCATGTACATATAAGTTACTGGGGTTGACATTAAAGATTGACATTTCAAATTCTTTATATTGTTCTAACATCACTACACACAATACACTCTTAGAATTGTTGGAATTGCTTTTTCTATGACAGACTGACCAGGTGAATCCAGGTGGAAGCTATGATCCCTAATTGACATCACCTGTTAAATCCACTTCAAATCAGTGTAGCTGAAGTGGAGGAGACAGGTTAAAGAAGGATTTTTAAGCCTTGAAACAATTGAGACATGGATTGTGTATGTGTGCCATTTAGAGGGTGAATGGCCAAGACAACATATATTAGTGGCTTTGAACAGGATATGGTAGCAGGTGCCAGGCGCATCGGTTTGAGTGTGTCAAGAACTGCAATGCTGCTGGGTTTTTCATGCTCAACAGTTTCCACCACCCAAAGGACATCCAGCCAACTTGACACAACTGTAGGAAGCATTGGAGTCAGTGTGGGCCAGCATCCCTGTGGAACACTTTAGACACCTTGTTGAGTCCATGCCCCGACGAATTGAGGCTGTTCTGAGGGCAAAAGGGGATGCAACTCAATATTAGAAAATTCCTAATGTTTTGTTCACTCAGTGTATATTGGCCATTGAATTATCATATAAGCCTACAATGAATAATCCTACAATTTCTTATTCCTTACAAATTCATATAACTCAATCTTAACATATAACATAGTTTACCATATCACATCAATGATAACTCAAAGACAAACTCTGGAATGCAACAATTTATTCAAATAGAATGATTATCAGAAATACTAAAATTATAAATTATTCAAATGAAATCTCTGAGTGGATACATGTGGAAAAACTAAATGAGGAAAAAATCAAGGGGTCTGAATACTTACTGAAGGCACTGTATGCATGGTAGTCGTACATACTGTGCCGTCGGTAAGTATTCAGACTCCTGACCTTTTCCACATTTTATTACGTTACAGCCTTATTCAAAAAATTGATTAAATTGTCATCAATCTACACACAATACCCCATAATGACATAGCAAAAACTGTTTTTTTATACATTTTTGCTAATTTATATTTTAAAAAATGAAACTGAAATATCACATTTACATAAGTATTCAGACCCTTTAACTCAGTTTTTTGATGAAGCGCCTTTGGCAACGATTACAGCCTCGAGTGTTCTTGGGTATAATGCTACAAGCTCGGCACACCTGTATTTGGGGAGTTTCAACCCCAGTGCTGCTGCACAGCTATTTTCAGGTATCTCCAGAGATATTCGATTGGGTTCAAGTCCGAACTCTGGCTGGGCCACTCAACGACATTCAGAGACTTGTCCTGAAGCCACTCCTGCATTGTCTTGGCTGTGTGCTTAGGGTCGTTGTCCTGTTGGAAAGTGAAACTTTTCCCCAGTCTGAGGTCCTGAGTGCTCTGAAGCAGGTTTTCAGGTTTTCTTTAAGGATCTCTCTGTACTTCTTTGCCTTGATCCTGACTAGTCTCCCAGTCGCTGTAAAACATGCCCACAGCATGATACTGCCACCACCATGCTTCACCGTAGGGATGGTGCCAGGTTTCCTCCAGACGTTATACTTGACAATCAGACCAAAGAGTTTTGTTTCTTATGGTCTGAGAGTCTTTAGGGGCCTTTTGGCAAACTCCAAGCGGGCTGTCATGTATCTTTTACTGAGGAGTGGCTTCCGTCTGGCCACTCTACCATAAAGGACTGATTGGTGGAGTACTGCATAGATGGTTGTCCTTCTGGAAGGTTCTCCCATCTCCACAGAGGAACTCTAGAGCTCTGTCAGAGTGACCATCAGGCCCTTCTCTCCCGAATTGCTCAGTTTGGCTCTAGGAAGAGTCTTGGTGGTTCCAAACTAATTCAATTTAAGAATAATGGAGGCCACTGTGTTCTTGGGGACCTTCAATGCTGCACAGGTCTTGGGGACCTGTGCCTCGACACAATCCTGTCTCGGAGCTCTACAGACAACTCCTTTGAGGCCTTGCTATCATTTGAGACAGCTTCTGGGGTGCAAGGACAGCTAGCACCTAAGTGTTGTCCATGGTGATTGTGGCAACATTTTCACATTGCAGTATACTCTGGTACACAGATAAATCATGACTTTGGACTTATTTTATCAACACCTCAGGGATGGCCTCAAACAGCCAGTCTTCTCTCTGCTAGTGCTTGTTGGGTAGCCTCTTGAGAACCTGCCCTCTTGAGCAAAGTGCTTTGGATATTGCAATCCATTTTGTCAAGGGAGGATTCCAGGATAATGTCATAATTTTCCACCATGACAATTTCGGGATCTCTGCTGAGCAGGTCGTGAGTCTTATCAATCACATCCAGAGTGATGAGGTTGAGCTCTGTTCTTGTGGGCAACCTCAGCTCTTTCACATGGGTGTCAGCATTACAATCACCTGGATGGATCTTTTTGAGGAGGATGGGCACAAGCTCATCCAATAGTCAAAGCCAGTCCTGGTGGTACAGCGCAAGTCGACATTGGACTCCTGTCCCTCTTTTTTTGAGAGACTGTGTGGGAGCTGACTCAATTATGCTTTTTGCAATGTAGCAGACAACATCCTTGCACAGCTTTGGAGCCCTGTGTGACATCATCAACATCCCTGCACAGCTTTGGAGCCCTGTGTGACATCATCTCCTTTATATTATCCTCTGTACCATAAAGGTTGAGCAGTTTCTTTTGCACAAACAACACAACCTTGAATATCTTGGTTGCCCTAAGGTAGACATTGGCCTTGCTCCATGTTTGGGTTACTCTCACACACACAGCACTTGCAAATTATTTTTGCCAAGTCTTCCATCTGGGTCCAGTCTGACAAGTTAAGTTGCGTCTAAAGCCTGACAATAATATCCTTGTCTTGATATGTACCACTAGGTGCTCCTCCAGCTCTCTGTGGAGCTTGCGTACAATCCTGATGCTGGTTGGGTGACAGAAGAGCATCTGGAGCTTCTTGGTAACTTCCAGTGCAGAGGTTCTCTCTCGATTGCCCCAGAGAACCTACAGCACACAGATCACCATCTCCATTGCCTCATCACTGAGAGGCATGGTCTCTGTGTCCGATTCTATCCTCAGAAGCAGTGTTGTGATGATGACTAACCACCTCTGATTGTTGCAGTCTTGCCAGACTTGATTTCGTTAAATGCCTGAAAGAGGTGGACTCATTAGAAGAATGGTCATCCTGTTTCTCGACCAACAGGGTTGAGGATAAAATCCCATGAAATCTCAACACAAACGTTGAATCCACTATATCTTCTCCAAGAGGGCTGCTCCTGGAGTGGCTGACAAAAAGCTTGGTGGAAGATGAGTCTTTAGAGGGAGTAGGGGAGCCCCAACGCTCTCAATGATCGAAGGGGAGATACATTGATACATGATTCTGCTGGACTGAAGCACAATGCCATCTTCACAGCTGCCTGAAGCTCCTGCACAGGGCTGCTATGGTCTGAACAAGCAGCTGCATTGGAGCCACCAATACGTGTACCAGGAATTTTAGTCTAATTTCTGCTCTCTGAAAGTTTTCCGGAGACCAGGGAGGTTCTGCTGGTTGAACCATGGCTAAGAGGTATGGCCATTGCTAGATCTTCACTGGAAATAAGGGAGGCTCTGCGGTTTAAGCCCTGTTGGGAGGACTTTTTAGAGGAGACTAGAGAAGTGTGGATGTTTGAATGGCTAGAGTTCTGTTTAAGTGAGACCAGAGAGGTTCTGCTGGTTGAACCATGGTTGGAGGGCTATTTTACAGAGACCATTGAGGTTCTGCTGGTAGAGCCATGGCTGGAAGGCTATTTTACAGAGACCATGGAGATTCTGCTGGTTGAACCATGGCTGGAAGGCAATTTTACAGAGACCATGGAGGTTCTGCTGATTGAACCATGGCTGGAAGGCTATTTTACAGAGACCAGAGAGGTTCTGCTGGTAAAGCCTTGGCTGGAAGGCTATTTTACAGAGAACATGGAGGTTTTGCTGGATGAACCATGGCTGAAAGGCTATTTTACAGAGACCATGGAGGTTCTGCTGGTTGAACCATGGCTGGAGGGCTATTTTACAGAGACCATGGAGGTTCTGCTGGTTGAACCATGGTTGGAGGGCTATTTTACAGAGACCATTGAGGTTCTGCTGGTTGAACCATGTCTGGAAGGCTATTTTACAGAGACCATGGAGGTTCTGCTGGTTGAACCATGGCTGAACCATTATTGGAGGGCTGGGAAAATGTAATATCAGTCTCCTGATGTCTGAAAGCTTGCCGGAGTGCAGGGAGATGTGACTAGAGCCCTTACTGACAGGGATGGCCACAGCTTGTTCCTCACAAGACACCAGGGAGGTTCTGCTGATTGAGACCTGGTGGTAGGGCTCTTTTACAGATACCGAGGAGGTTCTGCTGGTTGAGCCCTGGCTATCAGGGATACTCTGCTGTTCTGAGCCGTGGCGGGAGGACTTTTTACAGGAAACGAGAGAGGTTTGGCTGTTTGAACAGCTTGAGTTCTGTTTAACGGAGACCAGAGAGGTTCTGCTGACAGGGCTCCTGTTAGAGGGGAAGTTCAGCAATGGTCCTCATTCTCCGATGATGTGGTCTCTTTCAGCTCCTCTTAGTTATCAATGGCAGGGATGACATTGTGTATCACCATATGCAGCAGATCCCTAACGGTTAACTGATGATACAAAATAGGTTTTTGATTCAAATGAATTCACCCAGAAAAGCTTTTTTAATCGAGGCAGATAATCTACCATAAAAGCTGTCTGACAACATCGTAACATCATACATTTTATGTCTATAAATGTTCCTACTTTGGGAGCATTCAACAATGTGTTGGTACCTTTCCTTCACTAGAGGGCGGCAAAATCTGGGGTAATGTACTTGACTAAGCCACTTACTACAGACGGGTTGGTTACCACAGTTGATGAGGTGCCAGGGAATTCAGTACCAGTTGAAAAGTCAGTAGTGGTAAACAGCACAGTAGCAGTTCAAAGTCAGGCTACCTGGGGGGGTGGATTGGGGACTGGAAACATGCAACTCCATGCACGTAGGTCTCTGTGTGAGAGAAAAATAATAATAATAATAATAATAATAATAATAATAATAATAATAAGGACACCAACAGCAACACTCAGGTCTTACTTCTATAACGGCTTTTGAGTTGACGCCTTAGAGTTGTTTTACGTATACTTCCCATCAGAAACTAGGGGAGGTGCTGGACCGAATGCAGTTCCCAGCACACCTCCTTCTGCAGTTTGATTAGACAATTCCTCTTCCAAGTCGTTTAACAGTTTTGAAGAAAATTGAAATATGTGAAGACATACATCCTTTTGAATGATTTCCGGCCCTTGGCTATGAGCCACTCTTGCATGTCTCCTACACAGGTGTTGGGTGGAACTCTTCCCAACTCCTGCAGGATAAAAAAATGCCTCAAGAGTGTCCTCATATATATATATTTATATATATAAAAAGGGATAATTAATTTGCTCTATACTCAATGTACACCAAGTGAGCCCATATGATAGGACTGGATGTGTTTCAGAAAGTATAAAGGTCTATAGTAAGTGGGTTTTGAAAGTAAAACACTAACCCGCTGTGTTTGGGGATCCTTTTCCCAGAGCAGTAGTACTGATTTTATGTAGAGGCTGTAGATAAGGTGCTCTTTACCTAAAATGGAGAAGCCACAAATGAACATTCATTTTAGAGAAGGATGATTGCGGATTATGAGTATCATGGGTACAGGAGGTCTTTCTTCACCAGTTTCCTCTTCCTCTCTGGCAGGTGAAAGAACCACTTCATGTGTTCATCATGGAAAAAATTATAGCCAGAGTCCATAATGGCCATAACTTGGGTGAGACCAAGTCAAACCCAGGGGTCTTCAGGTGAAGCTGGAGGAAAAATTTAAAAGACTGATCTTCACAAACCAAAAGAACAATTTAGTTGAATTGACAGTCATCACAGCAATCAATCAATCACATTTTAGATATGTACACTCTTAGAAAAAAATATTCTAACTAGAACCTAAAAGGGTTATTCGGCTGTCTCTATAGGGTAACCCTTTGAAGAACCCTTTTTGGTTCCAGGTAGAACCCTTTTTATTTTATTTTTTACTATATTTTTTTTATCCCCTTTTTCTCCCAAATTTTTTGATCTTGTCACATCTTCCCGATGGGTTTGGGAGAGGTGAAGGTAGAGTCATGCGTCCTCCAAAACATGACCCGCCTAACCGTTCTCCTTAACACCCGCCAGCATAACCCGGAAGCCAGCCGCACCAATGTGTCAGAGGAAACACTGTTCAACTGGCATCAGTCCCCAGGCACCCGGTCCGCCACAAGGAGTCACTAGAGTGCGATGAGCCAAGTAAAGCCCCTTAGTATAACCCAAAAAGGGTTATACTAAGGGAACTGCCGAAGAACCCTTTTGGGTTCTAAGAGATGGAAGCAGGAAGGCTACTGACATTGTCATGATGATGGCATGTAATAATAATATATGGTTTAAGAATAAAGAATAACCTCAGATTATCTGGGAGAACACATAATAGAATTGACCTTCTCCCCCAATTTCCTTGGTAGAATGACATTGCCGCAGGCTTTTTCGTATTTGTATGTTTATGGTCATGTGACCTCTACAACGACGAGAGAGATTGATAAGGCACAGTGGTCACAGACTTTTTTGGGAGAGTAACCATAGCCTACTCTACCTATAGCTAGGTTGACACATTTCTTACAGCATGCTATACATTCATTTTACAATTTTCTCTAATTTTCATTCCACTACAAGTGAAAAATGAATACAGGAACCAAATGGCTATTAGTTAACCTACTCATGTTTGTCTCTTTATCAGCCTACATCCACACACCGAATAAGAGAGAGCCATCTTCAATTGAAATATGATCCACTTACAATATATTGTAAAATGATGTCATAAGTCAAACATTGGCCTATACACATCAACTGAGTTTCAGTAAAGCAAAAGTTGGCAATTTTTTTTATGCTACATAATATGGTCAGCAAATATAATTTTAGAACAACCAACAGTGGTGTTCGGGAATGATCAGGATGTCTGTCTGGACACTAGCCTAGTAAAGAAGGAGTTCAATACAATTGTTAGTCCCCTGCGACGGAATGTCACTTCTCTGATACCTGGCCCAATAGGTCTAATGAACCCACTGTCTAACGGACTACGCCACAATAACCCGGACCTCTGGAATAAGCAGTTGCTTACCAGAAAGAACTCTCTGCTTTACTACCACAAGGTGCAATTTCGAAATTTGGTTGTGCATCAGCAGTTTTTCTAATGTCAGTCACTCAATTAGCCATGTCAGCTAACTATTTTTTTAAATATATAAAATAGTCTAGCCAGCTATCTAAACTTGTAGTAACCATGACTGTATACCGACCGGACAGGTAGGGCATGTGCCTAGGGGCCCTGACCTCTAGGGGCCACCAATGATTTTGTTATTCACGCTCCCTGAAATTTGTGTCCACATTTTTCAGTGTTAAATTAATTACTTACTTAGTGTAAAGCCTTATTTGCATATTTCCCAGAGTGCCTTGCCTTTTGAGAGACTGGTAGAGTTACCACCCATAACTGTATTTGTTAGTGACAGAGACATGGTTGTTGCATTCATCCACTTTCAGGCCTGTAGCCTTTACCAAGAGAGATCCTAAGTGAATATGTTATCATCTTATACATGAAACTACCTAAACCGGAACAATGATTTCAGTAAAGGGTGCAATAAATCCACGTAACAAATTGGATTAATTGTATTTATATTTGAGTAGCATAAACTTGATTAATCAATGTACATGCAAAAACATGTCTATTTAAACAAACAATTTAAAAATATATACCTACAATATGATGGGTGCGTTTTTGGTTTAACACTGGTTATTAACGCCAACACTGGGGTTCTATTACACTATTCATTAATTTGACACTTAACACCTGAATCAGCACTGAAAAAGCTATACTAGGTAACACTGGGGAGGGCCTACAACACTATTTGGCATAGACTGTATGTAGGCTATATTGATTGAAATTAGGTCCATAGCCTAAGTGTATGAAACTCACCGTTTATGTCCTTCAGAAAGTGACCATTGTACTACACAACTTAGAAAGTGTCTGCTTCTACACTGCCTGCCCCCCCCCCAAAAAAGTAACCATTTGGATTGAAATAAGCAAATACTTAAGAGCCTATGATTGAATAATTACTGCAGTGATTGATATGTTGGCTGGCAAAAATAATTTGAACCCTAACTGATGCAGTGAGTAGTTTATCATTTCTTAAACAACCATGTCGGAAGACATATCCAGTGGTCGTGGAAAAGATGTTACTGTGTTTCAGAAGGGTGAAATTATTGGCCTGCATCAAGCAAACAATTAAGGAGATTGCTGAAATGACTGGAATTGTGTTAAGAACTGTCCAACGCATTATTAAAACCTGTAAGGATAGTGGTGAACCATCAATTTCGCGGAATAAATGTGGTCGAGAAAAATATTGAATGACCGTGATCGGCGATCACTTAAACGCTTGGTGAAGTCGACTAGTAAAAAAAATCGACAGTAGAACTCACGGCCATGTTTAATAGAGAAAGTAAGAGCATTTCCACGCGCACAATGCAACGAGAATTCACAGGATTGGGACAACACAGCGGTGTGGCCACAAGAAAACCACTTGTTGGTGAGGCTAATCGGAAGAAAATGCTTCAATTTGCTAGGGAGCATAAAGATTGGACTCTGGAGCAATGGAAAACGGTAATGTGGTCTGATGAGTCCAGATTTACCCTATTCCAGAGCGATGGGCGCGTCAGGGTAAGAAGGGAAGCGCAAGAAGCAATGCACCCATCATGCATAGTGCCCACTGTACAAGCCTCTGGAGGCAGTTATGATCTGGGCTCGCTTCAATTGGTCAGGTCTAGGCTCAGCAACGTTATGTGGCAATACAATGAAGTCAGCTGAATACATGAATGACCAGGTTATCCCATCAATTTATTTTTTTCTTCCCTGATGGCACAGGCATATTCGAGGACGACAATGCTAGGATTCATCGGGCACGAATTGTGCAAGAGTGGTTCAGGGTGCATGATGAATCATTTTAACACATGAATTGGCCACCACAGAGTCCTGACCTTAGCCCCATTGAAAGTCTTTGGGATGTGCTGGAAAATACTCTACGGAGTGGTTCGACTCTCCCGTCGTCAATACAAGATCTCGGCCAAAAATATATGCAACTCTGGACGGAAATAGATGTTGTGACGTTGCATAAGGTTGTCGAAACAATGCCACATAATCAAAGCTAAAGGCGTTCCAACGCTATTCACCTGTCATGAAGTCTGCATGTGTACACGGATAGAATAGAGCTCATAGACGTGTGGTATCCACCATTATAAACTGGGTGGTTCGATCCCTGAATGCGGATTGGCTGAAAGCCGTGGTATATCAGACCCTATACCATGGGCGTGACAATATTTATTTGTAATGCTCTAATTACGCTTAGCATAGTAACCAGTTTTATAATAACAATAAGGTCCAACGAAATATTAGTGTGCGACTTTTTTGGCCAGGCAGTTAGCACAACAAGCCGAAATCACATTAGGGCCACGGCAAATTGCCTTAAGTGAACTATCAAGCATGTCGCGCAGCCTTTGGTCACGAAGTCCTGAAGTCTGTCTCCCTCTTATGGATAACTTGGGGAAGGGGTACATTCACAAGCGGAGCTTCCAAGTTCTGCCATCAAGTGTTTTGGTGTGGTATTTTGCTGAGATTTAAAGGTAAGCTATATGACGTAAATGCAGAATGTAAACAGCATAGTGGGTCAATTTACACAACAACTAAAAGCGTGAGGCTCAACTTCTCCACTGTTTTGGTGCCCTGGCTATCACTCTGAAGAGCTTGAAGCGAACGCGTGCACATGCGGAGATACTGTGTGAGAGCTGCTGCTCGTGGCAACGTCGCTGAGTCTATCTTTAATTAACAAAATGTCCAAATTCATGTTATGCAACCAGGAAAAAAACCCCTGAAAGAATTTATATTTTTTGAACCGATGTGGTCTAAACCTATATTTTCAACATTACGCAAAACCCCTGAAAGAATTTATATTTTTTGAACCAATGTGGTCTAAACCTATATTTTCAACATTACGCCTAGCATATTAAGTTGCTTAACTATTCAGATAAAGTAATGTCCATAATTATTGGCACCCTAGATAAAGATGAACAAAAAATACTGAACTTTAATTAAATAAACTTATTTCCTGCATCTTTATTGTTCAACAACAAACATCTAGGGCTGGGCTATTTAGGCCGCGTTTACACAGGCAGTCCAATTCTGATATTTTCTTCCACTAATTGATCTTTTGATCACATCCGATCTTTTCACGTCAGCTCTTTTTCAAAGCAGATCTGATTGGCTGTCTGTCTAAAAGAGCAGACAAGATCGCACATCATCCGTATCAGTTAAAGCAGTCAACTAATTGGTAATTATTTATTTTTAATTAATTGCTTTGATTCAATGCCGGGTCTGCATCTGCAAGGACGCCCTAGGTAGCCAAGGTAACAGACCTTTGGACATTTTCGGCAGTGTTTGCGCTCCTCCCTCATCTGGGTTTGATGAAATTGAAGGGAGAGGAGGAGTGTATTACGTTTTTCTCTGTCAACTGAACTTTTAGCTGCGCCACTGTTTCTGTCACGACCCACCGGCGACGTTTTTGCGTAGCGCTCATTCGTGTGAGGAGTAAGGTAAAGGTTATTGTGAAATATTTAGTGTCAGACTAGAGGAACTTATAGCGTTTCTTTAGTAAAGAGGCTACTACGAAAATTGTAGGCGCATCTAGGAACCAGTCCAAAACACACAGAAGGAGCGGAACAAGGATCTCACTCCCTCTCAGACTTGCTGGAAAAGCAGGTTATTTTAGGACTAAACGGTAAGTGGAACATGTCCTGTCATACGGATGTTTGTGCTTTAAGTTGCTATTCACCTGTCATGAAGTCTGCAGGTGTACACGGATAGAATAGAGCTCATAGACGTGTGGTATCCACCATTATAAACCGGGTGGTTCGAGCCCCGAATGCTGATTGGCTGAAAGCCATGGTATATCAGACCCTATACCATGGGTGTGACAACATTTATTTGTAATGCTCTAATTACGTTGGTAACCAGTTTTATAATAGCAATAAGGCACCTCTGGGGTTTGTTAATAATGGCCAATTTACCACAGCTTAGGGCTGTGTCCTAGCACTCCACTTAGATGACTTAGTACACTTAATGACTGTTCTCCACTAAGAACAGCCCTTAGCCATGGTATATTGGCCATATAACACACCCCCTCATGCCTTAATTATAGTTTAGGATAGCCTATAAAGTGTTTTGTTTGTCAGTTTGCGTTCATTTAATCACATTTCTCCCAACATGCGTAAGATTTTGTTATTGTTTCCAAAAATAAGACTTGTGACGTTTCGTAGCAGGTTAGGAGAGCATTTTAGTTAACGTTAACCCTTTTCCTAACCTTAACTTAGTTCTCCTAACCTGCTGCATAAGTTCTCCTTACCTACGAAGGTAACTTCCATCCGTAGCTGTATACCATCTAGTAAAAAACAAACAATTGGTGTAGGCGAAACTACACAAGTTTAACTGAATACATACATTGAATAAAAACACTGTCATACTCATGTAACAAATATTCAACTGGATCCAAAAATCACATTGAAACTTTGAATAAACACAGTCATACTCATAGCCTGTAACAAACTGTTATAGAACTGAAGAGAAAACACCTAGTCATGTAAGTGTTTTTCACATGGAAACAAACATCACGAGCCCAGAAGCAGCGCAGGATAGGATGCTTCCGTTTATCTCAATCCCGCAGACATGAATGGACCCTATTTGGTTATTTCTGACTCCTTTAGGGTGGTGATTGGTAAGAGACTAGGGCAAGATTCAGATCAGTTTTGGTAATTTCAGAAAGCTATAGGTGGGTCCTAACATGGGCCTGGAGGTTTTCATGGTTGGTTCAGTCAGAAACATTCAGGAAACTAGTTATCATAACACATACATTTGTGAACCACTGGACTAAACCATAATTCTCCCTCTCTTTCTATCCCTCCTCTCCCTCCAAGACCATGGAAGATAGCCCTCAGCGGGCCATGCAAGGCATGGGCTCCTTCCCATGGTACGTTGGGGGGACTCAGGTTCTGGGTCTGGCCTGTGTGGTGATCACAGGCGTGTGGATGGGCAGCTATCGCGGAGGCTACGCCTGGGACGGTTCGGGACAGGAGTTTAACGTACATCCCCTCTGCATGGTCCTGGGTCTGGTCTTTCTCTATGGAGACGGTAGGGTAGAATTAGAATTAAAACCACTCCTCCGGGAATTTAATTAAACACCCTTTTATAAATCGGCTCAATAAATGGCTCATTGTCCCAGTGATCGAATTGGTAATGTAGAGCAATAAAGTAGCTCTATTACTGCTGCCCCATGGACATAGACATGGAACACTGGTCGCTTTAATAATGGAACACTGGTCGCTTTAATAATGGAACACTGGTCGCTTTAATAATGGAACACTGGTCGCTTTAATAATGGAACACTGGTCGCTTTAATAATGGAACACTGGTCACTTTAATAATGTTTACATACTGTTTTACCCATTTCATATGTGTATATACTGTATTCTAGTCAAGGCCTATCCTATTTAACTATTGCTGTGCATATACTATTCTATCCCACATTCTTCAGATATACTATATATATATTCTATCCACATACTGTCCATAATGTCTATACATCCCATCACATACATACATACATTAATACACACACTCCGACTCCGATCTTGCTCGTCCTAATATTTATATATTTCTTCTATATTTCTTAATTATATTACATTACCTTTATATTCATGTGTATTGTTAGATGCTAGGAACACAAGCATACACCCCCAATAACATCTGCTAAATATGTGTATGCGACCAATACAATTTTATTTGATTTACTGGTAGCATGGAGGGGTGGAGGTAGATTAACAACACTGTCGAGAACAGAGGGAAGCTGAGGCCACAGTGTGTCTTCTTTGAGCCACAATGGTAGTTAGTTGTCTTCTCTGATGTCTGCTCTGTTAGCCTAGGGGTCTTCTGACCTATTGCATTAGTGTGATGCTAATGCTACACAGGGCTCAGGCCTAAGGGCAACTCTGCAACAGGAATAAATCCCTAATGCTATTAGGAGGGGAGGAGCAGAGATTTTATTTTTTGTTTGTTTCTAGGCCATTGTGTTTCTCGCCCTCTCTCTGTGTGAGAGAAATTAGTAATGCAGGGATTTGTTCCCACAAATAATAAATAGTACTATGCTTACATGGCAACTGCTTTACTCATCAAAGGGGACAGGTCAGATTCAGTATTCAAAGGTTTTTCCATTGGTCCCTGAATCGTGATTGTAATGAGAAAAATAAGTTCTTCAGCCATTGACAATGTAAATAAAATCTCATTTTGGTGTCAAATAAAACAGCAAACAAAACAGATGCTTGTTAAGTTAATTAAGTCAGCTGTAGCCTTTTGATTCCTAACCTTGCTACAGCAATTTAATTAGGTCGTTAAACCTTAAAGGTCACTTAGCCGTTAGTGTGAGCGGTTAGTCCAAATGGAGCTGGGATGAAAACACCCTCCAGGGAAACCAGCTATCCTTAGTGGGATCGGGACACAGCAAAGACAATTGCCTGGAACGTCGTTTCCGCAAGGTTAATATAATTTCATAATACCAGAACTCGGTCTGTGTTCTCATAGCATTTCTGTAACATTTTTATGCTAACCATCCCTATGTGTTGCTGTGACCTTTGTAGCAATTTTAAGTCTCATAGCAAAGGGTCTGAATACTTATGTAAATAAGGTATGTTTTTTTAATGTTTAATACGTTTGCTAAAATTTCTAAAAAGCTGTTTTCACTTCGTCATTTTGGGGTACTGTGTGAAGGTTGAGGGGAAACAATTACATTTTAGAATAAGACTGTAAAGTAACAATGTGGAAAAAGTCTAGGGGTCTGAATACTTTCCGAAGGCTCTGTGTGTGAATTAACCAGACTTATGTCTCTCACAGCGATCCTGGTATACAGAGTATTTAGGAATGAAAGCAAACGCAACGTCAAGATTCTCCATGCTGTGCTCCACCTTCTCGCCCTCATCATCAGCATAGTGGGTAAGGCCAGTGTGGGTGTGTGTCTGTCTTTGGCCCTTTCCCCTTGAACCCAAACATTCTAAACTAATAACAATTTTGTAGCGATTGTATATAAAAGCAAAATACCTAACCTACCTAATTAGCTGAATCAGTGGCGGTTCTACCCTCAAAATAAAAGGGACCTGGCAAGGTTAAAAAACATACATACGTAGTAGGCTACAAACATAGGTAACATGAGATGACTGCGCATACTAACCACAAATCATTGTTGCGCCATGGGAGTGTAAATCTGTGAATCACAGTAGCCTATGTCACGTACTGAGGTCTGGAGTAGTCATGGAAACAAGGCAGGTGTATCCAATCTGGCTTCAGGCAATCCTTATTGACTCAGAGAAACATTTGGTTTGCAAGCAGGGTCATCATGTAAATAATACCCACAAATCCATACACAGAGGCAGGTAAAAAAAATAAACTGTATGGAGTAGCATTCATTGATAGGTACTAAGTAATTTATCAAGATGGTTCTATACAAAATGAAATGGGAAAGATTGACACTTTCTCATGCTAGCTAGTGCTGATGACAGCATGTATCATTGTCTCCTCAGGTATGGTGGCTGTGTTTGACTTCCATAATCATAACAAGATCCCCAACATGTACTCCCTCCACAGCTGGTGCGGCATGCTCACCTTTGTTCTCTTCTGTGTACAGGTCAGCCCTCGCCTCTTCATCCTTCTGTGCACACACAAAAACCAAACTAATAGTTTGGACTTCCTTGTATCAGAATTACATTGAATGTACTGTTTGCACTGAGAACCTAGCCGCATACAGGCAGTAGCGCTTGTATTGCATTCGAATAGCATTAATTGTTTAAGCCCTGTACTCCCTGCTCAGTGGCTGATGGGGCTGGGTTTCTTCATCTTCCCTGGGACGTTAATGGCGCTGCGGAGCTGGTACCTGCCGCTACATGTCTTCTTTGGCCTGGCCATGCTCGCCATGTCCCTAGCCACCTGCCTACTGGGCATTTCAGAGGAACTGTTCTTCAGTATCGAGTGAGTATTATTATGCAGGGGCTCAGTTCCAATATCCATACCACCACTTACAATGAAGACATTTATACTTTATGACAACATGGTCAGACATGGATTTTAATTATGATTTTTATGTCCAATATCCATACCACCACTTACAATGAAGACATTTATACTTTATGACAACATGGTCAGACATGGATTTTAATTATGATTTTTATGAATCATTCGCCTGTTGTTTGGTGCCATGTTATGCTTAAGGTCATCTTGATAAGTCACACGGAAAAAGTATGACTAACTATTATTTCCAAATGTTGCCATTTCACCTTAGGATGTATTGTGTATCACAACAAACTTCATTATGACAATACAGAAATCATATTTTCTTCCCAGGCTAACATACTCACAGTTTGTGCCAGAGGGGATCCTGGGTAACATGCTGGGACTGCTGCTAGTAGCTTTTGGGATTCTGGTAGGCTACGTGGTGACACGGGAAGACTTCAGAAGACCCCCGCACCCAGAGGAGGAGGCCTTATCTGTGCACTTTAAGACCCTGACTGAGGGGGGAGGGAGCCCCAACTCACCTTAACTTCCCCTTTTCTCTTAAACCAGGAAACACTGATCTGAAAAGCTACTGTGTGTGCAGGATTTTATTTAATCTGGTGTATGAGAGCTGGGCTGGAACAAAAGCCTGCACACCCAGTATCTCTCCAAGACCAGTTGGAGATCTGTCTTGAGATGCTGTCTCTCCATTTCATGGCACATCAAGAGCTGTTCTACACCCCCTTGTGGTGAAACTGAAATATGACAGGACTGATTCGACCAATATATTTGATTGCTGCCACAGATTAACCATCACAAAAGTGCCATATTAGGTTTACATTTTTTTTTTTTTTATATGTTTGCCTTTGCTAAGTGTTCAGTGAGGACAAAGCCATGTGTCCAAGTCAGTTAGTTGTGGCTTCATCTGGGGCATATACTTTAATACTGCCCAAACACCTCCTTAAACTCTTAACTTCCATGACTTTCAAGCTTGTGATAAATGAAGTTGCTGCAATTCATTCAGGTATATGTTCTTCGTTGTGACAAAAAATATTGAATTAACCATCTGTTGGCAGTGTTAAACTGAAAGGACCGAAGTTGTGACTCAATTCTAAATGACCCCTATGCACTCATGTAGATCTGAAAGGATTGGACTTCTTTGAGCAGTTTCACCATTCCTTATGTTCGGCTGGGTAGAATTTTTCACTATTGACTCAGGGGTTTCCCCTCAGACGTTTTTGTTTTAACTCTAAACTGTCACACCTGATTCAATTAGTCAAAGGCTTGATGATTACTTGACTAATTTAAATCTGGTGTGCCAGTTTTTAGAGTTAAAACAAATGTGAAACATCTGGGGGGGGCTCTGAGGAGAGGGTTGGGAAACCTGCTACAATTTATCCAAAAATTTTTTCTGATCAGATTACCCAAATTTTAAGATTTAATCCAATCAAGATTAAATGTAGTTTTTCAAAACTCAAAAAGGTAGTGATTATGATATTCTGTAACTCAGTTTGTAGAGCATTGTGCTTGCAGGATAGTGAGTTCGATTCCCAGGACCACCCATATGTAAAAACTGTATGCACGCATAACTAAGTCGCTTTGGATACTGCTAAATGGCACTGAAAATCTGGATCATTTTGATCACACTTGAAGAGTGTATTTAGAAAAGCTGAAAGGCCCTACAACCAATACGTTTAAATGTTCTTACATCTTAAAAGGTTATGTTAAATCTACTGCAGTATAGGTATGTGGTCAGTTATATTGAGAAGTGTCAAATGCATCTTAAGTGATATGCAGACAATTATCCATCTTATTGACTTTAATTCATGTAGTTTACTCATCTGTTTCCCCATGACAGTGGAAGTAGTCATGACCTGTCCAGTAGATGGCAAGGTGTAGGCCTACTCAAAGCACTGAAAATCCAGATTATGTGATCTTAATATTGTAGACTAAGGAAAAACTCAATTGTTCTGATCCTGAATTGCAAAATAGGATGTTACAGAATCAGGATAATTTTTATACAGATTAAATGTTTTGAAAAACTTGGCTAAGGGGCCGATTTGGTATTCAGAAAATCTTTATGCTTCTGTAGTGTTGTGTTTACGAGCCAGTGTAAAGAAAGTATGTGCCAAACTGGATTTAGTAGTACATTAAATAAGCTTCTTATATCTGTTGTATCCATGTTTGCTATATGATTGTATTTAAGAATATATATAATGTATGTCAATGGTTTTGGAATATGAATGTCATGTATTCTGTCATTTGCTTTGTTTAAAGCATCTACTTGTCCTCAATTAGTTTAAAGCATAAAGTTCAATACTGCTGCGTATATATTTTCACTTGTAAACTTGTTCTGTACAGTATGCACTGCTGACTGACAATTATTACAACCTATATTGCCTTCATATCACTTATTAAAGATGCATGACTCAACCATGACCTTGATACTTTTTGGGGTGTTTATTGTTTGATATAGTCAAACATTGTGTCGAAGTGTGTTTGAGGCACTTTGCCAAATGACTGATGTGAACAAGCTGAAAGAAAAAAGTCGGAGCCGACCCACATCGTTTTCTCTTTTCTTTTTAAATAAGTACGTTTTACAATCGCTTAACTGGGTTAAAAACGCATTCATGTTTCTTATTACCTTCTCGTTTCAAAACGCCACAACTCACATATACAGACAATTTACAGAGAACTCTGCTCAGCAAGCCCCCAAAAAAGCTTACGTTTTTTTTTTTAAGGGGAAAATATTTGCCTTGTTTCTAGAGAAAAAAAAAAAAGACAAAAAGATGGGCGTTCCATCAGTTCTCCCTCCTCCACTTCCCTCTCCAAATATTGATCTGTAAGAATCAATATTGATAAACTGCTATACAAACATGTTACATGTTTATATCAGCATCGGAGTAATCGGAGAACATGCATTTCTATGCTGCACAGCATGTACAGTTATTTACACAAACTATTTAAAAAAAAGTTGCTTCAAAATAACTGTTATATTATGCCTTAAGTCTTATCATCTTGGGAGTTCATCTGGACAGGAAAGGGTAATGACTGTAGGGATAAGTCCCTCCCACATCAGGCAACAGGCTCAGATGTAGGGTTAACCTTTGATATTGACAAGAGGTGCATCCAATCAACTGGTTAATTCATTTCCTTCAGCATCCTTGGAGTATTTATGAACCAAACAGAACCATATCGGAGAGGCTCCACCTATAACCAAACAAACCCCTCCAGAAACATAATCAAGCACACTAATCCACAGTAAATAATTATAAATAAATTTAAAATAAAATAAAATGTTTACCTTGGCGATTAGCCCAAATGTTAGAAACAAAATTAAAGAATGAAGACTACAGTAAATAAAAATGTAAACTTCACATAAGTGGTTCCTATGTTCTTGTAAGACAAGCGTTTGTTTCCAGCTGATTGTTGTTCATACTAAGTGCCAATAGGGGTAAAGGTTGTCACTGGTGGTTAAACGTCACTACAACAGTGTTGCTTTAACTAGCATCAAATCAACGGTATGAAATCCATCACAATTGACAACCTTGTATAGATATGTCATAATCTAATCCAACCATGTCAGGTAGCATAGTCTTGACACCACTTTCTTCAGTGTATTTTTTTTCTTCATATATCTAGTTTCATGAAAATGCACTGTAAAATAAAGTGTAACCAAAATGTAGACATTGGATGGATATGTACGTTTAAATATATAGGCTGACTACACAACAACTGATAACGCGGTTTACATCCGTAACCTAGATATTAGCTTTGGACCCATTTCTGTTCTATATTGAAGACACTACGTTTGACCACTTCCGTTTTGTGAACGGATAAAAATAGTCCTTCAACAACCACTTGGGTCATTTGAAGTCATGTGTGCATGCTGCCAACATCCTTGACCCTTTAGTGGCCAAAACTGTGTGTTGTACAGTGTTATGTTTGAATAACTGCAACTTTGATTGGTAGAGATAATTCAACTGTAAAGGGAAACATTCAAGTTATTGGAAAATAAGAAATGCCCGTTTCCCAAAAGCTCCACAAAGCCTGCTGCATGTCAAAAAAAAAATAAAAAAAAAATAAAGAAAACCCACAAGTAAATAATTTTTTTCCCCAATGGAAATAATATATATAATATATTTTACAAACATAACTTAAATGATAAATATTACTTTTTTTTTTCTTTTTTTTTTCTCCTATGTACAAGAATGTTGAAGACTCCCAGTCACATTTACAGCAGAGGACATGGTCATCTCGGTTAAGTGGGCCTTCTTTTGAGTTGTTCTAAAGGTATTAAAAGTTTGGACTTCAACAGGTTGAACAGAGAAGTGCCCATGGCTTGGCTCTGATCATCCCAGGACAGGCAGCAGCAGTCTCCCCTGCGTGAGATCTGGAGGTTTCCAGGTCAGGGTGAGCGTGTGTGGCATTAGTCCTCCTACTGATTTTTCCAACAGACTCTAGTTCCTGAAGTTATGGATCATCCTCACCCCATCCACCTTGAATATACAAACTACTCTTCAAACAGAAGGCCAAAATATTCTGGAGTACTGGAGGTGTTGGATTCCCCTGGCAAACTGCAGTTTTGCATTCCATAGTATATGGCTGTGTAGGACAGAGGCAAAGAAGACGCATGGGAAGATAGTTTATGTGTGTTTGTCTGCAGCAGTTTCATCACATACCCTTGGGGTTGTCTCCAAGTCATTCCAAATCAAAATGTCCACAGCTTTATCAGTCCTCCTCTCCCTCAGTCCCTCCCTACCTTCCTACACGTTTGACTCCACGAAAGGTCTCTTTGGTTTGATAGGGGACGTGGGGCCTTGTCTGTCCCTGGGGTGCTGCATGTACTCGCCATCCTGGTAGGCCTGGGCCACAGGCAGCGTCCGGGCCACCTTGACGTCTGGGTACGTGGGCGCCTGGCTCACACGGCCCATGCCATCTGCCCTGCCGTCCCGCGAGCCGTTAGCTGGCGGTTGGTAGTAGTCATCGTTCAAGAGGTGTCCGTTGTGGGCGTTGTTGGTGCGGTTGTAGTAAGCAATGTGTCCCAGGCTGGGCTGTTGGCTGTAGCCATGCTGAGGGCCCATGTTGCCTGGAGACGTGGCAGGGCTGGTCACCACCGTGTCCAGGGAAGAGATGGCCCAGGAGCGCCCTATTGTCTGCGGTTGCGGTGGCTGTGGCGGGTACTGGTGAGTCCGCGCTGTCTTGTCGACAACGCCCATGAAAGGTGTGTTTCTGGAGCGGAGCGCTTTGTCTGGGTATGTCCCTCCCACTACCCTCATGTCACTGCCCTGCGGTGGAGACACAGGCGAGAGGTCGTCGCAGTAAATGCTACCATCCTCGTATGATAGCTGTAGAGGGCTTTCCATCTGCTGGGCTGAGGTGGAGCCCCGGAAGCCTGGGGCTAGATTAGCTGCGGAGCCCCCACCCAGGCTGATGTTGGAGGGGGAGAAGCGGAGGCCTACGCTCTGGGAGTGTATGAGGGGCCGGGGTGTGGGTGCGTGTGGCTTTGGCTCTGTGCTGGTGGCACTGACAGGTCGGCGCAGGCCGTGGGGGGTCTCTGGTGATCCCAGTGCCGCCTGGTGCTCCATCTCCAACTCCATCTCCATCTGAGGTGAGACAGGGTAGTACGCTGCCGACTGGCTGCGGCTGATCTGGGGGGCCTGGCCGTAGCGTGGACCTCCAGGCCGGTAAGCTGAGGAGGGCCGCTGGGGGAGCTCGTCCTCCATGGGGACCATCTGGATCCCACCATGTTGGTACAGTGCTCCTGCACTGAGGCTGGCCTGCACCTGCAGCGTGGGTCTCCCCTCCAGGGCACTGGGGTATGTATTCACCCCGTCCCCCAGGTCGGGGGGGAGGCGGGTACTCATGGAGTGGGCCATCTGGCTGTAGGCACTGGTGCCCAGCACAGCACTGGAGTGCACAGCGGAGCTGGGCTGGTTGGTGCGTACGATCTGGGCCTTGGCAGGCTGCAGCCACTGGCCCTGCTGGGGAGGCTGCTGCTGGGGAGGCTGCTGCTGGGGAGGCTGCTGGTGGGAGGGCAGCTGGAAGGAGCGCTGGCTGCACATCTTGGACAGCGGAGACTTCGGCCGGCCGGGTATCTGCTCTGACTGGTAGCGGGCTGAGGCTGACTGCGGCCGGTACAGACCTCCTCCGCTCTCTGAGGTGGGGCTGGCGCGGTACTGGGGTCCCCGGCGGAGAGGCGAAGGTGGTGGGCTGAAGTTGTATGACATAGAGGAAGCCTGGTGGGCTGGGGAGGTGTGCGGGGGGCTGGGCCGGTAGTGGGAGCTCTGGTGCGTCGGGGAAAGTGACGGGGGGGTGGACTGGTAGCCTTGGCGCGTGGGGGAGGACACGGAAGGAGGGCTGGGGTGCAGCTCGAAAGCCTGGCCCATCGAGGGGCCTCCGGAGAGGTAGGATGAATTGCGGTGGCCCGGGGAGGGGGGCAGGCTCTGGATTAGGGGCAGGCCAGAGGGACTTGAGCGGGACTCGGGAGCCATGCCCATGGGGAGGCTCTCCAGGTCCTGCTCCAGATAGTCCTCGTCCTCTTCAAACAGGTCCTGCACTGGCTCCATGTCCATCAGGCGGGGCTCCATGGACTGGGGAGGGGGTGGGGCCTGCTCTCTGGGCGGGAACAGGGGAGGGTCCAGCTCCTGTTGCTCCTCGAACTGACGACACTCCTCCTCCACCCTCTGCAGCAGGCGCTGGATCTCCCGGTTGTTGGGGCAGAGAAGGGTGGCCTCATTCAGGTCCTCCAAGGCTGCGTGGAACTGCCTGTGAGGTGGACGAACGAGGAGGTGAAGAGGGGAATATCAGGATCGAAAAGACGAGGATTGGGAAAGAAGAGAAAGCATTATGAGGGAGGAGTGGGAGAGGTGGAGGGGGTACAGATGAGCATGACAAAGCATGAAACCAAAGACCGTGAGGGAGTAGCATGTGGTCAAAATGACAACAACACAACTGCTCAAACTACTTTCCCTCACATAGTAGTCGGACAAAGTATCCTCTAAAACATAAAAAAAATGAGCCATGACAATGAGCAGGAGAATGACCAAGTCATAGGACTAAAAGAGATACATGATGTGTAAGCAGACAGAAAAACCAATGAGCATGACATGGGGTGTAAAACATGGCCAAAATGCTCATCAACTTTGCTCTATTATGTCCCCCTGTAGTCATCTGTCTACAGCGCATTGGAAACCTGGCGATCATGTGACATGAGCGGGCCCAATTGGATCCTAAGGCTGAGCTCACTCTAGGCCTCCGCCTCCCTGTTCTCCCCGTCGCTACAGTTACCTGCTGCTGCGCTTGGCGCGGGCTCTGGCGTAAAAGGCCTCGTACGATTTGGATTTCAACTCTAGCGCCTTGGTAGCAAACTCCTCAGCCATCCCAAAGTCCTGCAAGCAACAACAGCAACAGGGCCGACAGTCATTCACAGAGCCACGCGTGGAGCCGTACATGAGTCAGAAATGAGTCAGAGCTGAGTCAAGAGATTAATGGATAAAAGGTTATAGATGAGTCGTACATAGAACCATGTACAGAGTCAAACATGAGTCATATGAGTCATTCAGGAGTCTTGTATCAGTCATATATAGAACTATACAGAGTAATACAGAAGTGAATAACGGAGTCGATGAGATAGATGAAACTTGGGTTCAGACAGAAGACACCCAAAAAAAAAAAACTGAAAGGCAAATGGGCAACACTGACAAATAAAAAAACTATACATCAGTCCTTGACGACACCGTGTAAAATAAGCAATTAAAAACATTGATATGAACACACACAGGACATGGACCTTCAGAGGACGTACAAACACAAAATACACATTCACACACACATCAACCGCTGTTGCACTGCTCTGTCATTAGAACCTGGCCTGGACACTATAGGCCTGACCCAGACCAACCTCCTCTTGCACCCTCTCTAAAGTTACCAGAGGTACAAACACAAACCAAAAGCAAAGCAAACTATAAGAGGGAATGGAAGATGCAGGGATATGAGCCTAGGTTAGATGAGCCTGGAGTTGAGGGAGATTTACCTTCAGCTATAA
>CM042398.1:26633009-26673009 GCA_023634145.1 Thymallus thymallus | reverse complement strand
AACTTGACCACCTGCAGGTGTCCTCTCAGGGCAGCGTGCACCAGAGCACACTGACCGTTCCTGTCCAGGTGGTCCACCTACACACAGAGGGAGAGAGAGGGTCATTATACACATGCATACACACAGACACTGTTCAAAAATACCTATTAGGTGCCAACATGGCTGCCAGAGTTATGTGTTGTGTAATGCATCATAATGCTGTTGTAAAAAACCTCAATAGCCAGTATGCACAGTTGTGGTGGTTGGTCCCTGACCTTGGCCTTGCAGGCGCAGAGCGTGGTGACGATGGGCAGGTGTCCGGCGGCGGCGGCGTAGCCCAGCGGGGTGAGGCCGCTGTCCGACTCGCCGTCTACGTGCGCCCCGTTCTCCAGCAGCAGTCCGGCTGTCTCCGTGTAGCCCAGGTGGGCGTGGACACACAGCACTGGGGCGTTACTCAGAACCTCAGAACGGTAGTTAACATTGGCTCCGCCCAGGATCAACAAACGGCTCACCTAGAAGGAGATGAGTGTCAAACATATAAATAATACACCAAACATCTAATGCAATAGTACTTTGGTTAGGCCACTTCTGGTGTGAGTGTGTCCCGTACCTTGATGTTGGGTGTGTAAAGGTTCCTCAGTGAAGCCAGAGCAGTGGAGAGCCCCTCTGTGCTGTAAGAGACCCACAGCCCCTGCAGGACAGACGAGGAGACCCCAACCTTCTTACTCAGGCCCTGTGGAGAAGATGACAGTAATATTAACAACAGTGTTACTGCACAGTGGGTAGAAGCTGCAGACCCAGATGTTGGAGGTGTGCTTGCGTGCTGTAGTGATGTGAGGTGTTGTGTGGTGCTGTGTTGTTACCTTGAAGATGTGTGCTTTGAGGATGTGGTGGCCCAGCTCGATGGTCTCCTGCCGGTTCAGTTTGCCCTCCTGACGTGAGAACCAGAAGGCCAGGAGCGTGTGGCCACTCCTACAGTCACAGAGAGATAGAGGGGGAGGAGAAGGGATGAAGAAAAGTGTGAAGTGGAGAAAGACGGATGTCGAAAGAGGGAGATAAATTAAATGTGAAAGAAGAACAGAAAGCTTCACAAATTCAAGCTGTAAACATTGATGTTCCAATGCAGAGGGTCTTGTTTGTTCCTCTCAGTGGATCAGTCTCCCTACCTCGGTTCACAAAGGAACTTTGTCTTCTCCCCATCCTCCCTCCAGATGAGCCACTCCCTGAAGGAGGGGTGTGTGAACATACGCGTTCCGTCCCTCCTCCGCACCAGGAAGGGAGTAAGCAGCTCCAGTCTCCCCTGGAAGTCCTCCCAGTCCAGGGCAGGGCCCCGCACGGCGCCAGCGTTCACCGCCCCGTACGCCTGCTCGTCTGTCAGGGGGTGGAGGGAGGCAACGGCCACGTTTAGCAGGGGGAGGGCACGCTCGAAGGACGACTGGGTGGGGAAACGCATGTTGAGCTGCAGGAGGTACACCTCAGCCAGGCTCACCGGCACCACCTGTGGGGGAGACATGGAGAAACACCTCGGGTCAGGTTTTGTAAGGAAACATCATATGAACTTTAACAGAGAGATATAAACACACAAACAGGCAGTATGGAACACAAGCAGAAACCTTTAAAGACATACAGTATACAGCTCCAGGACCTGGTAACCGACTCACCTTGAAGCTGGAGCTCTTGAGCACCAGGTAGCCCTTCTCGATGAGGTCCAGCGTGAGCTTCAGGTAGAGGTATGAGCCGCGGCTCAGGGCCTTGAGGTGGGTGCTCAGCTTGGCGAAGGCTGCGTTGTCCAGACGCCCGTTGAGAGACACGTTGCTCTGGATCTCAGCACTGCCCTGGATCCGCTGCAGCAGGTAGCCCTGCAGGTCAGGTCGGGAAGAGAATGGAGTTTAGCATCATGATAATACTATCACCATGACAGCTTTTATCACAATAGTTGATGATAATCGTTTTAAATCATGATTGACTCCTTTTACAACAATTATTGAGGTTGAAGTGAGAGATTACTTTATATCAGAGTAAAGATCTCAGACAGATGGTTTGGTGTCAACCTGAACCCTACCTGCAAGTCCTGGTCTATGGCATCATTCTCCTCCAGGCGGTCCAGAAAGATAGAGTGGAACGGGAAGGGATGTGTGATCTCCTGTAAGGAGGTCCTGACGGTGACCACCAGTTTGAGCCAGGGAGGGAAGCGTTCCATGGTCTTACACAGGAAGGAGGTGATGGTGTCGCCGTAGTCTGGCTTGTGGAACTCTGCCTCATTGAGCCCGTCTACCAGAATGATAAGGTCTTCCTCGCATGCTATCTTCCTCTCTGATGAACACAAAAACAACAAGGTTGTTTATCAGGATAAGGAGTGTAGAGAATTAACTAACTATTTCCTACTGAGATGTTTAGTTTTTTTTGTTTAGTTTTTGTGTAGGTTTTTCTGTAACACTCGAATTGGAATACATGAATGGAGTTGACCCAAACCCTGAGAAAAAATAACAAGTTATCAAATGCACAGTTCCTATGCATTTCAATAAAACCTTGAACCCCCCCCTGACCTCTGTGCAGGATGTCGAGGGGCTCCAGCACGCCCCTCCGGAAGGCGTTGAGGGGGTCCTGGACACAGGAGCGCAGACTGAGGGTGCTCTGCAGGTGGGGCTCCCGCAGCAGCTGCTCCCTGTAGGCCATGAGCTGGGGCGCCCGGCACAGCAGAGCCGCCACGTTGTGGACAAACTCTGGCACCAGGCACGTGTAGGCGTTGTCCGCCTGGCAGTAATGGTACGCCACCACCTGGGGGCGATAGAGTGGAGGTGAGTGGGGTAGAGGGAGATAAAATAAATACATTTTATACACTTTATACAAAGAGAGGTAAATTGAACTGAAACCACAGGAGGGTGCAAATCAACCCACAAAAACATATGAACCAAATAAACAGGAGCCAAACAGGCCTATGTGACATTCTGTGCCAACTAACCACTATCATCTTTATGACAAGTGAGTTAGAGCGGACTGAAGCTTCATTAAAAATGTGTTGAAAAACAATACCATGTTACATTACTAATTGAAGAGTGATGCCTCCTGTGTAGCTTGTTGTGACTGTTGGCTCTTTGTTCATCTCTAATGTGTGATGAGATAACTGGGGGTGGTGAAATGGCAAACAAGGTAGAAGTTGCCTCTTACCACTGGTCCAGGATCAGATCATTTTTAACCCCCCTGTTGAATAAGGTTAGGCAGTCCGATCCTAGAACTGTAGTTAAATGTATGGTATAATACAGCACCACATTGGATAGAGTGGACTTGAGAGTTCTGAGGAAAGCCAGTAGGCTTCACAGACCGGCTCCAATGTAAAGCTTCCCTCTGGAATATTTCAGACTAGATTAGAGAGCTTCACTCCAAAGGTCATACACACATTTATAGCAGTATGCTCCCGGCCACTGACATTCACAGAGATCTGAAGCTAAAAGTGGCGTGTGTGTAGTATTTGTGATGCTTGTATGTGCTTGTGTAATGTGTGTGTGTGTGTGTAGTGAGTGTGTGTAAAGTATGTGTAGAAAGTGTGTGTGTGTGTGGGTCAACCACTGGAGCAGGCCGTCATTAAGAATGCATGTGGCCGCTAAGGGGATCTAATGGCTCGGCTGGAACACTGCTCCCTGGGCCTATGCATATTTAATTAGGTCATAGCAGACAGACAGACAGACAGACAGAGGGAACGAGAGAGAGAGAGAGAGAGAGAGCTTCCCTTTGTTTTTCTGCTGCCTCTGCACAACACCGCCAGTCGTAGAGATAGAGATAGAGAGACAGATAGAGAGACAGAGACAGAGAGAGAGAGAGAGGGATGGAGTGAAGAGCCAGATTGGATAGCATGAGTTGACAGTGGACGGAGGAAGAGGGAGAGAAAGAGTGCTAAGTGAATTAAGGAAGACATTAGCACCAGTGTTTGTAGAGAGGATGGGTTAAGGACACAGGGAGAGAGCATGGAGAGATAAAAGGAGAGATAAGAAGGTTGTAGAACGAACAGAATGCAGATAACGGGAGAAGTGCGGCAGCGGATAGAGAGAATGAATAATAGAGTGTGCAGGGAGACGACAAGGCCACAAGGAGGTGAGAGGGCAGAGACAGCTAGCAGACCAGAGATACTGTAGGAAAGAGCTGCTGACACTGAAGAACAAAGGAGCAGGTGTGCAGGCTTCCCCCTTAGCAACGTCTTATTAGTTGAATCCGGGCCATGTTCAGTGGGGCGCACTGTTGTAGAACGTTCTAATAGAAATATAATACAGTGTAAACCAGACATGTACCTCTGAGCAACGATTCACCCAGCTGGTCAGGGGGCTTTTGAATTGTACTTAAAGACTACTGAGATGCAGCAGTGGTGTGGGGGTGTAGTGTTGTACCTGTGAGGCGAGCCTCCGTAAAGCCTCCTCCTGGCGTCGCCTCATCTCGGGGGTGCCAGGGCAGCTGCCCCCTAGGGTGCCATAGGAGTGCTGGGGCTGGGTGAGGGGCAGGGTCTCCCCATCTGAGAGAGAGGGAGAGAGAGGGAGAAAGACAGAGAGAGACAGGGTGACAGAAAGAGAAAGAAAGAGACAGAGAGAGAGGAGAGTGAGAGAGAGCGAGTGAGAAAGAGAGAGCGAGAGAAAGAAGGGAGCGAGTGAGGGGGCGAGTGAGGGGGCAGAAAGAGGGAGAAGTGTGTTTATAGATCAAGTAGAGTGCATCTACTGTGTGCATTATTTACACACACGGATGCTTTTTATACGCATCATAAGACACATATACAGTACTACAGGACCTTCTAGCAGCAGCCTGCATGGATCATAGTTACATACACACACTCCTGTAGGACAGTATAAGCGTACGTTTGGGCGAGGCGTGGGGGCTGTCCGAGGCGATCTGCCTCATGCGGTTGCCGTGGCAGCTGAGCGCCACCAGGCGGGAGATGATTGCCGTCTTGCCGAAGCCCACGTTGCCCACGACAACCACACCGCGATTGCCTGCCGAGTCGTCGCAGCGAAGGCGGGCGTCCATTTCCTGGAAGAGCCACTCCCTCCCGGTGAAGAGCGAATCAGCTGTCAGGCTGGGCACCTCGAAGAGAAGTGGCTTGAGGGCGATATCCGGGGGGCGGTAGGGGGCAAAGCGTACTGGAGAGAGAGAGAGGAAGGGGGCAGATTATAGGGGAAGGAAAACACACAGGACTTGATGTGTAGAGTCCACTGCACTGTCATTCTGACTTCCTCAGTGCAACATCAACTCGTCACCCATAGAGGGGGATGTTCATCAAAAAAAAACACCCACCATGGGTGAACTAAGATATACACCATGAAACATAATTACTAAGTGTATGGGTAGATACTGTCTGTATACAACAAGTACATACGGTTAGCAGAGCGGGGGATAGAGGATTAGATAGCATACTGTAGTAGAAGGATGCTGTACTCCTACTAATACAGTAACACTACTGTGAATGCACCACTAGTTTAACAAGCACATTATAATGTGGCATTAACTGATGCAGAACAGTATAACACCTTATAATGGGAGGGAGGGGGAGAAGAAAAACAGAGGAGCATCACTCACGTGAGTTAGATTGCCAGGCATGGCTGTAAGCGGAAGCTGAGGCAGAGGACAGAGGAGAGACAACGCATGAGAGAGAGAGAGAGAGAGATGGAAGGGGAGGAGAAAGGGGAAGATGTATGGGAGGGTTGGTGCAGCTAGCTAGCAGAGGAGAGGGGATGGTGGGAGGGAGGGAGCGAGGGAAGGAGCAGGGTGGTGGGGAGCAGAACCACACCCAACGTTTCATCCCTGATCCTAGGATGAAGCCTCAGACACACACAAATATTGTGTGAGCATTTTTGAATGTATGTGAGCCCATATTTTCAGTACATGCCTCATAGCGGTGGTTGTTAGAGTGTGCGTGTGTCAAGTAATTCTGTACAATGAGTTGGTGTGGTCTGATCTTAGTACTATGAGTTTTCATTCCCGTGTGGTCTGATTTTAGGGAGACAGTGCTGTGGTAAGCATGATAGTGTGGTAGGCAGGGGGCTAAAAATACAGTCAGAGAGAGAGAGAGTGAAAGAGTGAGAGAGTGAGAGTGAGAGAGAGAGAAAGCGATATGGGGGAATAGAGAGATGGAGAGGAATGGAGAATTGAAGATAGAAAGATAGGGTGTGTGTGTGTACATCTGCAAGTCTGTGTGTGTTTGTGCGTGTTCAATGTGTGTGTGTCCTTGCTAGTGTGTGTGTGTGTGTGTGTGTGTGTGTGTGTGTGTGTGTGTGTGTGTGTGTGTGTGTGTGTGTGTGTGTGTGTGTGTGTGTGATTTAAGCCTCAAAGCCTTGGCCATGAGTGATGGGGCCTCAGACAGGACCCCTGCAGTGACAGATGAGCCAGGGAGTGGTGAGGAGGAAAGTCAATAACATTGATCTGGGAGGGGAGACAGATTAAGGTGTACCAGGGTGTGTGTGTGTGTGTGTGTGTGTGTGTGTGTGTGTGTGTGTGTGTGTGTGTGTGTAGGTGTACCAGGCCCAAAGGGAGGGTTGCATCACCCAATACCAGGCAGGGAGAGGGGTTTAGAGGTTTAGAGGGACTGCACCAAGTATGTCTACACAGATATACACTCACCTCACAAATCATATTAACAACACTGACACATGCATCTCTCTCAAACACACACCTAGACAGATTTTTGGGCATGGTCAAGGTAGAGTGGGAGTAAATGAGAAGATGAAGCAGATTTAGCACACCCCACAACATTACCCCTTACAACCCTAGACCCTAAATCACCCCACCTCCACTCCCTGACCCACAACCCAAAATGCCCCCACCCCCATTTCCTCATCCATCAACAGTACAACCCCCACCAGTATCCCACACACCCAAACCCTCACCAGCCCACTCAGACCCTCACCAGCCCACTTATCCAACCCCACCAATCCACCCCCACCCAGAGTGATACGAGGCTTACCTCTGAGGTCGCGCCCGGCCCCAGAGTTCTGACGGGGCATCCTGAGGGAGGTCCTCAGGGGAGTGAGTCTCTGCTCATCCAGGTAGGCCAGGTCCTCCAGGTGGGCCGAACTCGTGGCTAATGTGTGTATGTGTGTGAGGTAAATGGGTGCAACAGATGAGAGAAGAAAAACAGAGTTAGTCAAACAAAGCAAGGAATCACTGAACCGCCTAAAACGGAATGCTAAATTGCAAATGGTAACAGACTCCCTTGGAAACAGACAAACATGTCAGTTCCATACCTCACCATTGAGATCCACTATGAACCAGCCCCATTTGAAATCCAACTCCAAGCAAACAGAAGTGTTTTAAACTGTCAGTGCCCAAGACTAATGTGAACTAATGTGTGTAGTGTGTTAGAGTGTGTGTGACCTCGTACACGCCAAACACACTTCCTTCCTCGGACGACCCCTTTTCCAGATAGTTGGCTTAGTTTTTCCCTCTCTGTTAACAATGTTCCCATGTCCGGAGCTCTCCCAGTTGTCCCAAAAAAAAAAACACTCTGTCAATAGGTAGGACAAAAGAGCAGGAAGATAACTGCTGTAAAGAGTTTTTCGTTTTAGGATAAAAACTTTATGGAGAATGACAGAGATAACCTTGTGCTACAAGGAAGGACTGACATAACCTTGTGCTACAAGGAGGGACTGACAATCCACCTCCTTCCTTCCTTCCTGTCAGGAAAATAGTATAATCCTGTCTTTTAATAGGCTTCAATAAAACCCTGCATACCCACAATACCACAAAGTTCTGAACCACTGAGCTAGCTGGCGATAACAACAATTAAATCAAAGATAATGAGTTCTATCTACCACTCCTCTAAACAGCAACCCGTGATCTGTTTTACCTATGGCAGGGATCCCTCCCAGACCAGTTCCTTTCCACTGCAATGCAGCTAAAACTGTAGCGAGTGGGTTCTCAGATTTACGGTGGTTTGCGGGGACCTTGGTGTGGGCGAGCAGCTGTATTAGACTTAGATTTTAGATGAGTTTATTAGTCACACGCACAGGGTCGCAGATAGAATTGCAGGGTACAGTGAAACTCTTTAAGCTCAGAGCTCCAACTGTGCAGGTCAGAAAGAGAAGTGAATGAAACAATAATACAAATAATAATAAACAGTATATTTAAATCATAATCAATGATAAAGGACCAGGAGAAGCTTGACTACATGGGATGAAAGAGAGCAGAAGGAGACGAGAGGCAGGAGGTATGGAGATGGAGGAGGAGGTGGTTGGAAGAGGAGGGCAAGAGAGAGGAGAGGTGAGGAGAGAAATAGATGAGCTAAAGGGAAAGGGGAGGCAGCTAGATAGAGGTAAAGAAACCGATAAAGAGGATATGTGGAGTGGGAGCAGAGAGCCTCTCGTTCAGAGCCCAGTGTGGGTGGCTGCCCCTGCTCTGCTCCTGAGGTGTGTAGCAGGACAGCAGACCAGAACATCCCTACCTAGTGCTCCCTTGCTCTTTCTGAGCAACGACCACCCTCACTGAATCACTCCTCTCCTGTCCTGTCCTGTCCTGTCCTGTCCTGTCCTGTCCTGTCCTGTCAGTAGTATTTGTGTGATGATCAAAGCTCTCTATACAGCCTTTCAATCCACCATTTCACAATGTCCCCAGTTTACAAGATGCCACAGGCTAGGGCTGTGTTTATAAGCTGACATACTGTCATATTTGACATGACAGTTGTCCCATTATAACTTCCAGGCTTGCAATTCGACTGAGACTGAGTTAGGTTGGGCAGAACATATAATCACAGCAATCATCTATCCCTACATGAATTTTGGTGACGTCCAACAGAACACTGTCTCCAATTGGATGAGGAACTGTGGCGGCCTATTCCCCAGCTACCACCACAAAGTCCCCAAGGCCAAAGGATTGTGGGTCATATTTCCTATACTCCCACAGTAAACATAGAGAATGCTGCAGTAGGGGGGCTTGGGGCGTCACACTCGTTCTCTCCAACATTCACCCTTCTTTATCTCGCTCCCTCGCTCTGCTGTCACGTTTCTCATTACCAAGGTGCCTCCCTCCCTCTTCAACTCTCCCCCCCAGTCACCAGAGGGACTTTGCCCATGGCTTTGATGTTTCAGTGCTGCCTGGGCCAAGCCTCTCCATACCCTGTTTATCCTCCCTCCCTTCTCTCTATCCATCTTTCTTACTCCGACTCCCCCACCCCCTCTCTGGAATCTATGCCACACATTCTCCCCTTTCCTCCCGATATCCATCTCTTTTTTCTCTTTCTCATTTTATCATTGTCCCTCCTAAATCCTTTTATCAGTGTCCCTCCTATATCCATCTGTTGGTAGTCCTTCTTTTATCAGTGTCCCTCCTATATCCTTTTATCAGTATGCCTCCTACAGTGGGGAGAACAAGTATTTGATACACTGCTGATTTTGCAGGTTTTCCTACTTACAAAGCATGTAGAGGTCTGTAATTTTTATCATAGGTACACTTCAACTGTGAGAGACGGAATCTAAAACAAAAATCCGGAAAATCACATTGTTGGTAGTTTTTTCTCCTTTTATCAGTGTCCCTCCTATATCCGTCTGTTGGTAGTCCTTTCTCCTTTTATCAGTGTCCTTCCTATATCCGTCTGTTGGTAGTCCTTTCTCCTTTTATCAGTGTGCCTACTATATCCGTCTGTTGGTAGTCCTTTCTCCTTTTATCAGTGTCCTTCCTATATCCGTCTGTTGGTAGTCCTTTCTCCTTTTATCAGTGTCCCTACTATATCCGTCTGTTGGTAGTCCTTTCTCCTTTTATCAGTGTCCCTCCTATATTCGTCTGTTGGTAGTCCTTTCTCCTTTTATCAGTGTCCCTCCTATATTCGTCTGTTGGTAGTCCTTTCTCCTTTTATCAGTGTCCCTACTATATCTGTCTGTTGGTAGTCCTTTCTCTCTTTACATCTCTATTCCTTTCCCTTTCTCTCATCTATATCAGTCTCCTCCCCCATTCTCCCACCTCAGTTGCCTATTAGAGGGCAGGTGTCAGAAGTCAAAAAGAAAAGGCCAAACAACGCAAACTCCTGTGTGAGCAATCCGTTAAACATTGCTAGCCCAGCTCCATTCATCCCACTTGATAGGCCAAGTCAGAGGTGAGGAGCTACAGGCTTTTTTTTATTTTTATAACCAGCTTGCTATGCTGCTTTTATATGCTCTGAAATAGAGAGGACATTGGAAACACATGTTTGAACACGTTTAGTGGGATCTGTGGGGCTTTCCTCACCCTGAAGGAATGTTTTACCCTGGCATCCATGGTATTCACCCCCCAGGTACTGTGAGGACATAAACGTTCCCTATTCTCATTAAAGTTCATATCGGAGGGGCACAGTGGGGTAAATAAGATCACCAAAATGAGGTGGGAACACTCAGCCAGTCTTGGATGCTGAGTTGGGGGTCAATTCCAACTTGGTAAATAGATATCACACATTTATGAATGTAATATAGCCAAACCCTATTAGGATTTTCAATTAATTATGAGTTTCAGGTCATTGTCTGAATGAAAATTGATATAGATATAGAACGGACCCAAACTTCCAAAAGGTTATTAATCTCTAACAGTGCGTTAATTTGTATGCCACTTTGGGCTAAAAGTGTGAAATGAAATGTGGTAAACAAATAAACAACAGGTGTGGGCTGGCACAGTGACTCACCTGCCACAGAATTGGGCCGGGGCATGAGGTAGAGGGGGATGGAGTGGGCAGAGTGGGAGGAGTGGGCTGTCTCCAGGCTCCTCTCTGGGATCTTGTTCAGGCTGTAGGTGGAGGCAGCCATGTTCTCATCCACGCGGTACAGGAACGAGTCTGTGCCCGAACACTTCTGGGTCTGCCACAGCTTCAGGCTACCCCGCGAGCCCTCCCCGTGCTTCCCCCCACCCCGGTCAGCATTCTCAGAGTAGCTGGTCAGTGTGGCTGTCAGATAAAAGGTAGTTTAGACAAATATATGCAGTGTTACAGTTCTTTAGAGACTCTGCTTAGTTTAAAACTGATTAAGGCCCATGGAGCAAGGCGCGTTTACTCTTGATTCAATTACAAACCTCAAAGTAAATGTTATAACAATAAGAACATCTCTCAACAGTAGCGCCATAAGGATATAAAGCAGACATATTTAAATGCAGCTAACCCCATCACCTGGCTTTAAATGCTTCTAACCCCATCACCTGGCTTTAAATGCAGCTAACCCCATCACCTGGCTTTAAATGCAGCTAACCCCATCACCTGGCTTTAAATGCAGCTAACCCCATCACCAGGCTTTAAATGCAGCTAACCCCATCACCTGGCTTTAAATGCAGCTAACCCCATCACCTGGCTTTAAATGCAGCTAACCCCATCACCAGGCTTTAAATGCAGCTAACCCCATCACCAGGCTTTAAATGCAGCTAACCCCATCACCTGGCTTTAAATGCAGCTAACCCCATCACCAGGCTTTAAATGCAGCTAACCCCATCACCAGGCTTTAAATGCAGCTAACCCCATCACCTGGCTTTAAATGCTTCTAACCCCATCACCTGGCTTTAAATGCTTCTAACCCCATCACCTGGCTTTAAATGCAGCTAACCCCATCACCTGGCTTTAAATGCAGCTAACCCCATCACCTGGCTTTAAATGCTTCTAACCCCATCACCTGGCTTTAAATGCTTCTAACCCCATCACCTGGCTTTAAATGCTTCTAACCCCATCACCTGGCTTTAAATGCAGCTAACCCCATCACCTGGCTTTAAATGCAGCTAACCCCATCACCAGGCTTTAAATGCAGCTAACCCCATCACCAGGCTTTAAATGCAGCTAACCCCATCACCTGGCTTTAAATGCAGCTAACCCCATCACCAGGCTTTAAATGCAGCTAACCCCATCACCAGGCTTTAAATGCAGCTAACCCCATCACCAGGCTTTTTCAAAAACATAAAGGATTAAACCATAAGAGAGCATATAACATTGCTACAGAAAACATGGCTTTAAGTGTAAACATTTGGCATGCCAGGAAAGATATTGGAAACATTATATAACTTCCACAAAAAAAGTGAGCGCCTGTCCCTCACCGATGATGCCGCTGTCCCTGCTCTCCAGGGTGGAGGTGGGGCTGGTGATGGAGCCATAAGCGCAGTCTCTGGAGGCGTGGTTCCCGGGGGCCCCTCCGGGGGGCAGTGTGGAGCAGGGGCTGCCTGCAGGGGGGGAAGCTGTGCTGCTGGCCAGGCTGGAACAGGGGCTGATCCGCTGGGTCACTGACATCATGCCCTGGTAGAGAGGGTAGGAGGAAGGGTCAGAGCTATACTGAAGTACAGTGATACACCGGACTGCATCAGCCCATGAGAAATGATCAGGTAAATTAGCCATGATTAAGTGATGATAAGGCACAGCCAGTTGACATATCACATGTACAAAGTAGCCCACACACACACACACACACACACACACACACACACACACACACACACACACACACCACTTAGACTGACAAGACGATTGCTGACCCTAGCATTCTTTCATACTCATACAGTCCTTGCCCCTTACTTTATTCCAGTGCCTGTGTAACTGTAAAGTCATCTCTTTTTAATGTCTTTTGATGACTCATGCAATTTTTTTAATGAGTGAACCATTTTTGCAATATAATGAATTATAATTCAGTAGAATATCAATACGTTTTGTAATCCACGCAAGTAGATTAGATCCAGTTATGCTTTGATCTATTGAGCAGCGGCAGGGAGAGAGCGAGAGGCAGGCCCACCTCCGGGCATGCTGGATCCACATTCCAGACAATCTGTTCATCAGTTATGCATGGCCCTGGCTCCAATTGAAAAACAAATTGACTTGGACATTAGTCATTTGAAAATACATTGGGAGATTAGTCAGAATAGCATAGAAATACACAGAAGTGGTCGGGAGACCAGGATATGAGCAGAGGTGTGAGTGAATTCTTAGGGAAGGTTTGGCGCAAAACAGAGGGCATCCAAGTGTGGAATGCTCCTTGGTGATGATAACAACTCTGTTGTGATTCTAGTTGTGATTTTAGGCTGGATGTCTTTAGGGAGGCTCCATAGACATGAATATAGAACTGGAGGTTCCCTCCCACCTAGCCTACCCAGAGTGCATCTGCTTGTGTGGGAGTGGCAGGCCTCTAAATTGCGACTTTAGAAAACCAGGGCTGGGGTTTTGTTACCACTGCAGTTTGGCACGAAGGACCGAACCAAAGGCATCCTGCAATTCAGAGCTGTGTCTCCTTCCACTCATCCTCAACAGATCAGAGACACAGATTAAAGAAAAACGGGCCAGAGTAAGATGTTTGCAGATGAAGAACAGGACACCAGAGGTGGAAGGCACTAGTTAAGATGCACCCAAAGTGTGAAGTTTGGAGAAGTGGGTCAGGCTTTAAGAGAGAGTCGCACCAGCACCATTGGCTCTGCCATTGGATAGGCTTCAGGGGAGGCACACTGCTTAGATAAGAGGATGTGGAATGCAGCGTGTAGTTTTCACAACCAAGGTAGCGGGTCACCTTCCCCTGGCCCTCAGCTGCCCTGTGTCACAGTCCCGTTGGTTGTGCTCTGCAGGAGTGAAGCTAGGTTATCAATAACTCACAGGATTTACCTTCACAAACAGGCCATCTGAGCCAGCGCATAGAGGTGTCAGGGGCCATTGAGTTTGCCGTAAACAAATTAAATCATCTATGAAATGGTCCCCTTAGTTCCGATGCTTAAGAGGCCTTGGAAAGTGATCTGGGGGTGTGTTTCTATAGATGTGGGGCCCCTATAAGCTGGACCACAAGCATTGTGTGTTGGCCACCTGGTGAATATTGGAGTACCACTGATCTAAGGGAAACCATTAACTTTTTTATCCTGATGCCATGCTGGGTCTTTAAAGACTCAAAAGTATTGACAAACTAATAATAACATATTGTAACAGCTCATGACAGAAGGTGTGTTACCTAACTGACCGTCGTGTTCGCCGATGCTCGTACTGTATTGTGGAGTGTGTAGTGTGCGTACGTGTAAACTACCTGGCTGTCGTCGTGGTCGTCCATGTCGTACTGTGAGACCGGATGCCCCTCGTTCATCTTGTCTCCCAGTAGGAAGCCCAGGCGCGTCATCAGTGTGTTGGCTGCCTCGTCCACAGAGGGAGGGGGGCCCAGCTCCTGGGTCTCCTCACCTGGAGGGATGGAGGGAGAGGGGGAGAGAAAGGAGTCAGGTCAACGCCACAGTCAAGCAATACAGATACCAGGAGAAATATGTACTGATCTGCAGCAGATGAATCCTCAGGGGATCAATTCTCAATTCCGCACCATAATGGGGCAACTCCTTAATCTAGTCAAAGAGCCGTTGGCTTGCTCTCAGTTTAGTTGAATGTGCACTGCTCAATCACCAAAGACAACCACCAAATCTCTCACCATAACACACACATAACTTAGAGACTAATCTGTGCTTGTAAAAATTCCCCCAGACACAACACTACAGTTCCTACAATAAATCCCCTTGGAAGAAGCTCCAGTCCCTTACACACCCTGGCTATCAATCTGTCCTTCAAAAAGAACGTAAGCTATCCCACAATCCCCAGCGGCAGGACGTCAGGTGGACTGTACATCGATCCTGTGTGAGAAGCAGAGGGATGGAGTGAGGGAGGCAAAGCATTGGGGAGAGCAAACGGGCACTGGGACACTGAGGAAGACCAGACTCCACAGGGGAAGGCTTGTTAGGATTAAGAACCCATTTCTTTCATTCAGACCAGGACCCATCCACAAAAATATGTCTGGGAGAAGAGACTGATAAAAAAAAAAAAAGACTTAATTTCGCCACGTATTAGTAGCTTGTGTTCAAGTAGGAGATGTCCCTGCTTAAAAATCCCCCTCTTTCACGAGGACGTCTCTTAATACTAAGTACAATCTGGCTAATCTTCTTGATTAAACAGCATGTTCATATTACATTCAGCCAATCACGTTAATCAAGCTACTGGAATGCTCCGAGCATGTGCTTAATCCTCTGTGATGTTATTTAACCAGCGTCAGTGTGGTCTGCGCTCCGAGCCAATAGAAGAAGACACTAGAACGGCTCTCGTCATCACTACGTGTTCAGCATCCTAATGAGGCGGCAGTCAGTCCAACACAATGACGGCAGATAGGAGAGGACCAACGCCCCGTCTCGATGAAAGAGTGGAGAGAAAGAAGGAAGAGAGAAGAGGAGTAGGCTAGGTGACACTTTTTCTGCTCCTCTGACAGACAGGTTGTTGGTCCTATGGGCAGGTCAAAGGAAGTAACAGGGACCAATAAAAGCAAGAGACGGCCACCTGGAAGCCTGGTCTGTTTGACCGGTGGTAACCAGCCAACACCACCACAGACCATAAATCTGTATCAATGGAGACAACTCTGTGTGTCGACTACTCCGCTGTCAAAGCGACAAAATAAGATTCCTCAACAATGGGGAACACATTGTAATTGACCGCACACACGGATGCACAGCTAGAAACAAAATGCAGGCACTTGTTTTTGCTAACCTTCAAGAGTGGTGGTGGTAGCGTTATTGGCGTAACACATCATAGTACTGTCACTGTTAGAACACATACAGGTTATAAAATGACTGATAAGTCACCTATATCCAAGAGAGAGAGAGAGATGGCACCACAGCTGAGAGACTGCATAGAATCATTGCTCTTCATTTTAATTTATTCTCGACCTAAATATGCCAACTATTTAACTACAAGCACATAAAAAATAAATAGAACAGCTCTTTAGAGATCATCTTTTCTTTCAGATCATGTGAGCCTAAAAATAATAAACACGTACAGATCCAGACACTACTGTATGATCACAGCTATCGTTCACCAGGATGAAACATATGGACTTGAAAAAGAAGCACGTACATTGCAGTGCTCTGGTAGTCCTCCTTTCTCGCCCTCTCTCCACAGAATCTCACCCTGCTGAAGAGAACAATAATGCAGATGGTCGTCATGGCAACTATCAGCGCACTACGGAATGTGCTCCTGGTCTCTCACACGCACGCACGCACGCACACACACGCACGCAGGCTCTTGTCTTTCTTCTACTGGTGGACTTAATGTCACGTTTTGACAGCCTATAATTACTGCTGAATCCCACCGCTGACACCACTATGAGAGTAAATCTCTACAAGGCACATGGCTGGAAAATGTTGTTCATCAAACATGTCTGCTCAGAGGTTTCTCAAGCAGTATGACATTCTTTATAACTGAATGGCGTTGGATCCTTACTAGGACGGAAAAGAGCCCAACCATAACAGTTGACACTTACTGCCCCCCCCCAGAACAGAAGAGACACACACATGAACACACATCTATACTAGAGTGAGCTGTTAACCCCTCCTGGTGAGAGATGTAGACAGTGGGCATTAAATAGGTCAGACTGGCTGCAGGGGGCTGGAGACTGACTGGGGTTAGTGTTGGGGGGTTATTTCAGCGACAGGAATTTTAACAGGAGAGCAGGGGAGGTGGACTGATTTATCACCAACAGGTTATGCCTGTTTGAATGACCCCTGTTGCAGTCATCTGCCAAGGAATACACAGTTAGTGGTTCATGTCCCGAGACTGGAACTAGCTTGTTCTGGGCAGTTCAGGTCAAGCTTGGGTCACTGTAAGAAACCTCAAAAGGCAATAAAGTGCATAGTCAGACAGAACCCATCCTCGTGCGCTGCCCAACATTGTGCTAACTAGTGACTGGCCATGTTTGTAATAGGTATAGTTGAACGGCGTATGGTCACAACAGCAACATTAACTATGTTCTGTTGGTGTGCCATGACGCCCCCCTTTTCCTCACTAGTTAATCAAAACAATAACAGTAGTAGCGTCTCCTCAGCTCCGATGTTAAAGTCATTCCACTCTGGGATACAAGACCCATGGGGATCCTCGTAAACATCCCAAAGTACCTTTGGTCACCGCCTCCTCCATCTCCCAGCAAGCTCTACTCTAACTGAGCGTGGTTCCCGTTCCCGAAAGAGACACTGTAAATTATTTGTTTGCGTTTACTGCAGGGAATAGAAAAACATCAGTTCGGTTGAGGAAACCTCCTGCCTTCTCTTTCAGCAGCTGTAATGTGCGAGGGGCTCAAAACAGGAGAGTTGATAGCTTTATGAGTGAAGGCATATTAACCAATGACTGATATGATAGCATAGCTGGCAGAGGTGGTCAGGCTTCAACCACAACATTTGAATTGCAAAGCCCTTGGAAAGCAGACTCCTCCTTCCAAAGCCAGTAGTGACAAAGCCTTTTGAAACAGCATGTGAAAAAAGATTACGTTGCACTGAAATAGAATACCCCACCAGACAGCAGTGCATTTAATAGCTACAGAATGCTGACTGACGCTAGGAACCCTTCATCTAATAATTTTATTATCATTCCAATGGCACTGACACATTGTTTCCAACTCCTCTGGAGGAGGTTCCCAATGCTTAGAAATCATTACTGTACTTCAACAAATCACAACTATCTTGTAATGCAACTGATTGAAAATGAAATGCCATCATAGGCAGAAATTTGAGTAACGAGTCATCTTACCAACAACAACAACGACACATACTTAACTTGTTGCTAGGTCACCCATTGTTTTGATTACAACTTTGGTGGAAGTCTGAGTTTATATTTTATTTTTAAGACAGACAGAGATAGACCTTTAGGGGAGGTAAGATCACAAATGCCCGAAAGCACTATGCTCCAAAAGTACATGTCCGAAAATAAGTCAGCAAGCTGGTTTGAGTTAGTGGAGCTGCACAGAGCGGAGTGGCTTCGGAGGTTCGTGGAGGAAGAGAGGCAAGGCTGGAAGATGAATGAGATGGGCCTGTCTGTATGGAGATTCAGGAGTAAATACCCTCAACACATCCTGGAGACAGTAGTAAAAGCAGTTGTGGAGACAGTAAATTGAGCACATAGGCTAAATAATTTAATTCTGCATTTCCCGTGCCAGCGAGAGTTAACAAACCACCCATCACTTATTTACAGTTCAACTGTGTCCTCAATATCTCACAAATTAACCAAAATTACATAAACCTCAGTTCAATACAATATAATATTCTTCCTTCTCTAGAGACACTATCCGAGTTTACACGCGCTCTTGGTGCCACCAACTCAATACAACCGAACACCATTTATTTATCTCCCTCCATTTGAGTCTCCACATCTCCAACTAAATATCCCTTAATTGAGACAGATGGCACCTTGGCCATGCCTCCGGTCCATCTCTCTTCGTGACACACACACTCCACACGGAGCCATTCCAATGGATCAAATGTAATGAGCTGAGCTTTATCACAGGCTTTATTACAGACATATTCCATGCCTCCTCATCCTCATCATCACCCAGACCCTCCGCCCTCTCACTGATACCTTGCTCTGGTGAGGGGAGGAATGAGGCCTATGAACTGCAGTACACAGTGAGCGGTTATTAGTCTACACGCTGTCAATCATTGACTATTACTATGGATCGTCTAATGGAGTCAGGTGGGCAGAGAGAGAAAGAACAGCTTTGAATGAGCTGCGATGGACAACGAGACAGCGACAGTCCACATTCAATAGTTCTCCACCCCTACTTTGACCCTTTCTCCTCCTCTTCCATACATTTTCATCTTTGACCGTTAACATTATCGCCATTCTCCACTTCTTCCCACTATTCTCACCTCCTACTTCTCCGCCCATTTCTTGTCCATCACTTCCTCCAGTGTGTCCTGTCTCAGTGTGAGGCAGCTCTGAGGTTTCCTGGGGCAAACAGCAGATATCCGACAACAACATCTGGAATAACGAGGAGACATGACAGACTCCTGTTGCCGTAGTGTCGCCTCCACAACCCTGTTCCCGTCGCAAACACCTTTGTCGCGAACACCTCACTCTTGTGCGGGCACATGCCTTCCACATCGACGCGGCACAATCCATTATAGATAAGAGTGTTGTACCCCCAACGAAGAGCACAAAAGCAGCCCTTGCAAAAAATGGGTCTGTATAGTTCCAGTAGTCTGATGTAAAATGAGCTGGGCTGCTTTGTCCTGGTTCTTTTTTCCAACGTTGGAGCTGGGACGGGACCAGGGGGGAGGCGAGGCCTGCGCTGGCGGTTTGGTTGTTCTGTAAGGCTTCAGAGAATACCGCTGGCTGAGACTTCAACAGAAACCATAAGGAGTCTGAAAGAGTTGGAGTCCAAACACCACAGAGCGAGGGTGGAAAGGAGAGGGAGAGAGAGAGAGAGAGAGGGGGGGGGGGGGGGCAACGAGAAACCACCAAACTCATTCAGCGACCTCAGCATTGCTCTCTGCCTTGCTGTTTAAGTTGGGAGAAACGTCTCACACACACACACACTCTCTCTCTCTCTGACAGATCAGGTCCTGACAGATTGAGGGGTCAGGCTTAACGGAACAGTGCATATCCAGGTCAGTATTCTTGGCACAGGGAGAGGTTGATGTAGGGAGAGAAAGTTCCAATTCTGGAATGGGAGGACCCCCCTCCAAAAAAGGTCCCACAAGCATACACATACATTCACAGAGAAAGACAGACAGAAAAAGGGCATGGAGCCAACGAGAGAGGGAACCACTAAGCAGACAGAGAAAGAGAGAGAGGGCTGGCTTGTGAAGAGGAGGACCAGAGCACAGATGGTAATGCTTATGGGAAGTGTGTCAACCCAGGCTGTGCAGGGGGAGGGTTGAGTTACGCTGTTGTTGGGTCACAGACACGGGGATGGTCAAACGAGGCGCCCAGGGTCGTCACCCCTTTGACCTTGCCTCCCCGAGAGCCGTCTGCAGCGGACAAGGGGGTGTCGGAGTCAGGGTGGGTCATGTGTCACTGCTTTTAAGAGATGGCCAATCTGTCATCCCTGTATGTCTGGTAGGGTCAGTGTTCGGCCTTGTTTGTTAGCTTTACCAAGACAACTACATCCAGCCACAACAGCTGCACTGGGTGTCATCTGATGGAGTTCACTTATACACAAACACACAACGCATAAGTACGGTAACTATAAATGTTGTTGCAAGCCTAGAGACAACTCTTGAAAACAAGTATAAAATTAGTAGGAACAGACACAGAATTCAAACAAAAATATGTATTTTCTCTGCCCAAGGGTGGGGAATACAAAGGGAGTAATTATGAAACACGCATTCCATTAATTGTGGTTTGAAAAACAAAAGAAAACAAACTAAAGCATGTTTGTCTCTTTGAAGTGAAATGCCCACAAAATGTTAAGAATAGATGCTCCCAGAGTTTTAATGTAGCAGTATTTTGACCACAGCAGGTTTTTGTCAGGCTTTCACAATGTGAGAACAGTGAGAATATTCATAGACGGTACAAGTGATTACAAAATGAGTCCTTCCACGGTTTGTTTCTTGACAAGCAGATGTGAAGACTATGCGAGTTCAACAGGCAGCTTTTGGAGATGCCAGCCAGTGCACCAAATCCTGGCCTACTATGTGGAGCTGGAGAGAGTTGAGACTTATAAGAGAATCACAGTCTGGGCTGTGGGGAAGGGAGGGGCCATGCCTCTAAGGCAAACATGGCATCCTATGAAAATAATGTTTAAATGGACGAGGGAATAAAACAGACAGAAATATCAGCCAATGGTAAAATCCGCCTCTCCTTTAAGCTTCCAGTGGGCAACAGTTTTTTTTTAAAGTAACTCTCCAGTGTTTCCAGATTTCTATGAATTATTACCTATATTGAATTAATGAGTGAAATAGTTTTAATTAAGTTTGTTAAAAAGCAGCTTTTCTGTGTTGGAATGGTGTGGGTGTACCCCAACAACAGAAGGGTGTGGGCGTACCCCAACAACAGAAGGGTGTGGGCGTACCCCAACAACAGAAGGGTGTGGGCATACCCCAACAACAGAAGGGTGTGGGCGTACCCCAACAACAGAAGGGTGTGGGCTTACCCCAACAACAGAAGGGTGGGGGCGTACCCCAACAACAGAAGGGTGTGGGCGTACCCCAACAACAGAAGGGTGTGGGCGTACCCCAACAACAGAAGGGTGTGGGCGTACCCCAACAACAGAAGGGTGTGGGCGTACCCCAACAACAGAAGGGTGTGGGCATACCCCAACAACAGAATGGTGTGGGCATACCCCAACAACAGAATGGTGTGGGGGTACCCCAACAACAGAATGGTGTGGGGGTACCCCAACAGAATGGTGTGGGGGTACCCCAACAGAATGGTGTGGGGGTACCCCAACAGAATGGTGTGGGGGTACCCCAACAGAATGGTGTGGGCGTACCCCAACAGAATGGTGTGGGCGTACCCCAACAGAATGGTGTGGGCGTACCCCAACAGAATGGTGTGGGCGTATACTGTTTGAGATAGTTTGAGGTGGGGTTTTTATTTTTTTGCTTTGGCCACAAATATGAGTCAACAACATTATTTGGGTATACAGTGCATTCTGAAAATATTCAGACCCCTTGACTTTTTCCCCAAAAAATTACATTACTGCTTTATTCTAAAATGTATTAAATAATTTGTTCCCCTCAATCTACACACAATACCCCATAATGACAAAACATTTTTGCAAATATATTAAAAATAAACCCTTCGCTATGAGACTCGAAATTGAGCTCAGGTGCATCTTGTTTCCATTGATCAGCCTTGAGATGTTTCTACAACTTCATTGGAGTCCATCTGTGGTAAATTCTATTGATTGGACATGATTTGGAAAGGCCCTGCCAAGCCGCACTGCTTTTTGACACACTGCTCGCATAACCCAGCCGGCCGCATGTGTCAGAGGAAACACCGTACAACTGGCAAACGAAGTCAGCGCACATGCCTGCGCCAGTCGCTAGAGCGGGATGTGACTAGGACAATCCGGACGACACTTAGCCAAATTGTGCCCCGCCTCATGGGTCGCCCAGTTGAAGCCGGGATCGAGCCCAGGTCTCTAGTAACGCCTCTTGCACTGCGTTGCAGTGCCTTAGACCACTGTGCCACTCGGAGGCCCCAAATGCACTGTAAGTTAACAGAATAGTACCTTTTAAAAGTTAGATTTTCACTGGACAATTACTTTGAGACATGTAGACGGTATGAATCACTGAAAAGTGACAGCAGAGTTGATGAGTGAACACTCTGGTTTAACTGGAGATCTGCTCTTGGGTATACAACATTTCTCAAACCGTCTGTCTGCTGGGACGAGCTGTCATTCGTTACATGGGAGAACACCGCAATATGGTTTACCCCCCTAGGTGGGACTTCAAAGTGTTCAGAGCTCATATACTTCCATCATCCTTTGGAGAGAAAAAACTGAGAAAACTGGCATGAGAGCTAGTTGTCAAGGCAAGAGTAGCCACACTCCTCAAAAGCCATCAAAGAACTATGTGCTGTTTCAAGGTCCCTTGCTTGAGTTTAGCTGGAGTTCAACTCCTTCCACAGGCACAAGGAGAGGTTCTGTGAGGTAAAAGTTGCCAGAAAACTAATTGCAGCTTGAAGACTGCATAGTCCAGTAATGTAAAAACACTTCTCGGAGTGGGTGAGACAATTCTCCTCAGGAGATACCAAAACGTGACACATTCCTTGAACCAACCAATATGTTTATTAATTGAGAGGACTGTGAAAGAAGGGTGCCTTGTTTTCCAAGGAAGTGTCATTCTAGGCTTAACATCTTTTCTCAGGTTAGAACAGTATGGAGATGACGTCTTGGTGGAATTGGCACATCCCTCCATGCTCCACTCAAACAAACAAATTTCAAGGTGACAAATCCAGTCTGTCATCTTTGCTCTCTCCTAGCTTCAAGCTCTGGCAACAACATGTGAGAAATCTGTTTAATACTCCCAAGATAACATATTTAGTGTCTATTCTCTGCAATAGCACTACCTCGTAATGGCTGAAGAGCTGAACAATGGCAAAAAAAAAAAAGAGATCTGAATGCCAGATGTTGCATTTCTATTTACATGGTGAGATATTTATAGACAGAAAATTGGGTTAAGAACCACTTTCTGTCATGCAACAACAACTTACATAAGCCCGCTGAACAGCGAATACACTGGTGCAGAGCACAAAGGAGTTGAACCAGTAAACACTGGGTCGCATCACAGGCACTACTACAAGAACCACTAACAATGCTACGTCCTTGTTCTCTCCAGGTTATTCCTCATTGGATGGAGATGCTAACTCTGCCCGCCAGCTGTCAAGCCCAGAGAGAACCTCCCCATCGCCCAAGAACTCCAACGGACGCATCTTCCATTAAAGCTTATGCTTACCATTCCCTTTGGTCTACCCCTGGAACGCTCAAAGGAAGCCAATGAGAGGTTGTGAGTGAGTGGGGGGGGGGGGGGGGGGGGGGGGGGAGAATAGAGTGTAGGTTAGCGGAGGGGGGCAAAGCGGTGGAAATTAATAAGATGGTGTAAGTGCATCATGGGCGTAGAAAATCCCTCCAGGGACAGATGTGACATTTCTCTGAGGCAGCACTTTCCAGGAAGGGAAGGGGCTTTAAAATACCCTCCTCCATAGGGGGCTGGGTTGTCACTATGATGGATTCACAAATCCTGCTAACGAGATTACAGAAACAGAAAATATGTTTGTGAGCGAGCGGTCGCAGAGCACGCTCAGGCCGGCCGAGCAGTGTGTCACGTGTGCAGTCATGCGTGTGCAGCACTCTGTGTGTGTGAGAGTAGGATATTCCTATTTCTGACTTCTATAGTCAAGACATAGCTGAGAGATGGATTAAAAAGCCAGTGTCTGAATAAATATGTGAGCATAAGTACATGTAGAACAGCACATACTTTATCATATGTCGTGCAGTTCTTCAACATAGCTGGAAGAGCGTGGGTTTAATCCATAATACACCCTAGGAGTAAAAGTCTTGTCTTGATCATTCATTTATAGGAGCTGGTGGAGTTGAAAAGATTGCATAATTAGAACCTGCCATCTGCACTGGGGCTACATGATCAAATTAGCAATAAGACATGTTGAATGCCAAACCCAATGTCGTGAATCCTAAGAAACAACACCATGATACAAACAAAAAACAAAGCACTTCATAAAAGCAGACATGATGCTACTGTACCGCAAAAGCAACTCCCATTCGTTGATCTAGCATTGCTCATTCACAATGGCAGATGAAAAAAAGAAAAATGGCAGTGGTGGCCAGCAAATCTATCACAATCCCATCTACACACACCTCCGCTGTCACACATTGACCCATCACCCCGAGAGGCCTGGGATGTGAGCCGCGGTAACACACGTCCCACACTCCATTACTGAGCCATTAGAGGGCGAGCGTTCACACGTGAGGTGGCTACGAGGTGAAACCCCCTTGTCTCATGCCTCCCGCCTTGGGTCATCCATCAGGCTAGTTGACTGTGAAGGTCACCACCATATTGTGTACTGGACTGTGCAACGCCATAACGGCCTCCGTAAATACAGTAGAAACACACTCACTAGCATACATGCTACAGTACGAGAGCAGGGCTAACAAGCCAGTAGCCACTAGCGCCTGCTCGGTGATCGATGGCAAGTGCAGACGATTTGTCCAATGCTATTGTTGCGGTTATTATCTAATTACCTGGCATGCTTACCCGGTTTGACTTACAAGAGCAATTTTCACTAGCACAAGACATTTGTCGGGAATAGCTCTGGTAGGTCATATTACAAAAACAATAACGATTGGCAGGTCATATTGAACAGCACTGGCTGGTACAATGAGAGTAATCATTTATGGGGTATTGCAGGGCTATGTAAACAGAACACAATGATAACAATAAGAAACGGATGCTGTGACAATGACACAGACACTCACTTAAATAGCAATAATGTTTACAGGAAACAAAGAGGAAGAAAAATAATGGAAAAGGTGGCAAACCAGTGGAGGCTGCTGAGGGGAGGACGGCTCATAATAATGGCTGGAATGGAGTAAAGGGAATTTCATTCACTCCATCCCAGCCATTATACTCTATTTCAGCCATTATACTCCATTTCAGCCATTATTATGAGCAGTTCTCCCCTCAGCAGCCTCCACTGGGCCAAACCTATTGTCATTTTTGATTGGACATAAATGGCACACTATGACTTCTTTAGGACTTTAGAGGCCTGTTTCTACCTCCAATATGCAAATAGTTTAAAGTTTAAATACCTGAATATCTACTGTACTGTGCATTTTATGGATTTAGTTTCTACAGCGAGAAGACTAAGAGACCCTTATCAACCAATGCAATAATGTGAAAAATGGAAAACAGGCAATGCTCCATCACACCATCTCTCTACTGAAATACTGTGTAAGACTGCTGGAAAAAGTCCATCAGAATGTATTGGAAAGGAGCATCAATCTCATCATAACTTACTTCATCTGTAGCCTAATAAACAGCATGCTTTCCCGATGAGTCGTAGTAGAAAGACCAAAGAAAATATTGTGTGACACCAAGTGTACTTCGATATGGTTATTATATCAATATTGGCTCACATAATTAAAAGATCCAATATTGTCTAGCGTATTTTGATTTGCCGACATTTGGAAAGCTTACCGACAAAGTTGCTGTTTCCATCAGGCATTTAGTGACATTTTTTTTCCCCCCAACGTACTTTATTGGCATACTGTATGTGTCATGTCGTTAAATCAGAGACGATATGAAGTAGTGGTGGAGATGGTGTAGCGTGATTAGTCTCCCTAACGAGGACTGTTTGTTTACGTGTGTGAAATAGTGACAGCTGCCTTCCTTCCTCCGCGTGGGTTCCTCTTATGTAAGCTGTTTCCTTGACGAACGAGAGGTGCCTCAGAGTGTGTCCTGAGTTGCCATGACCGCCCACACCAAGCCACACCGGCTTTGGCTTGGCTGTAGGATTTCCCAGGGGAATACACCTGTGGGTTGAGGTGGTGGCTTCTCTGAATTTCAGAAGTTTACATACGCTCAATTAGTATTTGGTAGCGTTGCCTTTAAATAAATTAACTTGGGACAAATGTTTCGGGTAGCCTTCCACAAGCTTCCCACAATAAGTTGGGTGAATTTTGGCCCATTCCTCCTGATAGAACTGGTGTAACTGAGTCAGGTTTGTAGGCCTCCTTGCTCGCACACGGTTTTTCAGTTCTGCCCTCAAATTTTCTATAGGATTGAGGTCAGGGCTTTGTGATGGCCACTCCAATACCTTGACATTGTTGTCCTTAAGCCATTTAACCACAACTTTGGAAGTATGCTTGGGGTCATTGTCCATTTGGAAGACCCCTTTGCGACCAAGCTTTAACTTCCTGACAAATGTCTTGAGATGTTGCTTCAATATATCCACATAATTTAACTTCCTCATGATGCCATCTATTTTGTGAAGTGCACCAGTCCCTCCTGCAGCAAAGCAGCCCCACAACATGACGCTGCCACCCCCGTGCTTCACGGTTGGGATGGTGTTCTTCGGCTTGCAAGCATTCCTTTTTCCTCCAAACATAAATGGTCATTATGGCCAAACAGTTCTATTTATGTTTCATCAGACCAGAGGACATTTCTCCAAAAAGTACGTTCTTTGTCCCCATGTGCAAACCGTAGTCTTGCTTTTTTATGGCGGTTTTGGAGCAGTGGCTTCTTCTTTGCTGAGCGGCCTTTCAGGTTATGTCGATATAGGACTCGTTTTACTGTGGATATAGATACTTTTGTCCCTGTTTCCTCCAGCATCTTCACAAGGTCCTTTGCTGTTGTTCTGGGATTTATTTGCACTTTTCGCACCAAAGTACGTTCATCTCTAGGAGACAGAACGCATCTCCTTCCTGAGCAGTATGACGGCTGTGTGGTCCCATGGTGTTTATGCTTGCATACTATTGTTTTTACAGATGAACATGGTACCTTCAGGCGTTTGGAAATTGCTCCCAAGGATGAACCAGACTTGTGGAGGTCTACAATTTTTTTTCTGAGGTCTTGGCTGATTTCTTTTGATTTTGTCGAGCAAAGACCAAATAAGTTTGAAGGTAGGCCTTGAAATACATCCACACGTACACCTCCAATTGACTCAAATGATGTAAATTAGCCTATCAGAAGCTTCTAAAGCCATGACATCATTATGTGGAATTTTCAAAGATGTTTAAAGGCACAGTCAAACTTCTGACCCACTGGAATTGTGATATAGTGAATTATAAGTGAAATAATCTGTCTGTAAACAATTGTTGGAAGAATTACTTGTCATGCACAAAGTAGATGTCCTAACCAACTTGCCAAAACTATAGTTTGAATAGTGGTTAAAAAATGAGTTTTAATGACTTCCACCTAAGTGTATGTAAACTTCCAACTTCAACTGTACATACAAAACCGACATGCAACAGACTAACCAGCAATTATAACATATAGAGAGGAACTCGTCCTCTAAGCATTCCTCTATTTCCAGAGTCTGCTGTCGTTAGTGTGGTGGTGGTGGTGGTAAAAGAGTACTTGTACAGAGCCTTCTGAAAGTATTTACTCCACATTGTTACGTTACATTTAATCCATCCAAAATTGATTAAATGTTGTTGTTTTTTCACCCATCTACACACAATACCCCATAATTAAAGTGAAAACATGTTTAGAAATGTTAGCAAATTTATTGAAAATGAAATACAGAAATATCTAAAAATATTAGAATCAGGTTTTGTAGCGATTACTGCTGTGAGTCTTTCTGGGTAAGTCTCTAAGAGCTTTGCACACCAGGATTGTACAATATTTGCACGTTATTCTTTTCAGAATTATTCAAGCTCTGTCAAGTTGGTTGTTGGTCATTGCTAGACAGCCATTTTCAAGTCTGTAACTAGGCCACTCAGGAACATTTCATGTCGTCTTTGTAAACAACTCGTGTATAATTGGCCTTGTGTTTTAGGTTATTGTCCTGCTGAAAGGTGAATTTGTCTCCCAGTGTCTGTTGGAAAGCAGACTCAGCCAGGTTTTCCTATAGGAATTTGGCCTGTGCTTATCATTAAAAAAACCTCCCTAGTCCTTGCAGATGACAAGCATGGCCATAACGTGATGCAGCCACCAACATGTTTGAAAATAGGAAGAGCGGTACTCAGTGATGTGTTGTGTTTGGCCCCAAACATATTTTTCTTTTTATTTAGGACGTAAAGTTCTTTGCCACATTTTTCACAGTTTTACTTTAGTGCCTTATAGCTAACAGGAATCCTGAACATTTAGCAACAAAAGGGGTTGAATACTTATTGACTTAGGACATTTTAGTTGTACATTTTTGATTCATTTGTAAAAATAAAAATAATAGTAAAAAAAAAAAAAGTAACATAATTCCACTGACATTATTGGGTACTGTGTGTAGGCTAATTTTAAATTCAGGCTGTTGCACAACAAAATGTGGAAAAAGGGGTGTGAATACTTTCTGAAGGCAATGTATGTCTAAGTCCAGCAAAATAAGTGTGTTGAACTTCTGTTGTCACGGTAACAACGTGGGAGGCGGGGGGGGGTGTAAAGGACAACAATTAGAGAGTAAACAATGCTGAAAGCTATAGCCAATGGCAGGCAGAGGAAGGAAGGTGGGAAGAGAGAGCCGGGCAAAGATAGTTAAGTAGAAAGACTAATGTGGTTACGGTTACCAGGGGAACATGACGCCCTTCTTTTCTCAGTCTCTTGCGTCATTCACTTTCCTCAATCACTTAATCCATCTCATAGCAATAGGTTATTTTTAGGGATTATTCATAATAGACCACCACTGAGTAGAGAACATTCAGAAAAACAAGGACACAATGAGATCAATAGTGAAAATGAACATTGGAAGCAAATCAAAACCCCAATAATATTTTTTCCTTAGGTGCTGTACCACCTAGGAAAATGGGGACAACAGCATAGCTACATGGGGAGGCTCAGATTATGGGGAAAGAAACACTGCCATGCTCTGGGCACCCAGGCCTGTGTGGAGTGTGGTCTGGCAGCTAGAATGGCTAGGCTACACGGCGACACCGTAGTGACTGACTGCCACCAACAGCAGGAGCACTCAAGCGGTCTGCGCCACACGCCTATTGACTGGCTGCCAGGCTCATAATTGAATCTCCAGCCCTTATTCCGCTCAGACGCTGTTGGATTAGCTAATGGTGTCCTGGTGAGTACTTCTCCCTCTCTCCTCATCTCTCTCCACCCACTATCTCTGAATCTCACTCTCTAAGTGTCTTTCTTTTCGTTACTTTCTCTGAGCATCCATCCTTCCTCTCCATCTTGAAGTAATCAAACATTAAGTAAAAAGGAGCTTCAGCTTTGTTTTCACCGATTCCAGTCATGTCAGGTGAGTGGTTATAAGATACCTCATGGAAGGGAGGCAAGAATATATAAAAAAAAAAAAAAATTAATAGTGCGTGTTAACTTCAGGGGCTAAGAGGTCAAAAGCCAATATTCAGTCCCTGGCAGGAAGCATCTCTCACATTGATTTCCATCATTAGCGTGTCTATGTACGCCATATACGCCATAAGCCTGCTAGCCCCGGCCTGCTAGCACTCTGAACGCCGTGCCTCCTCGCTCGCCTAGTGCTGCGCCCACTGAACTGCTCTCTGGCTCACCTCTTTGCTGCTCATCGGATCCTATGATTGCTCAGCTTCACAGCTGATGCCTGCAGGACTGTTTGGTTATATGGTATTTCTTTCTGTTTAACTACCAGGCCCCAGGTCCTGTGTGTAGCATATCACATTTTCTCTAACTGACCCTCTTTGTCCATTCATCGCCATTACCCGTCGTTGTCTTAACCCTCTTAATTAACTTATTTTTTTGCCCCTCATTAACTGTTTGTTTTATGCCCCTTTCTTATTTCAATATGCCTTGTCTGTTGCTGTTTAGGTTAGCTATTATTGTTTTATTTCACTGTAGAGCCCCCAGTCCCGCTCAACTGGCCTCTGATAGCTCTTTTGTCCCTCCCCCCACACATGCGGAGACCTCACCTGGTGCAACCTCTCTCTTCATTACCCAACGCCTAGGTTTACCTCCACTGAACTCACATCCTACTATACCCTTGGCTATACATTATGCCCTCAATCTATTCCACCACGCCCAGAAATCTGCTCCTTTTATTCTCTGTACCCAACGCACTAGACGACCAGTTCTTAATGCCTTCAGCATTAAGAACTGCTCCCCCTTTGTTCCTCTGGTGATGTTGAGGTAAACCCAGGTCCTGTTGCTCCCAGCATTACACCTATTCCCCAGGCGCTCTCATTTGTTGACTTCTGTAACCGTAAAAGCCTTGGTTTCATGCATGTCAACATTAGAAGCCTCCTCCCTAAGTTTGATTTATTCACTGCTTTAGCACACTCCGCCAACCCGGATGTCCTAGCTGTGTCTGAATCCTGGCTCAGGAAGGCCACCAAAAATTCGGAAATTTCCATCCCCAACTACAATATTTCCCGTCAAGATAGAACTGCCAAAGGTGGCGGAGTTGCAATCTACTGCAGAGATAACCTGCAGAGTTCTGTCATATTGTCCAGGTCTGTGCCCAAACAGTTTGAGCTTCTACTCTTAAAAATCCACCTTTCCAGAAATAAGTCTCTCACTGTTGCCGCCTGTTACAGACCCCCCATAGCCCCCAGCTGTGCCCTGGACTCCATATGTGAATTGATTGCCCCCCATCTATCTTCAGAGTTTGTACTGTTAGGTGACTTAAACTGGGATATGCTTAACACCCCGGCTGTCCTTCAATCTAAGATAGATGCCCTCAATCTCACACAAATGATCAAGGAACCCACCAGGTACAACCCAAAATCCGTAAACATGGGTACCATCATTGATATCATCCTGACTAACTTGCCCTCCAATTACACCTCCTCTGTTTTCAACCAGGATCTCAGCGATCACTGCCTCATCGCCTGCGTTCGCAATGGATCAGCGGTCAAACGACCACCCCTTATCACTGTCAAACGCTCCCTAAAACACTTTGCGAGCAGGCCTTTCTATTCGATCTGGTCCAGGTATCCTGGAAGGATATTGACCTCATCCCGTCAGTAGAGGACGCCTGGTTGTTCTTTAAAAATGCTTTCCTCACAATCTTAAATAAGCATGCCCCTTTCAAAAAACGTAGAACTAAGAACAGATATAGCCCTTGGTTCACCCCAGACTTGACTGCCCTTGACCAACACAAAAACATCCTGTGGCGTACTGCATTAGCATCGAATAGCCCCCGCGATATGCAGCTATTCAGGGAAGTCAGGAACAAGTACACACAGTCAGTTAGAAAAGCAAAGGCCAGCTTTTACAAACAGAAATTTGCTTCCTGTAGTACTAACTCCAAAAAGTTCTGGGACACTGTAAAGTCCATGGAGAATAAGAGCATCTCCTCCCAGTTGCCCACTGCATTGAGGCTCGGAAACACTGTCACCACCGATAAATCCACGATAATCGAAAATTTCAATAAGCATTTTGCTACGGCTGGCCATGCTTTCCACCTGGCTACCCCTACCCCGGCCAACAGCTCTGTGCCCCCGGCAGCTACTTGCCCAAGCCCCCCCCGCTTCTCCTTCACCCAAATCCAGACGGATGATGTTCTGAAAGAGCTGCTAAATCTGGACCCCTACAAATCTGCTGGGCTAGACAATCTGGACCCTCTCTTTCTGAAATTATCAGCCAAAATTGTTGCAACACCTATCACTAGCCTGTTCAACCTCTCTTTCGTATCGTCTGAGATCCCTAGAGATTGGAAAGCTGCCGCGGTCATCCCCCTCTTCAAAGGGGGAGACACTCTAGACCCAAACTGTTATAGACCTATATCCATCCTGCCCTGCCTTTCTAAAGTCTTCGAAAGCCAAGTTAACAAACAGATAACTGACCACTTCGAATCCCACCGTACCTTCTCTGCTATGCAATCTGGTTTCCGAGCTGGTCATGGGTGCACCTCAGCTACGCTCAAGGTACTGAACGATATCATAATCGCCATCGATAAAAGACAGTACTGTGCAGCCGTCTTCATCGACCTGGCCAAGGCTTTCGACTCTGTCAATCACCGCATTCTTATTGGCAGACTCAACAGCCTTGGTTTCTCAAGTGATTGCCTTGCCTGGTTCTCCAACTACTTCGCAGACAGAGTTCAGTGTGTCAAATCGGAGGGCCTGTTGTCCGATCCTCTGGCAGTTTCTATGGGGGTGCCACAGGGTTCAATTCTTGGGCCAACCCTTTTCTCTATATACATCAACGATGTCGCTCTCGCTGCTGGTGACTCTGTGATCCATCTCTACGCAGACGACACCATTCTGTATACATCTGGCCCCTCTTTGGACACTGTGTTTACTAACCAAACAAGCTTCAATGCCATACAACAGTCCTTCCGTGGCCTCCAACTGCTCTTAAATGCTAGTAAAACCAAATGCATGCTTTTCTATCGAACGCTGCCCGCACCTGCCCACCGGACTATCATCACTACTCTCGACGGGTCCAACTTAGAATACGTGGACACCTACAAATACCTAGGCGTCTGGTTAGACTGTAAACTCAACTTCCAGACTCACATCAACCATCTCCAATCCAAAATTAAATCCAGAATCGGCTTCCTATTTCGCAACAAAGCCTCCTTCACTCATGCTGCAAAACTTGCCCTTGTAAAACTGACTATCCTACCGATCCTTGATTTCGGCGATGTAATTTACAAATTAGCCTCCAACACTCTGCTCAGCAAATTGGATGTAATCTATCACAGTGCCATCCGTTTTGTTACCAAAGCCCCATATACTACCCACCACTGCGACCTGTATGCTCTCGTTGGCTGGCCTTCATTATATATTCGTCGCCAAACCCACTGGCTCCAGGTCATCTATAAGTCTTTATTAGGTAAATCCCCGCCCTATCTCAGCTCACTGGTCACCATAGCAACACCCACCCGTAGCATGCGCTCCAGCAGGTATATCTCACTGGTCACCCCCAAAGCCAACACCTCCTTTGGCCGCCATTCCTTCCAGTTCTCCGCTGCCAATGACTGGAACGAATTGCAAAAATCATTGAAGCTGGAGGTTCCTATCTCCCTTACTAACTTTAAGCATCAGCTGTCAAAGCTGCTTATCGTTCACTGCACCTGTATATAGCCCTTCTGTAATTAGCCCACACTACTACCTCATCCCCATATTTATTTGTATTATTTTTCGCTAATCTTGCACTCCAGTATCTCCATTTGCACATCATAATTTGCACATCCTTCATTCCCGTGTTAATGCTAACCTGTAATTTATATCACCACTATGGTCTATTTATTGTCCTACCTCCGAACCTTATTGCATTTTGCACTACATTTTGCACTCTGTATATAGATTTTCTATTGTGTTTTTTGACTATGCTTGTTTACTGTGTAACTCTGTGTTGTTGTTTTTGTCGCACTGCTTTGCTTTGTCTTGGCCAGGTCGCAGTTGCAAATGAGAACTTGTTCTCAACTGGTTAAATAAAGGTGAAATAAAATAAAAAATTAAATATAGCCAACCCTTTTGTTTCCAGGATGAAAAATGCGGGACTAATGCCTCGAAAACATTTCAGTGCGAGACGGATAGGAAATCCAATTGGCTAACAGGATCCCTCCATGTCATCTGCCTGCTGGTGTCCAGTGAGAGCTGCCCCACTTAAAACCTAATCAGTAATCACTGTTTAATTCCCTCCCTAACAGCCTGACCCAGGATAAAGACATTAAGAGACGATATTATCTTAAATCCACCAGAATGCATATTGGACATGCATTTTTTATTTTATTTAACTAGGCAAGTCAGTTAAGAACAAATTCTTATTTACAGTGAAGGCTTACCAAAAAGGCAAAAGACCTCCTGCGGGGATGGGGGCTGGGATTAAAAATAAAAATATAAATATAGGACCAAGCACACATCACGACAAGAGAGACAAAACAACACTACCAAAAGAGATACCCTAAGACAACAACATAGCAAGGCAGCAACACAGCATGGTACAGTAGCAACGTAACATGACAACAACATGGTAGCAACAAAACATGGTAGCAGCACAAAACATGGTACAAACATTATTGGGCACAGACAACAGCACAAAGAGCAAGAAGGTAGAGATAACAATACATCACGCAAAGCAGCCACAACTGTCAGGAAGAGTGTCCATGATTGAGTCTTTGAATGAAGAGATTGAGATAAAACTGTCCAGTTGGAGTGTTTGTTGCAGCTCGTTCCAGTCGCTAGCTGCAGCGAACTAAAAAGACGAGCGACCCAGGGATGTGTATGCTTTGGGGACCTTTAACAGAATGTGACTGGCAGAACAGAACAGTAGAGATCTCAGATAAGGGGGAGTGAGGCCTAAGAGGGTTTTATAAATAAGCATCAACCAATGGATCTTGCGACGGGTATACAGAGATGACCAGTTTACAGAAGAGTATAGAGTGCAGTGATGCGTCCTACAAGGAGCATTGGTGGCAAATCTGATGGCCAAATGGTAAAGAACATCTAGCCGCTCGAGAACACCCTTACCTGCCGATCTATAAATGATGTCTCCGTAATCTAGCATGGGTAGGATGGTCATCTGAATCAGGGTTAGTTTATGAAAGCATCAAGCTAGATATGGACGCATAGGAGGTAATAGTATATAATACGCTTTGAGAATATGACTAGGATATTTAATGTTTGTCTAACACAGATGGACACAGAAACCCAGAGACAGATAGGCAGACCTGGCAAACAAACCCTTAACAATGGCTAAGGCACAACTGCTCAATCTACAATGCATCCAATACAAAGTGTTGCTCGGACCTAATATAGGCTAAACTGAGGACAATAATCGTAACAAGACCATTTCAAAACATTCCAAACATTAAAAAAACAATCCCCATAGATACAGGAATGTATATGTAGTACAACAAAACAACTTGAACAAATAAATACCAGATTAAATGAATGATATCTGTGACTGGGCTATCGGGTCACATATGTTTATTAAACAACCAAATATACATTAAAAATCGGCAGAGAAAGCCTTCCATGCCATAACAATCCTAAAACCACAACAGTTCATATCAGTTATGACACAGGCAGCTAGAATGTGAACTAGCATATACTGTATAGCGACTCTACGCTCACACTAGCAGACGAGTGGGAAAAGACTACATGCAACGCACAATATATATCACCACAACGTTTACAAAAAGAGGGAGAGTGTTTGTGGGGGAAACCCCAACAGAAACAACAGTTTGGAGAGGAACAATGAGTGTTTATAAGGGGTCCGAGAAATAAAATGGAGATGTTGGGTGCCTGCCAAATCCTGGTGGATTCAGAGGAAGCGGAACAGGGGTAGAGAACGAGAGAGAGAGCGAGAGAGCCAGAGAACATGTTAAAATGAAAGACCTATATAATGTATATTAATATTCAAATCTGTGTCCTGGTTCACTTCCTCCAAATACACGTCACACCCTTCTTTGACACACTGGCACATTTGTTTGTGACCTCTATGAGAATCGTGAAACACCCTGACCAGTCACTTTATGAGGTGGACAATTAAGAGTGTTTGCAACATTCACACCTCATAACCGGCTGTCTCACCCTTCTGCAAGGTTGGATGGAAGAGGAAAAAGGGAGAGAAAGAAGGGGGGGAACCCAAACTAGCACACCCTGGTGGCCTGAACAGAAAACTACACTGTGAGCTCCATCTTATCTTGCGTTGAGAAGCTGTATTGAAAAATAACTATCCAATTAGAGCCCTTCATCTTCACAAGCGTGTTGTGGTCCTCGCCTGTTTTGATAGCCAGCATGTGAAATGGTGGCCTGTTGCCATCTATGGGGAAGATTTCAGAGAGAAGCCTTGTTATGTTATCTGGGCCAGACAGTGTCAATGAGCAATGTCAATGTCACAGTCACAGTCGGCTTACCAGCCTCTTTAAGAGCCCCAGCTTCCCGCCGAGATGGGGTGGGGGGGGTAAGTGATGTAGGATTATGGGGGCTAACAAGAGCGATGGCCAACTCCACCCTCATTACTTTCAACAATTATTGGATGGAGGATTTGACATGGATCATTTTTGGGCTTCTTGAAAGCCTCTAAACTATGACACTGCAGGGAGTTGAATACTGAGGAAAACTAGTTCAGACAAACAAGAACTCAGCTTCTCATGGAAATCCTTCTTGAAATACCTGTACTTGAAAAACCCATCCCCAACACATTGCTATAATTTCTGCTTTTATTTCTTTCATCACATTCCCAGTGGGTCAGAAGTTTACATACACTCAATTAGTATTAAGTAGCATTGCCTTTAAATTGTTTAACTTTTGGCCCATTCCTTGTGACAGAACTGGTGTATCCGAGTCAGGTTTGTAGGCCTCCTTGCTTGCACACGGTTTTTCAGTTCTGTCCAAAAATGTTCTAAAGGATTGAGGTCAGGGCTTTGTGATGGTCACTCCAATACCTTGACTTTGTTGTCCTTAAGCCATTTTGCCACAACTGTGGAAGTATGCTTGGGGTCATTGTCCATTTGGAAGACCCATTTGCGACCAAGCTTTAACTTCCTGACTGATGTCTTGAGATGTTTCTTCAATATATCCATATAATTTTCCTTCCTCATGATGCCATCTATTTTGTGAAGTACACCAGTCCCTCCTGCAGCAAAGCACCCCCAAAACATGATGCTGCCACCCCCGTGCTTCATGGTTGGGATGGTGTTCTTCGGCTTGCAAGCATCCCCCTTTTTCCTCCAAACATAACGATGGTCATTATGGCCAAACAGTTCTATTTTTGTTTCATCAGATCAGAGGACATTTCTCCAAAAAGCACAATTTTGTCCCCATGTACAGTTGCAAACCATAGTCTAGCTTTTTTCTGGCGGTTTTGGAGCAGTGACTTCATCCTTGCTGAGCGGCCTTTCAGGTTATGTCGATATAGGACTCGTTTTACTGTGGATAAAGATACTATTGTACCTGTTTCCTCCAGCATCTTCACAAGGTCTTTTGCTGTTGTTCTGGGATTGATTTGCACTTTTCACACCAAAGTACATCTCTAGGAGACAGAACGCATCTCCTTCCTGAGCGGTATGACGGCTGCGTGGGCCCATGGTGTTTATACTTGCGTACTATAGTTTGTACAGATGAAAGTGGTACCTTCACACATTTGGAACTTGCGCCTAAGGATGAACCAGACTTGTGGAGGTCTACAATTTATTTTGCTTTTCCCATGATGTTGAGAAAAGAGGCACTGAGTTTGAAGGTAGGCCTTGAAATACATCCACAGGTACACTCCAATTGACTCAAATGATGCCAATCAGCCTATCAGAAGCTTCTAAAGCCATGACATAATTTTCTGGAATTTTCCAAGTTTCCAAGTCAACTTAGTGTATGTAAACGTCTGACCCACTGGAATTGTGATATCGTGAATTATAAGTGAAATAATCTGCCTGTAAACAATTGTTAGATGAATTACTTGTGTCTTGTACAAAGTAGATGTCCTAACCGACTTGCCAAAACTATAGTTTGTTAACATGAAATCTGGGGAGTGGTTGAAAAATGAGTTTTAATGACTTAAGTGTATGTAAACTTCCGACTTCAACTGTATATAGCACTTTTCAAGGACCCAATATCCCAGTCGCCATCTCTTTCTCACACACTTTCCCACCTCTCAGTCATACTGTGATGCATCCTACTATCCATAGACAAATACTTGCATGTCACACATTCACATGACAAACCATCAAAACATGCCATTCAAATCTCTCACACACACACAATTCATTTTCTCGTCCACACCATCATTACACACTCCCATCCCTATCACACACCATCTCTCCCCCCCCTCTGAATTACTCATAGCCACTCCCCTATCACAAACACCCTGGCATCCTGGGGGGGGGGGGGGGGGGGGGATGTATGAGTTGTATGAGTTTACACCAGTGGAATGGTAAAGCAGAGGGGGGCTCAGTGAAGGGGGTGACAGGTCCTCGTTCACCCAGTGGGCCTTATCTCAGTACCATAATGAGGACTCAGCAGGGAGGCACAACCAGCCTTATGAGGACTGGCGTCATGCTGTATCGTGGGGGACAATTCTCAGTTTATATGAAAGTGTTGGTTGTGATATAAGCAGAGCAGCCCCCTGTGACTAATTGGTTCATCTTCAAAAGGGGCCGGGAGCCACAGTGTGCTACTTGGATAGGATGAACTGGCCAGAAATGTAATTCAGTTCGATGTGACAGGTCTGACTCCTGAGACCCTGAATACAGTTCAAATGGAGTTAGAACCAAGTGGGAGATGTCGTCAGCGTTAACAATACCAACTCTACATGCATCAGGCACAAAACAAAGCTCCTTGATACTTCTCGCTTTGTCCACGCAGTAGTACTGAACTAAGGACAGCAGTAAGTTTGTTTATGCCAAACCTCACCTAGTGTGTGTACTGACCAAAACTGAACAAGGACCAGTGTTTGAGTAACTACCTGAGAGCCTCTTGGTGGGTTGCAGTCTCATGTTGAGGGCCTGGTGGGAGAGTAGGGGGGAGGAGGGCAGCGAGCGTGACACGCCCTCCATGATGCGGATGTGCTGCATGCCCTCGGTCACCGGGAGAGGAGGCACCCCGTAGTCGTCCTCAAACAGCCCGTCACCCTCTGTGGAGCCGCCGCCTGGGAAGGAGAGACGGAGAGGGTTCATATAGTCATGTATAATTCATATACACAGTGACAGAAATTGAAATTTGACATCAACTACTGTTCACAAAAGAGACCTAAAATCAACACACTGACATAATACATTATCACCACTCACAATATAGGGAAGAGATACACACACACACACCCCAATCGCTCGCTGACACATTTCATTAACAGCACACTCCGTATCATCTCTGCTGTGTCAACACCTCCAGTTTTAGATGCGGTTGAGGCTGCAGTTTCACCGTACAAGCTGGCATACCTCTGCAACTGTCATCCTAGTGTTAACGGATGGGTCCATTTTGTTTCTTTCCCAGACAAGCACCTGCCTGGTGTCTGGTTGGGTAAACAGCGTGCTAATTAGGATAGGCTAGGATAGCACAGCCACTAGGCATGCTGGAATGTCATCCTAAAGTGACAGAAAATGTCAGCTGGAACATTCAATATCTCTGACTGTGCCAGATATCTAAATATAGCAGAAACTAATGATGATCAATACAAATGTATCCAATTGATCAAGACTAAAGGCAAAGACTGAATGTGACATTACTCTATCCTCCTCCTCCTCCTTTCTTCAGCACACTAGACGTTTCCCCAGGCAACAGCAGGTAGCCTAGCGGTTAAGAGCATTGTTCCAGTACCCGGCAAGGTGTAAAAATCTGTTCTGCCCTTGAGCAAGGCAGTTAACCCTCAACAACTTTGAAAACGATTAAGACAGACCCGAACCGCTCTGATTCTGAGGGGTCTTGTTAAACACGGAAGACACATTTCGGTTGAATGCATTCAGTTGAGCAACTGACTAGGTATCCCCTTTACCCTAATGTGATTGGACGGTGACCTCAGTGTGATGAGGGATAGATTACATGTTGTAGGACTAATTAACTGTTAGTTACATCACAGAATTAACATTAATAATGTCAGGAATCACAGTACAGTGCCACCATGTCATGTGTGTCAGGTGACAGGTGACACTGGCTGAAGATGACACCAGGTGACACTGGCTGAAGATGACACCAGGTGACACCAGAAGCAGTGTGTCACGCTGGAAACCCATGTGACACTGTACAAGACCACACCAATTAACATGTATTAGTAGACAGGGGATGGGAAGGTGGGGGGCAAAGGTGAAAACAGATTGTCACATATCATTCTATACACAGAGATGCACTCAGTCAGAGGAACAGCAGGTTGATTGGAAGACAGACACACACACCACGTTTGGATTCTGTTTTACCAATGTGTGTGTGTTGTTTTAATTGTGTGATGTGACTAAGTGTGTGTTCCCCCTTGTGTCTCTGTGTTCGACTGTGCTAGATGTCTTTCAGACTGTGTGTGTGTGTGTGTGTGTGTGTGTGAGTCATCCTGTGTACAGCATCAACAACCTGCCACTCCCTTCCCAGCAGCCATAATCCCTTTCACCTTCTCAATCTATGTCTGGATCTGTGCCTATTGGCAAACTATAATCTAACTGCTTCTACATCACTGGGAGGAGTGGGTATGGGTATGGTGAGGGCTGAGGGAAAGTGGGTAGGGGTGATGTGTCAGGGGGGTGAAATGCCATTCTGGGCGTTTCGATTCACAGCCAATTAAACTGCCAATGTAATTACTGTGCTGCTGTAACGAGATATGCCAC
>CM042398.1:26475509-26628009 GCA_023634145.1 Thymallus thymallus | reverse complement strand
GTAGGACTCTTTATTAAAGATGCTACGTCAGATGGGGACAACTATTTTAAACAGACCAACAACCAAGAATGGTGCTGGTCAAGTACCCTCCACATCAATCTGATCATCAACAAAGGAGCTGATCATCAATGGCAACAATTTACCAATGTCCCAACCACTCTCTCTGAACGAACAACTAGTGGAGGTGGTTGAGTGTTTCAAATACCTAGGGACACAAATTGATAACAAGCCGAGTTTTACAGAGAATGCATTGAGCCAATGCCTGTTTTTTTTTAAATCAGGAAATTAAAGGGGTTTGGGGTCAGCCAGGATGTTCTGAGAGGGTGTACGGCAGCTTGGTGGGGAGCATCCTCACGTTCAATATAACAGTCTGGTAATATGAGCCTGAGGAGCAAAAGTAAACTGGCCAGAATAGTAAAACACAACCAGCAAAGTAATTGGTCGACCACAGGCACATTTGAGCAGTCTGTTCCACAAGGCAACCAAAAAGAAGGCACTGGTTGTCATTGGCGACCCCTCTCACCCTCTACACCCTCTGGCCGGCGCTTCAGAATGCCCATGGCCAAATGTGAAGTAAATTGTATCGGCCAAAAGTTTGGAATAATATTTTATTTTAAAATGTGAAGAATTTTTTATATTGTATAATAAAAGTGAAGGCATCAAAACTATGACATAACACATGGAATCATGTAGTAACCAACCCCCCCCCCCCCCCCCCCCAGTACTTTGGATTTGAGACCACAGATGTGCATCAAAATAAGGTATTGTGCAAGGCTAATTATTCGATGGTCTGTCAATTTATAAGCTATATGCTGGATATCAGTGAATAATGTTCTATTGATTACAGAAAAGTACTTTCTTATTGGAATTGTTTTTATTTTTTATTATTATAACTTTATTTATTTAACTTAACATTGTTCTAATGTTTGATTGTTATATTATTTAATAAATATGTTGTAAGCATATCTTCATATCTTTTAAGTTCTCATCTTTGCATTAGAATATAGAGCTGTTCATATTTTGATGGTATCATGTGTTAACGCTCCATCACGTTTTAAATCTATTACACAGTGAATATTGAACTGAAGCTTGACTTAAAACGTAAAATCGCAAATCAAATCGCAATATCTGTCAGAAAAATCGCAATTAGATATTTTCCCAAAAATAGTTCAGCCCTACCTTCATGGTCGAATTGCTGCAAAGAAACCACCACTAAAGGACACCAATAATAAGAAGAGACTTGCTTGGGCCAAGAAACACGAGCAATGGACATTAGACCGGTGGAAATTTGTCCTTTGGTCTGGAGTCCAAATTTGAGATTTTTGGTTCCAACCTCAACCAAATTTAGATGGTTTGGTATGAGTCGGACTGCAGTGAAGGAAAAACAGCAAACAAGTGCTCAACATATGTGGGAACTCCTTCAAGACAGATGGAAAAGCATCCAGGTGAAGCTGGTTGAGAGAATACCAAGAGAGCAAAGCTGTCATCAAGGCAAAGGTGGCAACATTGAAGAATCTCAAATATAAAATATTTGTTGATTTGTTTAACACTTCTTTGGTTACTACATGATTCCATATGTGTTATGTCATAGTTTTGATGTCTTCACTTTTATTCTACAATGTAAAAAATAGAACAAATAAAGAAAAACCCTTGAATGAGTAATATTCCAAACTTTTGTCCCCCAGTGTATGTACTTATCTATCCAGTGATGTTGGGACAGTGGTAATTTGTGAGTGAATGTATTAGTGTCCTCTATGTTTGGACTGACTGGTTTAAATATGTATGATGTGAGAATGTATGTGATCCTTTTATTGGAAGGTGGTGCCAAAGAATTGTTATTATTTTATTGATATTCAGAGACATTCTCTAGTTCTCTCCTCTTTGTCTGGTGAGACACACCACATGGATCAATGAGAGCTGCCCTGACATCGACGAAGCAGACACTTTACACTGACAGGGGTGTTCACTCATTCTTAATTAGGCAATAAAGGGGCTCTGGCCCCTGTGGAAGCCATATGTATGATGTATTTACAAGACAGATGGGATTCAATAAGTGTAAATGTGATACTAGTGAACTGCAGGACGTCTCTATTTGAAATGGGTGAACCAAACATTTGAATGAATTCCTCTAAGAAATGTCCAATACCGGCAGTAAGGATACCCTAAGTCTGTCTCAAAGCAGTCATTAATAAGACCTGTCAATTAAAATTACTTGGAACTTGTAATAAATGCATGTACTAGAGTCATCGCAAGAATATGCCAGACAATATATTCTATTTATGTAGACTGATGAATTATACTCTGAAGAAGGGGTTTGCACGTACTGTATCCAATATGCACATAAGGAGCTAGCCTGTACCTATTTGAACAGGGCCAGAGAGCCCTGATGAAGACAAGTGTCTGCTCTGACCTTGGTCTACTCTGAGATGAATGTGTCCAGCTGTGTTCCTACAGTTTCCAAATCAATCCAATTATTTGTCACATGCTTCGTAAACAGACTAACAGTGAAATGCTTACTTACAGGTAATTTTCCAACAATGCAGAGTTAGGAGAAATAAATACACAGTGAACAACAATAATGAGTAAAAGTAACAAGGCTATATACAGGGAGCAGCAGTACTGAGTCCATGTGCAGGGGTACGAGGTAATTGAGGTAGCTATTTACATATAGGTAGGGGTAAAGTCATTAGGCAACAGGATAGATAGTAGACAGTAGCAGCAGTGTATGTGGTGAGTGTGAATGTGAGTGTGTTTGTGTTGTGTCCGTATGCATGTGTGCGCGTGTTGTGTGTGTGGGCGTACAGTATGTAGTGTGTTGGGGTGTCAGTGTAAGTATGTGTGAGTCCATAGATTCAGTGCAAGAGAGTTGGTGTAAAAAAGGGTCAATGTAGGTAGTCCGGGTATCCATTTGATTAGCTGTCTTGTTCAGCAGTCCCTCTGAGTGGGAAACAGAGATAGAAGCGATAGTCTACCCCAATAGGGCCTGGAGCTTTTCCTAGCCCAGGGTTAGCTACACCATCTTAAATCATTGTATTAGAGATACCGTACCATAACCTTACTTGCCAGGCTTATTTTGTTACTACAAATACAAATTATTTCTCTCTAAATATAATTATACATGGGGGAAACAAGACCTGAGGTACCATAACTAAACATACAATTCCAATCCTCTGTTGTTCTCCCTTTGCTGTGGGGAACATTGGCCTGCTTGTTTGGAGCATGTGAGGAGCTAAGTGTTCCACATTGTTCCAGATGTTAAAGCCTTGCACAGCCTAGGAGGCATTACGAACACGCACGCCCAGTCGCGACGTGTGAACTTCTAAGGGATGCTAGTTAAGGTGTGTGTGTGTGTGTGTGTGTGTGTGTGTGTGTGTGTGTGTGTGTGTGTGTGTGTGTGTTTCTGTCCTGAAGAAAGAGTCAATCCTGGGGCATAGTCTTGCGCTGCTGAATAATTCAGCTTTCTGGCTGGTCAAGGGGAGGGCTGTGTGTGTGTGTGTGTGTGTGTGTGTGTGTGTGTGTGTTTCTGGCCTGTGTGTGAGCGAGAGCATGAGGGCGTGGGTTAGCCAGCGAGAGCATGAGGGCGTGGGTTAGCCAGCGAGAGCATGGGTTAGCCAGCGAGAGCATGGGTTAGCCAGCGAGAGCATGGGTTAGCCAGCGAGAGCATGGGTTAGCCAGCGAGAGCATGGGTTAGCCAGCGAGAGCATGGGTTAGCCAGCGAGAGCATGGGTTAGCCAGCGAGAGCATGAGGGCGTGGGTTAGCCAGCGAGAGCATGGGTTAGCCAGCGAGAGCATGAGGGCGTGGGTTAGCCAGCGAGAGCATGAGGGCGTGGGTTAGCCAGCGAGAGCATGAGGGCGTGGGTTAGCCAGCGAGAGCATGAGGGCGTGGGTTAGCCAGCGAGAGCATGGGTTAGCCAGCGAGAGCATGAGGGCGTCGGTTAGCCAGCGAGAGCATGGGTTAGCCAGCGAGAGCATGAGGGTGTGGGTTAGCCAGCAAGAGCATGAGGGCGTGGGTTAGCCAGCGAGAGCATGAGGGCGTGGGTTAGCCAGCGAGAGCATGAGGGCTTGGGTTAGCCAGCGAGAGCATGAGGGCGTGGGTTAGCCAGCGAGAGCTTGAGGGCGTGGGTTAGCCAGCGAGAAGACAAAATAGAGGAGAGGAGACAAAACCCTGGGCTGTGAGCCTCCACTCCTGTCTTCTATCTGTTCTGTTTTGTTCCTCCTCTCCGTCCGTCTGTCTCTCATCAAGCGCTCCACTGGGCTCTCTCTTTCTCTCGAAACAAAGCATGCTAAAGTTCATCTGGTGGTGTCTGCTACAAACTAAGCTTAGCTATCAGAGCACTGTTCATCCCACTTCAATGAAAACTACAAGGTTATAACAGGGCCCAGAGGTTCTCAACGACCTGACCTGTTAAAAATCTACAGAGAGGGAAGTAACCAGATATTCAGTTTAAATCGAAGGGATCTGCTAGCAACAGACTAAAGCCAATGGCAGAGGTGTAGACGATGGCATCATGCAGTGTCATAAGATGGTTTTCTCAATGGACACTACAACATGTTGATGGGAGTATCGATGAAACCATGGCTTAATGACACAGAGCAATCCTGTGCTTCAAAGGATGACATTCAGTGACATTTGAGCTTCATAGAGCTTCATGAGACTGTACTGCTGTAAACAGGGCTGATAAGTAGCTGATTATTGCTGTGAGAGGCTGTGTGAATCTACAGTGTGCGCTGCCTGCTGTGCTCAGCGGCAGGCGTTGCATGATAAAGCCCATAAATTCAGCAGCGTCTGCATAATTCAGTGAGGGGAGGAGGAGAAGAAGGGAAAGAAAAGGAGGAGAGGAGAAGCGAGTCACAGTGACCTTGTGTTACATATATGGAGTTAGTGAGACCCTAGAGAAACAATGTGGGAACATTATTATACAGATGATAAGAAAAGTAAGTCCTCACAAAACCCAGACATAATACACTCTACGGGCATTTCAAAGTTCCAGAGTGGAATCTCTGCTAGTTCTAAAGTTATGGCCCATTTTATACAGAGACCTTGGTACAGTAGGCAAGGTTACCAATCACAGCCCTCCTTTTACTTGTATCATTGCACACCCTGCACATTTCCAGCAGAATACATTTTCACATTCGCTCCGTTGGTAATGCTTAACTCTCAGAGTAACAGAGATCCCACTCTGGAACTTTGAAATGCCAGTAGACTATATTATGTTCAACAATATATACAAATCTATATTCATGTTTATATTATTCAATATAATATTAAATAAAAAATAAAGTTGTTGAAATCAAAATACTACTCATATTACAGAGCAAGCGGTAACGCTTCATATGACGCCAATATTTGCTTTGTAGCACCTACAAATTAAACACTATGGAGTCTTAAAGGAGGCCTGCGTAAGGACAAAAAGTCAGAAATATGCCAACTTTTATGCATTATATCTCAATTATGTTTTTAGATACAAATGTCAAATATATGTCAACAATCTTTCCTCCAAAGGACTATTCTATGGCTTAGATTTTGTGAAAATCCCCAAATCATGGCATCTTTGTCTGGGTTTTGTGAGGAATCACTCAGAAATGTTGTGGGAGTGCAAGCACAAGAACAGTTTGGGAATGTAATGTTTCTGCTAAGCCACTGTACTGTGTGGTGGGCACTTATCTAACCAGCCGCCTCCAGCAAACACTCAACCATGCCCATCTTCACCAGCCACCCACTATACTCATTACCCACATACTCTACACACTCACACTGGGGCCATGGATTGGCCAGAAGAGAACAATACCATTAGCAGTATTTTCTCTCTTGGTGGTTGATGATGTGAGGATATTAAAGCAGGTAATTTCCTCTCTATTCAGAAGCCATCAGTGCTTCCCTGCTGATAGGCATTAGAGCAGAGTTAAAACACAATAACATTAAGAACAACAGAAGAGAAACTTCACAGGCAGAGCAACCTGATCCCTCTGTGGTTCTGTCTCTCTCTCTCTGTGTGTGTGTGTGTCTGTGTGTGTGTGTATATATCTCTCTGTGTGTGTGTGTGTGTGTGTGTGTGTGTGTGTGTGTGTGTGTGTGTGTGTGTGTGTGTGTGTGTGTGTGTGTGTGTGTGTGTGTGTGTGTGTGTCTGTCGGTCTGTCTGTGAACACAGAGTGGGCGAGAGATACTGACAGTGGAGTGGTGTGTGTGTGGTGGGGAGAGGCAGAAAAAGGAGAGGGGGAATGTGTGAGAATGAGAGTGTGATAGTGTGCATGGGAGGGTGAGGTGAGAGTGAGTTTCTGTGTAACGTGTAATGTGTATATGTGTAACAAGTGTAAATTGTATATGTGTGACGTGTCTGTGTGTGACGTGTCTGTGTGTGACGTGTCTGTGTGTGACGTGTCTGTGTGTGACGTGTCTGTGTGTGACGTGTCTGTGTGTGACGTGTCTGTGTGTGACGTGTCTGTGTGTGACGTGTCTGTGTGTGACGTGTGTATAGTGTCTATGTGTAATGTGCCTATGTGTAACAAGTGTAATGTGTCTGTGTATAACAAGTGTAATGTTTATGTGTAACGTGTCTGTGTATAACAAGTGTAATGTTTCTATGTGTAACGTGTGTGACGTGCCTACGTGTGACGTGCCTACGTGTGACGTGCCTACGTGTGATGTGCCTACGTGTGACGTGCCTACGTGTGACGTGCCTACGTGTGACGTGTCTATGTGTAACAAGTGTAATGTATGCATGTGTAACATGTGTAATGTGTCATGGGTCTATGTGTAACAAGTGTATAGTGTCTATGTGTAACAAGTGTAATGTGTCTGTGTAACAAGTGTAATGTGTCTGTGTAACAAGTGTAATGTGTCTATGTGTAACAAGTGTAATGTGTCTATGTGTAACAAGTGTAATGTGTCTATGTGTAACAAGTGTAATGTGTCTATGTGCAACAAGTGTAACGTGTCTATGTGCAACAAGTGTAACGTGTCTATGTGCAACGTGTCTATGTGTAACGTGTCTATGTGTAACAAGTGTAATGTGTCTATGTGCAACAAGTGTAACGTGTCTATGTGTAACGTGTCTATGTGTAACAAGTGTAATGTGTCTATGTGCAACAAGTGTAATGTGTCTATGTGCAACAAGTGTAACGTGTCTATGTGTAACGTGTCTATGTGTAACAAGTGTAATGTGTCTATGTGTAACAAGTGTAACGTGTCTATGTGCAACAAGTGTAACGTGTGTATGTGTAACGTGTGTATGTGTAACGTGTGTATGTGTAACGTGTGTATGTGTAACGTGTGTATGTGTAACGTGTGTATGTGTGTGCTCGGAGTTCTGTGTTTATCAGCAGGAGTTCTGTGCTGCTAGTGAGGGGAGGAAACGGCTACTTCGCATCATGAGGCTGCCCGTGCCTTGACTCGCCAGAGAGAGAGAAATCATACATGCAGCTCACATAACTCTGTGTGGTGGGAGAGAGGATCCATGTTCTACACACCCCAGCCGCTTCCCCGCCCATAACCGGTCACACCAGAGAGGGGGGAGAAGTGGCATAATGGGCTGGAGAGAGCAAGCCAGAGCAGTAAATGAGACAGAATCAGAAACCAAGAGAGAAGCATATCATAGCATAGAACCACAGCGAAAAGATCCTGACACCCATCCAGTCAAGTTAACAGTGTGCACAGTGCTAGACCAGCTAGCTAGCTAGCATTACAGAGCAGCTAAAGGACAAACAAAATGAGATGGCTGTTGAGGGTTTTAGCGTTCTACCCATCATGCCAGCAGTAAAAACATACTTCTCTGAACCCGACCCCAATTACCAGTCCCCTTCTCTATGGCCCCTAGACTCCCCCTCCTATGTAAGTATCCTAGCCAGGTAAAGCATGAGTCAGTCTCACCTTAGTTTGTAGAACAAGTCTGCATCTCCAGCTAGTAAAATCCTGTACCATGGTAAACTACTTGAAGGACATGGCATAGAGATACGGCAATAGAGGAGGCAAATGATGAGGAAGAAAAAAATAGGAGTGATGGAGAGCTGTAGACAGAGAGAGAGAGAGAGAGAGAGAGAGAGAGAGAGAGAGAGAGAGAGAGAGAGAGAGAGAGCTGTAGACAGAGAGTGAGCTCTGCAGTGTTGAAAGGAAGTGCCAGGTATTAGCGCAGGCGCAGGAACACACACAAGGACAGACACATAGGTCTCGCCCTCCTCCTCCTCTCTTTCTCTCCCACTCGATAGCGGCAAGTCAGCTCTCTCTCCCTCTTCCCTCCCACAGACACATAGAAAACACTCGGAAGCTCTAAAAGGGACACGGACTGCAATGTCCTCCTTTAACACCCACATAAAAGCATCACTCTCACACTCTGAAAACAGACCGAAATTCTAAGAAGCGTGTAGACAATGGTACAGACACATAATTGAGCCATGCATGTTTACATCCTTACGTAAGCCCACACCAATACATAGATGGACCAAGCATAATCAAGTAAACATGGCTATTAACAAAACAACTCGTCACATCAGAGGGAACGGTGTTTGCGAACACAACCTTAGCCGTGAAGAGGAATATAGTGCTACTGAACTACTGAGTGGTAGTAGGTTAAAAAACATATTTCCGGGTATCCAGAGGTGTCGAGATGAAATGCTATTTTTAAATGTAAAACCTTTCCTTCCTCTCCAGCTCCCTCTTCCTCTGAACTAGAGAGGTTGTTTCTGTCCAGGCACCCTGGTGATAAACACACACACACACACACACACACACACACACACACAGAGAGAGTATGTCTACTATGAACCTTAGGGAATGTAAGCATGCTATACATTGAATGTGAGTATAAATGACAGTTCCCTTGCTTACAAAGTTTGAGTGTGTGTGCATGCGTGAGTCTCGTTGCACGTGATTGTGTTTATGTGTGTGTGTGTGTGTGTGTGTGTTTATGTGTGTGTGTGTGTTTATGTGTGTGTGTGTGTGTGTGTGTGTGTGTGTGTGTGTTTATGTGTGTGTGTGTGTGTGTGTGTGTGTGATAACATGTGTTAGCGTGTGTATGTGCACAAAGTGATTGTATGGATTGCATATGTATCCAAAGAGGACAGGTTCAGACACACAAGCTCATGGTGGAGCTTTATAGTGCCGTAAACAACACTATGAACCTGCAATGCATCAACACCACACCAAGACTGAGACACTACTTGTGGAGGATCAGAGTCAAAAGTACAACAGCAAAGTAAACAGCCAAGCAAAAGGACTTAATCCTCATAATCTGATCCTAGATCTGTGGTTAATGGCAACTTCTACCTTGACCAATAGAGAAGGGGAATAATAGAACAGCAGCTTGTCTTGTCTGCAGTGAGCAGTCAGTCTACAAATGCACTCCTATGTCCTCTCCTGTATTTTGTCCCTTTGGGGATTTGAGTGAGCTATGTGCTACGATGAGCTGCCAAGTTACATAAGGCGAACCCTGTGTTGAAGCAACACCTGGTGTTTGAGGAGCATTCAGCTCATATAATCCCCACACTCCTCTACGTTGTCACCCATCATTCCCAGGGATCTAAAGGTTCTAAAGACAAAAGGTGGAAAGAGAGACTGACGCGATGGATGGGAGAAGGAGAAGGGTAGTGAGGTTAGTCTTACTGAGCCCCTCTGTAGTGATGCAGGGAGCAGGGACACTGGGGGGGGTATGGCTGGGGAGGTAGAGGGGGCAAGAGGGAGGTCGGGGGGGCAAGAGGGAGGTAGGGGGGATAGAGGAAGGTAGGGGGGGCAAGAGGGAGGTAGGGGGGGGGGCAAGAGGAAGGTAGTTGGGGCCTAGCCGTTCCTCCAGATGAATGGAATCCGTCTGGATGGGCGTCCAACCCAGGACCTGGGCAGGGGGCCAGGGCCTGTCAGCGGGCAAGGGCAGGGAGACGGAGAGAGAGAACCATGGAGAGATGGAGATCAGGGAGGTGGAGAGAGGGAGAAGGGGAAGTGGATGGAGGAGTGTGGACTGATAAGAGTGAGAGCCAAGGTAGATAAACGCATTAGCGCCGGAGATTTGGTAGAGCAAATAAATAAACTAACTGTCCGATAGTCTTACTACAGCCTCTGCTGGGCAAACACGAGGACACTATTACAAAATCAACTCCATTAACACAATCCTTTAGAGGAGAATACGTCTTTGGATAAAATAAAATGTTTTTGATTCAGACAACGTTAACATGGTGCAGTTCTTCAATAATAGAAACCACTAGTAGAGCTGCATGCCCTGGTTGTAAATCATACCTGACAAGCTGCCGACTTCAGCACCATCACTCCCACAAGTGCTATTTAAAGAGGTAAACTAAATTCTGCGGAAAATAACCTCTTACCACCAAACAGGAAGTAATGAATTAATATGGTGGGGATAATGGGGGACACACAGCCTGCCTAGTAACTAAGGCCCACAGCTGCCGTGAAAATCTCTCATTTTGTTGATGCTCACAGCTTCCTTACATAACGTGTGGCTCTACGCCTGATTGGTCTCGGTTGCAGGAGCCCCTAAATTTGATTGGATTTCATCAACACTGCTGACAAAAAAGCCTGCAATTAGCAGGCGGTGCCGGGCCAGGCCCAACGGTCTTGGCTGGCAATGACAGACACCAGAGCCATTGAGCGCCGTTAGCCAGCAAACTCAGATTGCTGCAGTTGACACACACATCCTCTGGTCCATTTCCATCATCCGCTTTCAAGGCTACATCCATACAAGCTGCTTAGCCACAGCACACCACTTGTCCCAGTGCAGTAGTTGGACGCTGCATTTTGGAGGGGAATCGGCATCCACCCGAATGTGTATATAGAGGTATATAGTGGGTGACCGAACCTCTTCTGAAGGGGTAGGTGAGGTGAGACTGTTACTCGAGGGGGATAAAATAGTCTGACTCTTAACAACACTGAGAAATAGCCATTGAATACAGAACTGCCTTGGCTTGTTCCAGGAAACCCAGCGGATCTGCCTTACAATCTACACATGTTTTATGACATGTCGTAAATGTTTACCGCAGTCTGTGCAGGGTTGGGAGATTTCGTTTTTTCCCCCCTCACTCTGCACACGTTGCAGTTGGCTGTCGCACACGTCAGCTTTGATTCTTATCCAAATGTTGAGGAATCTGGAGGCTAGTAACCATCAATCCCAAGGTGACATCATGTGTTTTCCAGTGTGGTGAGATCATTCATGTGTACTCAGCAAGTTGCTGGTCGTTTGGATTTAAATTTATGGTAAACATATTCTGAGGATATCTTCATTTCCGTACAGGTTGAGGGACAAACAAGAGAGACAGTGTACAAACCTTCTAATAGATCTTTGAGACGAACGAAATAATGAGGACATGGGAAGAGAGAATGCTGGTCAGAAATGATTGGCCAGGACTGGTGGAGGGGTCTTATATATAAACAACAACAGAAAAGCAGCAACTGCATCCCAGGGAAATTTGAAACAGACTATCTTTCAGAAAAAAAAAAGACTGCTTTACCAAAACTACCAACTGTTGTGGTAGTTTGGTGTCACGATAGATTCTATGTCACATAATAATCTTGTATTCTAAATGCTCCTCGATGTTGGCAGCAGTACAGCATTCTGGTCAACAGCTGGCTATGATTGAGCCCCTAACATCTCAAGTGGGAAAATGAGTAGACAGGAGTACACCTCATCCACGCCAGGCTTGGTACAGAGCCCAAACACCTCTGGCTCCCTGTCCCCCCCACCTCATCGCCTCCTGCCTGCTACTCTCTGCCAGCCCAGAGAGTAGACCACAATGGCCCATCTCACACAGTGCAATACCTTCTTCTGTTGAATTGGAATCTGCTATATATATATATATATATATATCTATTTCAACAGTATTCTAAAATAATCATTTTGGGGCTCTTCAACATGAGACTTCTGTGGTACACAGTCATAGTATCTTGTGACCCCTAGTAACCTTGTGTTACCCTCATTAGGCCTCTATGTCCTTTCATAACTCTCTATGGTCTGACAAGACAACTGAGGAAATACAAAATGGCTTTTGCTAACAATTACCATAACTACACTGGAAAAAAGGGAGAGGTTATGAAAGATGAAAACCATTGCTTCAGATTTAGAGCCTGGACTACACTTGCCGCTCTGAATTGACTAGCATGTTTGCTGAGTCACGGTTCTCACTCTGTTTTGATGGAACTGAGGAGCTCTGAACACACTGGGGTGGCACTGTTCCGAGGGTAAACAACGTAGAGCCGGACATTTTCCTCTCAGCGCCCGCTTTAGGAGTGGCCAAGATCTACCACATCTCCCTGCTGGGGTTCAGAACACAGTCATGACTGAGGTTGCATGTTGCCATGAAGACAGCCTTTGCTATTAGCAACTTCAACAACTTACAGGGACATGGAATTAGACGCAAGGTACTATCGCTGACTGGCCCACTGCCTTGAAAACCTTTCTGGCCCTTTTAAATGGTGGCTGTTAGAGACCTTTCAGCCTAATTGAAATGACAACGTGTCAAGAGTGGACACAGTGTGGGCTTGTGTGGAACAGAGGGTCTCTTGACACTGTGGCATGGTTTAAAACACTTTGTTACTGTGTGTTTGGTTGGCTCAGGTTTTTTCCCCAGAGGTCAGTTATTTTATGAGCCTACACAGGGAACTCTATTCTACATCAAGTAACTGATGCAAGCAGTAAAATTAGATTGGAAAAAAACTGATAAAAATACACCTTATGGAACAGCGGGGACTGTGAAGCAACACAAACATAGGCACAGACATGCATACACACACATGATAACATACACACTCAAACACATGGATTTTGTACTGTAGATACAGTGGGGAGAACAAGTATTTGATACACTGCCGATTTTGCAGGTTTTCCCACTTACAAAGCATGTAGAAGTCTGTAATTTTTATCATAGGTACTCTTCAACTGTGAGTGACGGAATCTAAAACAAAAATCCAGAAAATCACATTGTATGATTTTTAAGTAATTAATTTGCATTTTATTGCATGACATAAGTATTTGATACATCAGAAAAGCAGAACTTAATATTTGGTAGAGAAACCTTTGTTTGCAATTACAGAGATCATACGTTTCCTATAGTTCTTGACCAGGTTTGCACACACTGCAGCAGGGATTTTGGCCCACTCCTCCATCCAGATCCTTCAGGTTTCGGGGCTGTCGCTGGGCAATACGGACTTTCAGCTCCCTCCAAAGATTTTCTATTGGGTTCAGGTCTGGAGACTGGCTAGGCCACTCCAGGACCTTGAGATGCTTCTTACGGAGCCACTCCTTAGTTGGCCTGGCTGTGTGTTTCAGGTCGTTGTCATGCTGGAAGACCCAGCCACGACCCATCTTCAATGCTCTTACTGAGGGAAGGAGGTTGTTGGCCAAGATCTCGCGATACATGGCCCCATCCATCCTCCCCTCAATACGGTGCAGTCGTCCTGTCCCCTTTTCAGAAAAGCATCCCCAAAGAATGATGTTTCCACCTCCATGCTTCACGGTTGGGATGGTGTTCTTGGGGTTGTACTCATCCTTCTTCTTCCTCCAAACACGGCGAGTGGAGTTTAGACCAAAAAGCTCTATTTTTGTCTCATCAGACCACATGACCTTCTCCCATTCCTCCTCTGGATCATCCAGATGGTCATTGGCAAACGTCAGACGGGCCTGGACATGCGCTGGCTTGAGCAGGGGGACCTTGCGTGCGCTGCAGGATTTTAATCCATGACGGGGCAGTGTGTTACTAATGGTTTTCTTTGAGACTGTGGTCCCAGCTCTCTTCAGGTCATTGACCAGGTCCTGCCGTGTAGTTCTGGGCTGATCCCTCACCTTCCTCATGAACATTGATGCCCCACGAGGTGAGATCTTGCATGGTGCCCCAGACCAAGGGAGATTGACCGTCATCTTGAACTTCTTCCATTTTCTAATAATTGCGCCAACAGTTGTTGCCTTCTCGCCTATTGTCCTGTATCCCATCCCAGCCTTGTGCAGGTCTACAATTTTATCCCTGATGTCCTTACACAGCTGTTTGTTTGAGTGTGTGGAGTCCGTTTGATTGAGTGTGTGGACAGGTGTCTTTTATACAGGTAACGAGTTCAAACAGGTGCAGTTAATACAGGTAATGAGTGGAGAACAGGAGAGCTTTTTAAAGAAAAACAGGTCTGTGAGAGCCGGAATTCTTACTGGTTGGTAGGTGATCAAATACTTATGTCATGCAATAAAATGCAAATTAATTATTTAAAAATCATACAATGTGATTTTCTAGATTTTTGTTTTAGATTCCGTCTCTCACAGTTGAAGTGTACCTATGATAAAAATTACAGACCTCTACATGCTTTGTAAGTAGGAAAACCTGCAAAATTGGCAGTGTATCAAATACTTGTTCTCCCCACTGTATGTGGTAGTGGTGGAGTAGGGGCCTGAGGGCACACAGTGTGTTGTGAAATCTGTGAATGTATTGTAATGTTTTTAAAATTGTATAAACTGCATTAATTTTGCTGGACCCCAGGAAGATTATGGGGATCAATAATAAATACAAAAATACAAACACACTGTAGCAGAAATGTACACCAGTGAATCTCGAGTCTTGAGGAAAAGCAACTCAGTTGATGATAAAAGTTGGTGGTCCAACTTTACTTCCGCAAGCCATTGACAGTACTGTCCGACCTAAAGCACAATGTAACATTTTTGCGTCGCTAACATTTTGAGCATGTAGGAACTACTGTATTGAAACTGCAAAACCATATTAACCATGTTGCAAAACATGTCCTTGGTCAGACAAGGGCAGTAATAGAATCGTGTAACTTTAAAGTTACTTCAAGTAAAAGTTTCTTCAAGTTAAAAGGAACACATTACAGGATACTACCCGTCTCCAGTTTCATGGGGACTGAAACCCTTTGTGAATGACCTCAAACCTTTGTTTCCGGGAGATGAATAACTTGAGTAAGAGAAGAGTTTGGGGTCTACTGTATAACGGACTCTGCGCAAATTTTTAGGAGACATGAACATAACCAGTTGCATCCCAAAGACATGCATGTGGCACGCTCCACTCCAAGTCCCTGGAGAGGGTGACATCTCTGTGGAGTCACAGGCATCTCGTTCTCACCTCAACAGCAATGCACTGCTTAATTGTATCGTGAGTCATGTTTTTTTCACCCTTAAAAAAAAAAGCTGGGCAGAAGCCAACTTGTGAAAGGAGGCAAGTATAAGTGCTTAGGTTAAATGAGTTGGTTCATTGTGGCAAAGAGAGACATCACTGGTAGATCTCAGTGACTTAAAATAGCAGGCGATAACCACATAAGTAATATGTTGTATTATTGAAGCGAATAGTTAAACAGTGAGTGGGAAGCTTTACACACAGACAGACAGACAGACCACATACACAACACTGGTCAGACGGACTTACCACTGTTGCGATTTTTACGGTTGGACTTGCCGCCAAGCAGCATCTTCAAGCTGTTCCTGAACATGACTGCACTGGTCTGCAGTGGTTATGGAGAAACCTGCAGAAGAAAAAGGGGAGTGCTGTTAATGTAATGTGGGCTATATTTACTGATGTTGGTTATTATTATTATTGTTATTGTCAGCAGTATTCACTTGGCATCTAAATTGCAAGTGGTGGGGTAGCGTAAGGGTCAGAGGTAAAGACATGGCAAATTCCAGAAAGATCACCACAACGGTGCAGAAGGTACTTGCACTATTCTGTCACCAAGTAAATGGTTTTGCAGAATTCAGGTACTTAAAAACAGCAATTTCTCACAGGTAAATTATTAATACTCTTATACATACTAATGACATATTCGTAGTCTCTGAGGAAGAGGTGAATATCATATTAGCAGTATGATGGGTGGGTGGGGGGGGTTGTTCCTTCCTGTGTGTTATATAGTAACTCTTCATTCATGAGATTTGTCTTCTTCACTGGACGACTTAAGCGATATTTTTAGTACCTACGTCAAACAATGCATAGGTGTACGTTTGTTCAACAGGCTTTGAAATCATGTTCATTTGGGTCTTTGTAATGTGCAAACTAGTATCAGTACTGTATGTTTACGAGCTTCTTTTTAGCTTGCATCCGTGTGAGTATATGAGAGAAAGACCAAGAGACACAAACGGAAAGAGAGAGAAAGAGATTGTGTCCACCTTCCTTTCCTTTCTCTTGCCGCCACCGCTGCATGATAAGCAGAGAGGCAGTCGTGGAATGAGTGGAAACATCGTCTCTACTCAAAGCGAATAAATGCGGCCTGAGCTTCGAACAGCAATCCCTTTACTAAGTATCGCGTAGACCCACACGTTTAGTGTCTTGGGAATCTGTTAAAATCCTTCTCTACTTTCTTCGGTCACATTACAGCTTTTAGAAAGAGCCGACTGCGGTTCCCTCTCATACGTATACTCTTCAACTTAGTTTTTAGAAAGTTTGGATTAGCCATTTTGGCTTTTCAGGTAATCTCAAGGTGTCAAACAAGACGGTTTTTGAGCCGACACTAGGCTTGGGCGGTATACAGATTGTCATACCGACCTTGTGCCATACCTGGATATTGTGCAATACCTGTTTTCAAACTCCACTGAGGTGCTGTACTCCAAAAGTTACCAATGCTAACAAGTACATGTAACATCCCATAAAGAATGCTAACTAAATGCTAATGAGTTCATTGCTAACATTTTATAGAGTCTCTGACCTAAACTATATAAGTAACTCAAGAATGCTACTCAGTTTGCTGCATGCACAAAACAAACTATTAGACCACAAGGCTCTTGGTAACAGCAAAGAATCCCCTCCTGGATCATTTGCTGTTACCAAGCAACGCTTGATTTTGGAAGAAGCTAACCAACTATTAAATTAGCAAACCAAATGCACAACTACAGAGCATTTAGCAAATTCTAGACAGTTAAGTTAAGTCTTAAGATATCTAGCTGGCAAACATTTAGTTGTGAATTCCATAATGTAACTAGATCACCTGGTGTGTGCTGCACAACAGTGAGTGACTCACAAGGCTCCGGTCTCTCGTGGTTGTGTACTTGTAAAAAAACACCATGTGACTGGGGACTGTCATTTACCTGTACAGTTTGTGTAAACATGCAAGTATTCACTTATCTGTAAATATAACTGTATACCTAACTGTACAGCTAATTTAACCATGCAAAATTTTCACTTACCTGTTAATTTACCCAGTCTGTCTATTAAGTAAACTATTATTACCCTCGCTCATATCATACGCATTTTTAGCTACTGAAGTATTTCTCTGCCATCGACCTGTATAGTATAGTTAACCATCCAACATCCACCAATGTATAGTGTACATATTCAGCCAACCACTCATACTATGCAATGTCTTTTTATAGCTTTTTTTGCACTCCAGATATCTTGTATTTCTATACTTTTTCATACTGCCGCTCTATGTATCATGTACCGTGTATCTGTCTTTTGTGTACTTTCGTTGTGGCATTTTGCACCTGCCCTGTGTTTTGTTGTAGCTGCTTGACAATGAAATTTCCCCCCCGGGGGATCAATAAAGTACCTATCTATCTATCTACCGGAAAGCTTCATAATGAAAAATTATGTGACAGGTGAAATGAAGAACGCAATCTTCTTTATTTGCTAAAGTATTGCACAAGTTGACTTCAAGTATTTACTTAAAAAGGTAACTACAAATATTGAAATGTATAAAAAAAAAAAACGGTATTGAAAAATACCCTGGTATACGGTGTACCGCCCAAGCCTATCCGACACACAACCAGTCCTGAGCTGAGCGCACACCAAAGAGGCAGTTAGCAGCAGGAGTGTTCCTAAAATTTGAGGAAAACCAGAGACCTTTACAAGCTCTTTCAACTGGTGTCAGCGAGTCAGTGCCATGGAGAGGACTCTATTCAAGGAAGACTGTAGTTTCAGTTTGGCTTGGTGCTTTTGTGTTGTACGCTGTGGGGGGGAGGTAACTTTACAGTAACAGATGTTCCATGTTAAAGCTGGGGAATGACTCAGCGAGACACTGGGCCCTGTGGCTTCCTCTGGCAGCCCACAATGCCAAACAACATCAACAAAGACTAGCCAGCGTGAAGCTCCCCCTACCTCGTTTCTCTTCTACCCTATCCTGTTCTTTTCATCCTCAACCCCCACCTGTAGCTTCTCTTTTACAATGTCTTCTTCAAATCCTTATTTTTCTCCCCGTTTCTCACTCCAGTCAATCTTATTTTCCATCTCTGGCGTCTAGTTTCTTGTCAAGTCACATCCGTCTCTTAATCTCCTTTCTTTTCATCCTCCATTCCGCACTCTTTCTCCATTTTATGCTAACAGTACATGTACCCTCCATATGTCTGTATTTCAACTGTACCTCAGACCCCCCACCCCTCCCTTTGCCTCTCTTTCCCTGGTCCACAGGGGGTCTGTGGCCGTGGTCTGACCGCAGTCGGCTCTCCCTGGTACCATTTCCTGGAAGCCTCCGCTTCACCCCTCTACTTTTACCACCGCCCCCATGACTGTAGCAGCGTGACGTGGCAGAAGAAATAAAAACCAACAGCCTCCTTTCACTTTGACTCCTTTAATCTGTTCGATAAAATCCAGAGCTCCCCTGGTTCACTCTCTCTCTGTGTGTGTCTAAAAAAACAACCTGCACAGCAGATCAGACTTAAAGCACAGTGAGGGTGGCTGGCTTAAACAAAGGCAGCCATTCTGAGCCGAACAGACTTCCTTTAACGTTTTTATCTTGACAGGCAGAGCTACATCTCTTTCACTCGCCGTCGGGAAGTGTCAGATCTAGCAAGTGCCAGGTATAGGAGGGAACTCACAATGAGCTAAAAAAATATATATACATTTCTACACATGTTCAATTGAATGAGCTAAGCCAATAGGAAGTTGATAGCAGTACATACTGTAGTATATACACGTATGTGTGATTTAATTACTTTAAATGTAACTTGTATTGTGAATTTACAGAGTCATTTGTCATGGTCTACTTAACCGTAGGCCCATGTCTGAACCCCTGAAGCAAGTCAAGCCTGTATAGCCTGTATATTATGTACATTACGATAGCCGAGTGCCGTCAGCGGCATGCAGGTCAAGGTATTAGTCAGGCCAGATTCTGGCAGAAGCCGCACAAATGCAAAACAGATGGGTTGGTGGGTGGTAGGTGGATAGAAAGAATATCTACACATTTTTGTAGTAAATCAAACCATTTTTCTCATACAACGGTCCAATGACCCATCCCTCCTTCCCCATCTCAAAGGGGAGAAACGAGGCAAATTACTTGGCACCCTCCAAAAGGTAGCCTAGCGGTTAGCGCGTTGGGCCAGTAACCGAAAGGTCGCTGGTTCGGATACACGAGCCGACAAGGTGAAAAACCGATGTGCCCTTGAGCAAGGCACTTAACCCTAATTTGCTCCAGGGGCGCCGTTCAGAAGCACTTTCACACAGTCCTCCAGCTACAAGAACACTACCTGGTGCCCTTCAGGACAAGCACACCTCGACACCTCCAAGAGCCTTCCAGGCTTTAACTCAACTGCCATGTGATGTCATGGTCCTCCTTATATGCTATAGCGTAGTCTATGCCATATGTGCTCAGTAGCATGTTGCCTTTTTCTCAAATCAAATCAAATTTTCTTGGTCACATACACATATTTAGCAGATGTTATTGCGGGTGTATCGAAATGCTTGTGTTCCTAGCTCCAACAGTGCAGTAATATCTAACAATTCTCTACACAATACACACAAATCTAAAAGAAATGAAAACACATCAAATCAGATTTTTTCCGGTTTTATTTACACACAATACCCCACAAAGGGGGGGGGAGAAATATATTTAAAAAACTCTGAAAATGTATTTAAATTATAACAGTAAACCCCTATTTGGATAAGTGAACACAACCCTGAGTTAATACTTGGTGGAACCACCTTTTGCTTGAATTGCTTTGAATATGTCTTCACTAACGTTGCAATATTTGCCCATTCTTCCTTGCAGAATTGTTCAAGCTCAGTCAAATTGCATGGTGACCGCTCTGACCAGGCCAATCAAGGACATTCACCTTCTTGTCCTTCAGCCACTGTACGATTGCTTTGGGTCATTGTAATGTTAAAACGTTAACCATCTTCCCATTTTCAACTTCCTGGCAGAGGGCAGCAGGTTCTCCTCAAGAATCTGTCAGTGTTTTGCACAGTCTCAAAGAAAACCATTAGTAACACACTACCCCGTCATGGATTAAAATCCTGCAGTGCACGCAAGGTCCCCCTGCTCAAGCCAGCGCATGTCCAGGCCTGTCTGAAGTTTGCCAATGACCATCTGGATGATCCAGAGGAGGAATGGGAGAAGGTCATGTGGTCTGATGAGACAAAAATAGAGTTTTTTGGTCTAAACTCCACTCGCCGTGTTTGGAGGAAGAAGAAGGATGAGTACAACCCCAAGAACACCATCCCAACCATGAAGCATGGAGGTGAAAACATCATTCTTTGGGGATGCTTTTCTGCAAAGGGGACAGGACGACTGCACCGTATTGAGGGGAGGATGGATGGGGCCATGTATCGCGAGATCTTGGCCAACAACCTCCTTCCCTCAGTAAGAGCATGAAGATGGGTCGTGGCTGGGTCTTCCAGCATGACAACGACCTGAAACACACAGCCAGGGCAACTAAGGAGTGGCTCCGTAAGAAGCATCTCAAGGTCCTGGATTGGCCTAGCCAATCTCCAGACCTGAACCCAATAGAAAATCTTTGGAGGGAGCTGAAAGTCCGTATTGCCCAGCGACAGCCCCGAAACCTGAAGGATCTGGATGGAGGAGTGGGCAAAAATCCCTGCTGCAGTGTGTGCAAACCTGGTCAAGAACTACAGGAAACGTATGATCTCTGTAATTACAAACAAAGGTTTCTGTACCAAATATTAAGTTCTGCTTTTCTGATGTATCAAATACTTATGTCATGCAATAAAATGCAAATTAATTACTTAAAAATCATACAATGTGATTTTCTGGATTTTTGTTTTAGATTCCGTCACTCACAGTTGAAGAGTACCTATGATAAAAATTACAGACTTCTACATGCTTTGTAAGTGGGAAAACCTGCAAAATCGGCAGTGTATCAAATACTTGTTCTCCCCACTGTATAATGTACTTTTTGGCAAAGCTCAAATGAGACTTGATGTGGCTTTTTTTGAGGAGTGTTTTTGTGGGGCGCTTGTGATATTGTGGTCACATGCACACATTGACCAGTCTTTGCCATAAAGGCCTGAAGCTCCTTCAAAGTCAACATTGGCTTCATGGTAGCCTCTCTGATCAGTCTCCTCCTTGCCCGGTCATCCAGTTTGGAGGGACGGCCTGATCTATGCAGGGTCTGGGTGGTGCCATACGGTTCCACTTCTTAATGGTCTTAACTGTGCTCTGAGGGATAGACAAAGCCTTTGAAACCGTTTTATATCCATCCCCTGACTTGTGCCTTTCCACAACTTTAGCTCATGGATCTTTTGAAAGTACCTATCCGCCCATAGTGGATTATTTGCTTTGAATTGCACTACTAAGCAGTGGAGTCCTCTATGAGCAACTGCTTTTATTCTGAACTAATCAAAGTCACTACATTTGATCACAGATGGAAGCCAATTAGATTTGTGATCTGGAAGGTGGTTGGTTATACCTAAGCAAGGTATTTTTTTTTTTTACTTTGATAATGTGGGTTACTGTGTGAAAATAAAGCCGGAAAAAGATTTGTTGTTGTTTTCATTTCAGGCTGTAAGGCAACAAAAGGTGAACATTTTGAAAGGGGGTGGTGACTTTCTATACCCACCGTACACACGAGATGAGTAACACAAAAATATGTAAACAATATTAAAGTGGCCAGTGATTCCATGTCTATGTATATGGGACAGCAGCCTCTAAGGTGCAGGGTTGCGCAACCGGGAGGAAGCCGCCTAGTGATGGCCGTTGTGCTCTTCATGTCGGAAAGGAAAAGGGGGCCGGGTGCCCGCTGGAGCGTGGTACTGTGTAATTAATAAGCCGGCAGCACGGCGGTGCAGCCCTCCACCGTGACCTTACACTGCAGCTTCGCGGCTTACGCTAACAGCGTCAGCAGAAAAACAGACCCGGGATCAGGGCCTGTCAGAGACGAGAACCGTCGTCGACAAGTCTACAGGGAGAAGAAATGAGAGCTGATGCTGAATACAGATTAGGATGTGGGGTGACCTTATCCCAAGCCATAAGCATCAGAGTAGAGATGACAAGGGACAGGTAAAATCTGGGCTCAAATCTGTCCTGGTTGGATGGTAGCCTTACGAGCTTGTGACACCTAGTTTGACAATCTTTCCCAACAAGTGAAAAGTTAACAGTGATACATTTGGGTGAATAAAAAGGAGGCCTGATCACAGATGCTAGGCATGTGTTCTAGAACATGACAACGGGAGGCAGAACCTTCATCAACGCTATTGTGTGTTCACTCACAACAACCCATTCTGAGGGGCAAAGAGCATCCTTAGAGCTGAAAGAATGGCCAAAGACTGCCCTAGAACTCCTCTGAATGGGGCAGGGTTTATCTTTCCAGTGCTGCATGGCCTGCCTGCTCAATAGGCTTACTCGCGTGCCGCTGTAGCACCTACGGCATTAGACCGGGCCCATTGTGCTTTCACTGCTACTCCATAGTGCAATCGATACTGTTATTCTTTAGGATTTGCTGCTGCCACAAACAGGGCTGATATGGGCATGAAAAGGGAAGGGAGGGGGAGTACAGTAATACAACGTTGGTTGGAGTGGTAAATATTTTTTACGTTTTAACAGGCCTCTGTAGAAAACTAAGGGGGGAGGTTTTCGAAGCGGTAATAATGATCCCTCTTATCCCAACAAAGACACGCTAAAAACATAAACATCCAGTAAATCACAGTCAGAGGCCCATCGGAACCGCCCGTTTAAGCAGTCATTAACATTATGAGCCCACCTGCAACCATTTTAGAATGATCGTCAAAGGAAATCACATACAGTTGAAGTCGGAGGTTTACATACACCTTAGCCAAATACGTTTAAACTCAGTTTTTCACAATTCCTGACATTTAATCCTAGTAAAAATTCCCTGTCTTAGGTCAGTTAGGATCACCACTTTATTTTAAGAATGTGAAATGTCAGAATAATAGTAGAGAGAATGATTTATTTCAGCTTTTATTTCATTCATCACATTCCCAGTGGGTCAGAAGTTTGCATACACTCAATTAGTATTTGGTAGCATTGCCTTTAAATGGTTTAACTTGGGTTAAACGTTTCGGGTAGCCTTCCACAATAAGTAGGGTGAATTTTGTCCCATTCCTCCTGACAGAACTGGTGTAACTGAGTCAGGTTTGTAGGCCTCCTTGCTCGCACAAGCTTTTTCAGTTCTGCCCACACATTTTCCATAGGATTGAGGTCAGGGCTTTGTGATGGCCACTAGAATACCTTGATTTTGTTGTCCTTAAGCCATTTTGCCACAACTGTGGAAGTGTGCTTGGGGTCATTGTCCATTTGGAAGACCCATTTGCGACCAAGATTCAACTTCCTGACTGATGTCTTGAGATGTTGCTTCAATATATCCATATCATTTTCCTTCCTCATGATGCCATCTATTTTGTGAAGTGCACCTGTCCCTCCTGCAGCAAAGCACCCCCACAACATGATGCTACCACCCCCGTGCTTCATGGTTAGGATGGTGTTCTTCGGCTTGCAAGCCTCCCCTTTTTTCCTCCAAACATAACGTTGGTCATTATGGCCAAACAGTTCTATTTTTGTTTCATCAGACCAGAAGACATTTCTCCAAAAAGTACAATCTTTGTCCACATGTGCAGTTGCAAACCGTAGTCTGGCTTTTATGGCTGTTTTGGAACAGTGGCTTCTTCCTTGCTGAGCGCCTTTCAGGTTATGTCGATATAGGACTCGTTTTACTGTGGATATAGATACTTTTGTACCCGTTTCCTCCAGCATCTTTACAAGGTCCTTTGCTGCGGTTCTGGGATTGATTTGCACTTTTCGCACCAAAGTACGTTCATCTCAAGGAGACAGAATGAGTCTCCTTCCTGAGCGGTATGACGGCTGCGTGGTCCCATGGTGTTTATACTTGCATACTATTTTTTGTACAGATGAACGTGGTACCTTCAGGCGTTTGGAAATTGCTCCCAAGGATGAAACAGACTTGTGGAGCTGTTGGCTGATGTGTTTTGCACATGCAAAATGTGCAAAGAGGCACTGAGTTTGAAGGTAGGCCTTGAAATGCATCCACAGGTACACCTCCAATTGACTCAAATTATGTCAAATCAGCCTATCAGAAGCTTCTAAAGCAATGACAATTTTCTGGCATTTTCCAAGCTGTTTAAAGGCACAGTCAACTTAGTGTATGTAAACGTCTGACCCACTGGAATTGTGATATAGTGAATTATAAGTGAAATGTCTGTAAACAATTGCTGGAAGAATTACTTGTGTCATGCACAAAGTAAATGTCCTAACCGACTTGCCAAAACTACAGTTTGTTAAAGTTACATCTGTGGAGTGGTTGAAAAATGAGTTTTAATGACTTCAACCTAAGTGTATGTAAACTTCCGACTTCAACTGTGTGCTCAACATACACTATTAGCATGTTTACCTAAAAGATATGTAAATTACCCCTGGTTCCAGACCCCCCACAAAAAAAACAAAAAAAAAACTGTGGTAAAATCCCCCACTTTGACAGACAAGCAGAATTTTTATTTAACTAGGCACGTCAGTTAAGAACAAATTCTTATTTACAATGAAGGCCTAATAAAAGGCGAAAGACCTCCTGCGGAGACAGGGGCTGGGATTAAAAATATAAATAAAAAATATAAATAGGACCACACACACACACACACACACACACACACACACACACCACGACAAGAGAGACAAAACAACACTACCAAAAGAGATACCTAAGACAACAACATAGCAAGGCAGCAACACATGACAACACAGCATGGTACAGTAGCAACGTAACATGGTAACAACATGGTAGCAACACAACATGGTAGCAGCACAAAACATGGTACAAACATTATTGGGCACAGACAAGGGCAAGAAGGTAGAGATAACAATACATCACGCAAAGCAGCCAAAACTGTCAGTAAGGGTGTCCATGATTGAGAAGGGGGGTGGCGGGAGGTATGGGGGCTAAACCTACATAGGGTCTGTCACTAAGCTGCCACATACACTGGCAACTGCCCAGATGTCCATTTCAGTCGCGCTGCTGCACCTCTTTAGCCTTCTGGAGACCCTGCCCAGAGGGACTTCTTCGTGGAGCGGGGGAAATAGTTTTTCCCCCTCACACGGCCTCTTAGATTAGGCTTAATTTTCCCCACTCTACACCAGATTATGGAGTTCTCTGTTCCACTCACACTAATAGAAAAACGCTTTAGAAGAGGCTAGCTGAGGGCCAGACAATGCTTCACCTGACACCACCTATCTCTCCTCCCATGGAGAGCTAGCGGTCGATACCGCTGCCTGGCTTGAACAGTTGGCTTACTGGCTCTCCGATCATTACCTGCCAGTCAAGAATAGCGAGATCCACTGCACTCGATAGGTAAGGGAAGAGAAAACAAGCTTTAAACTTGACCGAGTGAGGGCAGGGACTCCTGCAGAACCGGAGGGACTTTGAAGTAAACTAAAGTAATGGAATAGATGGTATTGCGCAACGAGTTTACGTCAGACTCACTACCCACTGCAGTACGTTTTTCAGTGGGTCTTTGGTTTTGGAGAATAGTCATAATTTTTACAACCCTGAGACAGGATCCCCCCCCCCCCCCCAATCACTCCCTTTAAAAAGTTGCAGTGCTGTCCCGCTTTCTTTGACTGCGCTGGACGACTTGATGCTAAAATCCTAACCAAAAAATATTATTCTTTCCAGTTTCTGGGGAGACTAGTATAGTTAAAACTACTAAGAAGAAGTAGCAGCAAAGGGAGTCGGCACAAAAGCTAGTGTGCTGTGAAGTGCACACACATTTGCTTCCTCCCATCCGAGTAGGCTACATCTCTGATAAGAACACCACATTTGTACAGGGCGCATTAATGGTGACTAACAATAGCCTCTAAAATCGATGGGATGAAAGCTTTTGGTTTCAGTGCTGCAATTGCTCAAGACAGAAAAGGAGTTTCAGCTCAAGGATTCCATTCTCTGAAACTCTGTATAGCTGTATAGTTGGGAGGCACTGAATAAGACCTTTATACTCCAGACTCAAATCTGACTTCTATAACAGACTGTGGGGGCATTGTTGTGTTTATCGGCCTACAAGAGCTGAGAAGCATTTATGATAATCTGCTATCATGGATCAGGGGCTAATGTGAATATATACAGTGGGGAGAACAAGTATTTGATACACTGCCGATTTTGCAGGTTTTCCTACTTACAAAGCATGTAGAGGTCTGTAATTTTTATCATAGGTACACTTCAACTGTGAGAGACGGAATCTAAAACAAAAATCCAGAAAATCACATTGTATGATTTTTAAATAATTTATTTGCATTTTATTGCATGACATAAGTATTTGATCACCTACCAACCAGTAAGAATTCCGGCTCTCACAGACCTGTTAGTTTTTCTTTAAGAAGCCCTCCTGTTCTCCACTCATTACCTGTATTAACTGCACCTGTTTGAACTCGTTACCTGTATAAAAGACACCTGTCCACACACTCAATCAAACGGACTCCACACACTCAATCAAACAGCTGTGTAAGGACATCAGGGATAAAATTGTAGACCTGCACAAGGCTGGGATGGGCTACAGGACAATAGGCAAGCAGCTTGGTGAGAAGGCAACAACTGTTGGCGCAATTATTAGAAAATGGAAGAAGTTCAAGATGACGGTCAATCTCCCTTGGTCTGGGGCACCATGCAAGATCTCACCTCGTGGGGCATCAATGATCATGAGGAAGGTGAGGGATCAGCCCAGAAATACACGGCAGGACCTGATCAATGACCTGAAGAGAGCTGGGACCACAGTCTCAAAGAAAACCATTAGTAACACACTGCGCCGTCATGGATTAAAATCCTGCAGCGCACGCAAGGTCCCCCTGCTCAAGCCAGCGCATGTCCAGGCCCGTCTGAAGTTTGCCAATGACCATCTGGATGATCCAGAGGAGGAATGGGAGAAGGTCATGTGGTCTGATGAGACAAAAATAGAGCTTTTTGGTCTAAACTCCACTCGCCGTGTTTGGAGGAAGAAGAAGGATGAGTACAACCCCAAGAACACCATCCCAACCGTGAAGCATGGAGGTGGAAACATCATTCTTTGGGGATGCTTTTCTGCAAACTGGACAGGATGACTGCACCGTATTGAGGGGAGGATGGATGGGGCCATGTAATGCGAGATCTTGGCCAACAACCTCCTTCCCTCAGTAAGAGCATTGAAGATGGGTCGTGGCTGGGTCTTCCAGCATGACAATGACCCGAAACACACAGCCAGGGCAACTAAGGAGTGGCTCCGTAAGAAGCATCTCAAGGTCCTGGAGTGGCCTAGCCAGTCTCCAGACCTGAACCCAATAGAAAATCTTTGGAGGGAGCTGAAAGTCCGTATTGCCCAGCGACAGCCCCGAAACCTGAAGGATCTGGATGGAGGAGTTGGCCAAAATCCCTGCTGCAGTGTGTGCAAACCTGGTCAAGAACTACAGGAAACGTATGATCTCTGTAATTGCAAACAAAGGTTTCTGTACCAAACATTAAGTTCTGCTTTTCTGATGTATCAAATACTTATGTCATGCAATAAAATGCAAATTAATTACTTAAAAATCATACAATGTGATTTTCTGGATTTTTGTTTTAGATTCCATCACTCACAGTTGAAGAGTACCTATGATAAAAATTCCAGACTTCTACATGCTTTGTAAGTGGGAAAACCTGCAAAATCGGAAGTGTATCAAATACTTGTTCTCCCCACTGTATGATATTATCAAAATGAATGGGTCCTCCCTGGTTGAAGAGGAAGTTTTAAGCCATGTGATTTTCCTTGTGGAGATAAGCCCTGTAAGCCTATTTTTGTGGTTGAGTGCTACATACTGTTGCCTCAGTTAAAAAGATAATTTAGGCTAACTTAGCTTAGTTTGTGACTAGCTCGGGACTTGCCAGTATGCTGACTGCAATCACAAACTGGCAATATTGCTTTGACTATCTATGCTCTTGTAGTGGTCAGTGCAGTACTCCCTTTTAATCACGTCCTAAACAAATAGCTAGCTAGTTAGGCTATATAGTTGTGATATTGTGCTAGGCTATATAGTTGTGATATACAGTGGGGAGAACAAGTATTTGATACACTGTCGATTTTGCAGGTTTTCCCACTTACAAAGCATGTAGAAGTCTGTAATTTTTATCATAGATACTCTTCAACTGTGAGTGACGGAATCTAAAATAAAAATCCAGAAAATCACATTGTATGATTTTTAAGTAATTAATTTGCATTTTATTGCATGACATAAGTATTTGATACATCAGAAAAGCAGAACTTAATATTTGGTACAGAAACCTTTTTTTTGCAATTACAGAGATCATACGTTTCCTGTAGTTCTTGACCAGGTTTGCACACACTGCAGCAGGGATTTTGGCCCACTCCTCCATCCAGATCCTTCAGGTTTCGGGGCTGTCGTTGGGCAATACGGACTTTCAGCTCCCTCCAAAGATTTTCTATTGGGTTCAGGTCTGGAGACTGGCTAGGCCACTCCAGGACCTTGAGATGCTTCTTACGGAGCCACTCCTTAGTTGCCTTGGCTGTGTGTTTCGGGTCGTTGTCATGCTGGAAGACCCAGCCACGACCCATCTTCAATGCTCTTACTGAGGGAAGGAGGTTGTTGGCCAAGATCTCGCGATACATGGCCCCATCCATCCTCCCCTCAATACGGTGCAGTCGTCCTGTCCCCTTTGCAGAAAAGCATCCCCAAAGAATGATGTTTCCACCTCCATGCTTCACGGTTGGGATGGTGTTCTTGGGGTTGTACTCATCCTTCTTCTTCCTCCAAACACGGCGAGTGGAGTTTAGACCAAAAAGCTCTATTTTTGTCTCATCAGACCGCATGACCTTCTCCCATTCCTCCTCTGGATCATCCAGATGTTCATTGGCAAACGTCAGACGGGCCTGGACATGCGCTGGCTTGAGCAGGGGGACCTTGGGTGCGCTGCAGGATTTTAAACCATGACGGCGTAGTGTGTTACTAATGGTTTTCTTTGAGACTGTGGTCCCAGCTCTCTTCAGGTCATTGACCAGGTCCTGCCGTGTAGTTCTGGGCTGATCCCTCACCTTCCTCATGATCATTGATGCCCCACGAGGTGAGATCTTGCATGGTGCCCCAGACCGAGGGAGATTGACCGTCATCTTGAACTTCTTCCATTTTCTAATAATTGCGCCAACAGTTGTTGCCTTCTCACCAAGCTGCTTGCCTATTGTCCTGTAGCCCATCCCAGCCTTGTGCAGGTCTACAATTTTATCCCTGATGTCCTTACACAGCTGTTTGATTGAGTGTGTGGACTGGTGTCTTTTATACAGGTAACGAGTTCAAACAGGTGTAGTTAATACAGGTAATGAGTGGAGAACAGGAGGGATTCTTAAAGAAAAACTAACAGGTCTGTGAGAGCCGGAATTCTTACTGGTTGGTAGGTGATCAAATACTTATGTCATGCAATAAAATGCAATTTTTTTTTTTTTAAATCATACAAATGTGATTTTCTGGATTTTTGTTTTAGATTCCGTCTCTCACAGTTGAAGTGTACCTATGATAAAAATTACAGACCTCTACATGCTTTGTAAGTAGGAAAACCTGCAAAATCGGCAGTGTATCAAATACTTGTTCTCCCCACTGTACATGGAAGTATAGGCTATATAGTTGTCCTAAAACGGTGTACCACACAAGCATATCCAAGTGATTCAGAGACTGACAGCAGTGGGAGAGAGAGAGAGTCAGTGTGTGTTGCAGTACCCAGCTGCTACCTCAGCATGACCGTCTCACACTGAGACACAGGAAATACAACAGGAGTGTTACTGGAATCTCAAGTTAGTTTGTTTTCAACCGGCCGGGAGAGAAGCCCCGACTCATAACATATAAAGAGGGAGGGAGGAGGTAGTGAAGCTAGAGTATGAAGCTTTACAGGAGGCTTGGTAGAAAAAGCCAAGAAAGAGAAACAGCATTAAATCAACCAAATATCCCCTAAAACAACAAGCTCTATAAGCACTGTCCGTTAACACACTCATTACAAATCCAAGTTATGAAAATAAATTACCTTTGATGGTGTTAAATGAGTTCATTGTGAAGGCAATCCAAACAGAACACGGTTTAGTGTTACAACAGAGAGTAGTTCAGGATAAAAAGGCAGTAACAAAAAGGACAGCCTCCACTATGTGCTGTAAGTATATACAGAGAGGGTCAAGGCCGTGTGTCAGGCTGTGATATCGGAGATCCTCATGACAACAGCCTGACACTGACACCATTCATTTCTACCCTCCAGAGAGTTGGGACTTTCTGAGCTCTTGATGTCACCGTTGACCTCTCGCCCCTATGAAACGGCGGGTCATTGTTACGCCGAGGAGGCACTGTGGTGTGTCGTATGATCGGTTCCCTTTTATAGGTTGTCGCCTGTCGCAACATGACGCTGTTTGAGCTCACGGATTATCCTGTTTCTATGCACTGTATGGGTGGGTGTCATCAGGTGTGTGTACAGACACTTTAGTGCAAAGGTTCAGGTACCGCTGCCTCATCGCCTTTATTTGACTTGTGCACACAACCAAACACGGTTGATGAAGTCATCTTATCATTATCCCAAGATAAATACCATTGAATACAGAATCAATGAGCTGACGTTTACACTTGAATGTCATTTAAATCTCATCTTATAACCTCACTGTAGCAGTTACTATATACACACACACGTCTTTGCAGGGAGATATGATGGCAGAGAGAGGCCTCAACTTGCATCACCTATTCTACAGTACCAGGGCTCCCCAAGTTAGGTGGGGGACTGAGGGTGTCCAACTCTGCTAGAACATAGTCTCTTTAGACTAGAGCCCATTGAGTTGTGCAGGCTTAATGGAAAGCATGCGATCAAAGGGTCCACTTCTTAAAAAAAAATAACTGAGTGCGTTTGTTCCGTTAGGTTTCAAAGAGTTCCACATCTCACTTCTCTACCCTTTTGATTTTTGTGCATTTCACATAATTGATTTCCTGTGTCCTGCCCAGCTACAGCTGCTGTATAACACGGGTGTGCAAAGTTGATCTGCATTGCTGAGAATTATCATAAAAAAAACAAGATTGTCAATTAACCAAAGTCATGCTGGCACAAAGGGATGAAAACAATAGCAATAAGGAAGTGTCTAAATACAACTTGCTTCATCTAATTGGAGCACACTACTGTATCTTTTCTGACATTTACAGTCTTTTTGATGACGGCTATGAAGAATGCAGACCTTTTACATTGTACCAACAATAGATTAAGCGAAACACATTACTGTTCCACACTGGATTTTAAAAGCTCAATTTCTTTTAGAGGAGATGAAGGAAGAGAAGAGCCTGAACAGACTGAGCTTCTGCCATCTCCTCATCGTGCCATCAGGTTTCACACTTTCACCTGTGAAGCCCCTAGGTGGTTGGGTGAATGAGAGCCTACAGGCTTGAGGATCACACTGGAACAACACATGGCCCTCTACTGCTATTCTGCTGGAACCTCTTAACAATAAATCAGCTGGGGGTGCAGAGTCCAGGGAAATGGGAGGGGAAACGAAGAGCGGTAGAAATCACAGTACTAGTTGTGGCGCTGTTTCCTGTGTTTGGTTTTTGAATGAGCTCTGGGGAGGATCATGGTGTGCAGGGATTTGGTGGAGGCCCCGATCCAGTGAGCTACAGTAAAGCTGATAAGATAATGTCATTTTAGAAGTTGCTAATGGCAACTCCAGTTTCAGCAATCTCTGGTAAGTAGCCATGTGTAGTCAATTAGGGATGTGACAAAAACATATTTTCTCAACATTTAAAAATTGCCATTTATTTGATTATTTTTCCCGTTAAAACGATACAACTGTTCATTAAATTCCACGCGAATTCACAATGCAGCTGCGTTGCTGCTAGCAACGGTTTGAGTTTCAAAGTGAAGCATTGCACCTGTACTAACCATTACTGTACCTCAATTCCACCTCGCAACGTTTACATTTCCTTCTCATTTAACTTCTCAAAGTATTGCCACACAGGACTTCACTGCTGCCGCTTGCCTTTCGCTGCCCTTTTTCCAACTGTTAACGACGATAAAAAAACAAAAAAACATTTGCATCTTTAATAGCGAGCTAGCGAGCGACAGAGAGAGGGGGGAGGGGCACAGTATAGGCAGCTGATTGTCCCAATGGGATGCTATATCTCGCAATTTCTTGGCTTGCAATGTATCACAACTTCAGTAAAGCAGGGCTGAGTATCAATGAATAGGCTAGGATATTGAGATGAGCAAGATGCAACACTTCGCTCTTACACAGTCACACACAGCATCTGCGCATACGCAGGGCATCAAAAAAACGTGGAGAAGTTGACCTCACGCTACAATGCTCTTAGTTGACCCACTATGCTGTTTACTTTCTGCATCGACTTCATATCGCTGAGTCTACCTTTACATTTTAAAAAATGTAACTTTCCCCAGGCCTTGATAGCCTATTGTCTACACAGAAAATAATGTGTTTTGTGATAACTGCAGTGTGATAATAAGTTTTAACGTTTAAACATTCACACCCCTAGTCGGAATGCCCTCTAGCCAGGTAATGATGTCAGTACAAGACCAAGGACTTAGTATAGGCAGTTTATCTTCCTGTCTCAGTATCACGTCCTTCCCCAAAGCAAAAGGAATCACTGGAAGGGTATTGGCGAGAATTGTCTAGACTACCGAAAACAAAAGGAGGGCTGGGAAAAATGTCAGCAATATCAGACATTCCAGCTCATGAGGCTCCAACAGGAAGGATTCTCGTAATCCTCCTGCTGTTGTGATAAAGTCATACTCTGGTAGATGACAACATCTGACAGTTGTAATGACATTACCTTCCTGCCGAAGCATTTCATGTGACATGTCAAACCCATGCTTTACTCAAAAGGGACATGTCATGTCAGCATGCGGCTTTCTGACACAGTCATTCTCTCAGTGACAGCATTGTGCCCCCACATCCCCCGAGTCCTGACACGGTAGCAGCTGACTACTGTAGCAGGCTGAGGGGTGCTGCTTTTTGCTCCCCGACCTTGAGGTCTCAGAGTGATCAGTTACAATGGCAGGAGAGCATGCCTCTGTGCCAAACAAAATGGCAGGGGGTGGAAACTGAGAATGTCTTGGTTTAATAGGTTTTGATGGGTATGTTCTGCGCTGCTGTTTCCTCCACGGGAAGGTTCCTGTTGGGTCGATGCCCCGTCGTGAATACATTTCCAACTGGAGCCATTTCATGACAACCCCCACCAAAAAAAAAGCATCTGCGCACCTGTTTGCCATCTTTACACCGTCCTCAATCCACAAGATATTGCCTGACTGAGTGCATGAGCTGGTGCATTTCTACAAAGCAGTGGATGCCTGACTGAGTGCATGAGCTGGTGCATTTCTACAAAGCAGTGGATGCCTGACTGAGTGCATGAGCTGGTGCATTTCTACAAAGCAATGGATGTGTGTTCATAACACGCTTACCGTGGAAAGCAACCGTGGCAAAACCTTTGGGCAGAATACAAATATGCCAGCCAAGGCAATTCCAGGAGACGATAACAACTGTATTCAAATTCAAACTCTAATTAATGCATCAGTTAGTGACAGTGGATGGTTGCATAGCAACAGTGGTACCAGACTGCTATAAAATTGAGGGAAATACAGGCTACACTGTATATGAATGGGTATGAATGTGTGTGCGTGTCCATGTCTGTGACAGGTTTGTTTTTGCAAGAGTGAACACATCAGATGAGAACCAGAGCCATAAATAGAGAGTTTGGCCAACGTTCAGAATACTGTTTAATGTTTCTAGACATTCCGTGACATAGCATTGTTTAAATATTCCCCATGTGATGTTAATGAGGCGCTAACATGGCTGCCATAGAACGGTGAAGTGTAATGTAAATGCGTCATAACGAAGAAACCACACCAACTTTCTATATGGCTCTGATAAAAACTATATTTTCCATTACTAGAATGAGGACTTAACATTTATTTGTGCATTTAGATGTATGTGTTCACCCATCTATCCATCCATGTACGTATGAGACAGCCTAAATTACATATTTTTCTTTCAGGTTCTGAACCGCTGAACTTGTGACCGACAAACACTTAAAGCCATTCGGAGTAGCTAATGAAGTGTAGGCACTTTTTCAAGAAGACTCATTACTTCTCTTTATGTGTGGTGTGCTTTTTCACTTGTACCATTTTGTCTCTCTCCGTCTCCGTTTGTTTCAAATCCACACAAGTTAGTTCCATTATACCTGGGCGTCCACCTGAATCCTGGGAGCTGCTCCAGGTCTTTAGAAGGGAGTAATTCCTCCGACGCTCTCCTGTCCTCTGCTTTGCATGACAAAGGACTGCAAAATCAACCTTGGGATTATGAAAGGGAGAGGACAGTTTTTTTTTTTTTTTAGGCGTGTCTGGCAGGGCCGAGGGGCAGGAAATGTATTGAAAAAGGACTGATGAGAGATTCTGCAGTGCAAGCGTTTTTAGGATGGCGCGGATCTCTGCACACTCACACACATTGGCACATTAAAGTGCACACCGATCCACATTATTCCTAAAGTATCAGGTTAAAAACAGAGACCAGATCATCCTCAAACCCCCACTTTGACTTGCTACCTTGCAACATCGATATAACCTTTGATTTCAGGGATGGGGGGGGGGGATAGGGGGGGGACCCATTTAAAGCTTAGTCCGTGTCACCCAGACAAGATTGTTGCTTTGCATCATTGCCTTCTAAGCCAAGCACACGGCTAAAGAGAGTGAATTAGAGTTACCATTAAACATACTGTCAGGATGGTGCAGCGATACGCTTAAACCCTACCACCGCCACAACACAAGGGTGAAAATTAGAGATCTATCAATCGCACAGGAAGAAATTAATATACTTTATGAGTGCAATTAACAGATACTTACACCACGGCGCCCACAATATAAGTCGTTGGCAGAGGAGGTTGAGGGTTTTAGACACTGTAATCCTGACATAACGCATTCAGAATTGAGCCTAAGTGGGTGAAGGCCCTGGCGCTGATTCAAAGTGCTGTGTGTGTTTTCTTTACCTTTCACACTGCTAAGCCCCTGCACAGCTGCCTCTGATGAGGCCATTGCTCTAACACACAAGGACAGGATATCCTTCAAGAGAGTGGGTGTATGGCGGTGTGTATGTGAATGTATGGGGGCGTCTGGGGGTCTTTTGTACTCCCTTATAGTAGTCAGTCAAGCGGATGTAGAACATGGAAGTAAAGACCACATCCTAAAACCAAATCAAGAAAAACTTGACGGTTGAAGGTTCCCCATACTCTGATCTCACAAATACAATAGCGGTGTAGTGAACCCCTGGATTAGACATCATTTAACAGTATTACTGTATAACAGTAATGAGACAGAAATCTGTAAGCGCTTGCAGTAATGTACCAATACTAGATTATGCGATGTAGCTCTAAGAAAACGTATTTGTTTAGTCAACGAGGATGTTAAGTTTTGTGAGGACGCAAGCAGGTTTATAGGCCGTCAGTGGCTTCAAGGTGATGTGTGTATTAGCTAACCTGGCGTAACAACCCCCAGCCCCGCCCCCTGTGGCTAATGGCTGTAAATGGACAGTCACCAGAATCAATGCATCATTTTCTGAAGCCTGACCTACTTTCTTTTCTTCAGGGAAAGCAGCAGATGCAGGGCTTTCAATAATACTGTCCTGATTCATTACACCAGAACAAAAAATATATATAATTTTCCCCACGACACAGCCAGGGGTTTGGAATGAAATGTGGTACAGCCCTTTTATCATCTGGGATGATGTATAATGTGATTTGGGCTAGATGGATAAATGGTCAGTGTGCTGTAGTGGCTAGGGAGAGGTATACAAAAAGCTGCATTTTTACGTTATGCTGGGTCAGCACATTCCCCGAGGGCAAAACTGGTTTGAAATAATGTAATTCCAACCAGTATCCACTGGTATACTAGTCAGTTTTACATTTTTATTTAAAAAAAATGTTTTACCTTTATTTAACTAGGCAAGTCAGTTAAGAACAAATTCTTATTTACAATGACGGCCTACACCGGCCAAACTCTGACGACACTGGGCCAATTGTGTGCCGCCCTATGGGACTCCCAATCATGGCTGGTTGTGATACAGTCTGGATTCGAACCAGGTTGTCTGAAGTGACGCCTCTAGCACTGAGATGCAGTGTCTTAGACCACTGCGACACTTGGGAGCCCACTTGGTTGGGAAGAAGTGGAAACAGGTCCTTTTAGCCAGGCTGGCTGGATTGACACGAGGCCTGATAGAAAGGACAGGATAGGAGACAGGTAGACAATCTCATTGGATCTGACCATAGTGGCAGTAATGTCTGCTCCCTTTCTCTTTCAGACCCTCCAAGTGTCACTTGCTTTATCCTCCAGCTGTGAGGGCTCAATGTGAAGGTGCAGCAGAGTGGCTCAGCTATGATCTATTTAGCGGATTGACTTGTTGAGCCAACACCCTTCCAGCTAAGCTAGACCCTGCCAAGCAAGGCAATGCCAGCAGCACTGGCCAGAACAAGATAATAATATCATGAGCTGTTGAATGGCTCGACTTACCTCACACTTTGGGCAATATAATATAACATTTGATTGTTTTTAGTATTCCTTAGTTTAAATCTTTACCTGTAAGGCAAGATGGACCAAGGCAGGGGAAATTCTGTGCAATATGTTCAGAAATCTAAGCAATCTGGTGGTAACACAAAGCGTCTTGAACCACTAAAGTCTCTTCAAGCTTTCAACACAAAACCACTACCACAGAATGAAACGCCTCATTCCAGCATATGACAAAAGAGGTTGATAAAGCACCCGGGAGTCTGGCACCATGCGGTCTAGCACCCTTTAGCAGAGCAGAGCAAAGCCCAACTTCACTGCACACATTACAGTGCTATGGTGTGTATTGCACTGACAGCTTGTAAAGCCATTTCGCAACAGCAACATCTTTACACCTGTCAGCGTGACCCTACAGATCGAGGTGAATGGCAAGGAGTACAGGCGTAACTCAGATCCGCAGTGTGTATTAGCTACCCTGGCGTAACAACCTAGGCCTGTACTGTAAAAAGAGAGTGACGTTGATTGCTGCACTCATTAAACAAGATCAAGGATAATACACTGCGTGTCACTATACCGTATGTCAAACAACTACACCATAACTCCTGTGGGGCTTCTAGAATCCTATCATGGAATCATATAATGTCACCGACAATGAGGTGCAGATTAAATGTGTCATCGCCATGGAGATTTCTCAGAAATGTGCAGATGGGAACATTTCATTTTCAGCCAGAATAGTTTTTGTTGTCAAGCGCCACATTAAAGACAGGGGGTGTGGGCACTGTTATTAGAGGCTTAGCAGTCTACATTCAAAGTACAAAGAACCTTAGTGGATTTGAAACAAAAGAGAAAGAGAGAGAAAGCGTGAGCTACTGTGTGTATAACCCATAAGAGTCGAAGCATTGCAACATAAATGTACACATACATGTTATTTAATCATGTCTGCGTAGGATATTGTCCTCATCCCGTCAGTAGAGGATGCCTGTTTGTTCTTTAAAAGTGCTTTCCTCACCATCTTAAATAAGCATGCCCCAGGAACCAATATACACAGTCAGTTAGGAAAGCAAAGGCTAGCTTTTTCAAACAGAAATTTGCATCTTGTAGCACTAATTCCAAAAAGTTCTGGGACACTAAAGTCCAAGGAGAATAAGAGCACCTCCTCCCAGCTGCCCACTGCACTGAGGCTAGGAAACACTATCACCACCAATAAATCTATGATAGAGAATTTCAATAAGCATTTTGCTACGGCTGGCCATACTTTCCACCTGGCTACCCCTAACCCGGCCAACAGCTTTGCACCCCCCCCCCAGCAACTTGCCCAAGCCGTCTTCATCGACCTGGCCAAGGCTTTCGACTCTGTCAATCACCGCATTCTAATCGGCAGACTCAATAGCCTTGGTTTCGCAAATGACTGCCGCGCCTGGTTCTCCAAATACTTCTCAGATAGAGTTCAGTGTGTCAAATCGGAGGGCATGTTGTCCGGACCTCTGGCAGTCTCTATGGGGGTGCCACAGGGTTCAATCTCGGGCCAACTCTATTCTCTGTATATATCAATCGCTCTTGCTGCTGGTGACTCTCTGATCCACCTCTACGCAGACGACACCATTCTGTATACATCAGGCCCATCATTGGACGCTGTGTTAACAAACCTTCAAAACGAGCTTCAACGCCATACAATACTCCTTCCGTGGCCTCAACTGCTCTTAAATGCTAGTAAAACTAAATGCATGCTCTTCTGACTTAGAATATGTGGACACCTACAAATACCTAGGTGTCTGGTTAGACTGTAAACTCTCCTTCTAGACCAAAATTAAACCTAGAATCGGCTTCCTATTCGCAACAAAGCCTCCTTCACTCATGCTGCCAAACATGCCCTCGTAAAAATTACTATCCTACCGATCCTGGACTTCGGCAATGTCATCTACAAAATAGCCTCCAACACTCTCCTCAGCAAATTGGATGTAGTCTATCACAGTGCCATCCGTTTTGTCACCAAAGTCCCATATACTACCCACCACTGCGACCTGTATGCTCTCGTAGGCTGGCCCTCACTATATATTCGTCTTCAGGTCATCTATAAGTCTTTGCTAGGTAATTACCAGCCTTATCTCAGCTCACTGGTCACCATAGCAACACCCACCCGTAGCATGCGCTCCAGCAGGTATATTTCACTGGTCATTCCCAAAGCCAACACCTGCTTTGGCCGCCATTCCTTACAGTTCTCTGCTGCCAATTATTGGAACGAATTGAAAATATCCTTGAAGCTAGAGATTCCTATCTCCTTCACTAACTTTAAGCATCATCTGTAAATATCCCACCACAACCCCATACTGTTATTTATTTATTTTTGCTCATTTGCACCCCAGCATCTCTGCCCGCACCAAAGGCATATTTGCACAACGTCATCTGCACATTTATCACTCCAGTGTTAATGCTAAATTGTAATTATTTCATCACTACGGCATATTTATTGTCATACCTCCCTAATATAACTACATTTGCACACACTGTATATAGATGTTCTATTGTGTTATTGACTGTATGTTTGTTTATCCCATGTGTAACAGAAGTAGTTCTCAACTGGCCTACCTGGTTAAATAAAATACATTTTACAATTTTTTTATAAAAATAGAACTTTGTTCTATTTGTGATGCTTGACATGTCCCGCCTCTCCTCATTGGTTTTTAGGAGAATATACCCACGTAACTGAGGTCCACACTCCAGTCCAGTTGGTGGTGGTAGTAATGTACCTTAAAGTTGGTTGCCAACCGCCATATAAACATGGAAGATAGTAAAAAATAAAAATACATCTAAAAGGAAGTTTGAATTGTCTGCACGTAACCCCTTATTTTTTGCACTAAACAGACTCCATATACAATGCCTTCGGGAAGTATTCAGTATTTATGTTACAGCCTATTTCTTAAATGGATACATTTTGAAAATCCTTAGCAATCTACACATCCCATAGAATTCTTTCTATGGGATGTTTTTATTTATTTACATAAGCATTCAGACCCTTTGCTATGAGATTCGAAATTGAGCTCAGATGCATCCTGTTTCCATTGATCATCCTTGAAATGTTTCTGCAACTTGATTGGAGTCCACCTGTGGTAAATTCAATTGATTGGACAAGTTTTGGAAAGGCACACATCTGTCTATATAAAAGGTCCGACAGTTGACAGTGCATGTCAGAGCAAAAACCAGGCCATGAGGTCGAAGGAATTGTCCGTAGAGCTCCAAGACAGGATTGTGCCGAGGCACAGATCTGGGGAAGGGTACCAAAACATTTCTGCAGCATTGAAGGTCCCCAAGAGCACAGTGGGCTCCATCATTTTTTAAATGGAAGAATTTGGAACCACCAAGACTCTTCCTAGAGCTGGCCGTCCAGTCAAACTGAGCAATCGGGGGAGAAGGGCCTTAGTCAGGGAGGTGGCCAAGAACCCAATGGTTACTCTGACAGAGCTCTAGAGTTCCTCTGTGGAGATGGGAGAACCTTCCAGAAGGACAAGGGCTAGAGCAGTAAAAGGCACGACAGCCAGCTTGGAGTTTGCCAAAAGGGGCCTAAAGACTCTCAAACCATGAGCAACAAGATTCTCTGGTCTGATGAAACTAAGATTGAACTCTTTGGCCTGAATGCCAAGCATCACGTCTGGAGGAAACCTGGCACCATCGTTTTTCAGTGGCAGGGACTGGGAGACTAGTTAGGATCGAGGCAAAGATGAACGGAACAAAGTACAGAGAGATCCTTGATGAAAATCTGCTCCAGAGCGCTCAGTACCTCAGACTGGGGCTTAGGTTCCCCTTCCAACAGGACAACAACCCTAAGCACACAGCCAAGACAACGCAGGGGTGGCTTCGGGACAAGTCTCAATGTCCTTGGGTGGCACAGCCAGAGCCCGGATTTGAACCCCAGATCAAACATCTCTGGAGAGACTCCGCAAATACAGGTGTGCTAAGCTTGTAGCGTCATACCCAACAAGACTTGAGGCTGTAATCACTGCCAAAAGGTGCTTCAACAAAGTACTGAGTAAAGGGTCTGAATACCTTTTTCTAAAAACCTGTTTTGCTTTATCATTATGGGGTATTGTGTTTAGATTGATGGGGGGGGGGCAACAATTTAAATCAATTTTAGAATAAGGCTGTAACGTAACAAAATGTGGAAAAAGTCAATGGGTCTGAATACTTTCCGAATGCACTGTATACTTGCATAACTTTTTTCAACTGGTAACGGGGGACCTTCAGACGAGTCTTGTGGACGTCCTAGACTGACGTGTTCATGAGAGTCTCACCTTTCTACAGATGGGTCATATTAGTGTGTAGCACATACTGTTTGGAACGCTACAAACGATTTTTGTGAGAAGACCGATTTTTCGGGATGTCTCATGGTCTGACAAACACCGCTCTAGCTCAGTCACCTTTCACCGCAGATGCGGACATCGACCTTAGGCATCATGGATGGCAGGTCACCCCCTGTAAGATCGCCCCAAAAAGATTCCCATGGTGCACCATTAGACCCTCGTGCCATATTGTATACAAGAATATACATTGATTTACAAGAATATATAAAAACGTTAAATTAATACCTTATCAAAGGGAACCAAATTGAGGCAATTATAGCCTCATTTAATGTCATTTTTCATAGAGTAGTGAACTTGCATTCAATCAAATTAGATTTTTCATTTCAAAGTCGCTAAATAGTGAACATCTATGTGAAATCGGATGTCTTCAGGGAGCAGGCCTATATAATCCTCTAGTCGGTTTGAAAAAAACTACACACAAGCTGCTAATCAATCACATGGGCCAGACGTCGTGTCCCTCAAGACTCGGACAGACACACAAAGATGCTGTGAAGATGCTGAGATAAAGGGAGTGTGTGTGTGTGTGTGTGTGTGTAAGAGAGTGTGTGAAAGACCTATGGATATGGAGCAAGAAGGCGGAGAGAGAACTTTTATTTTTGAGCAAAGAAAAAAGAAAGGTTTTCGGCAAATGTCGTCGATAATATACAGATTGGGAGATTTTGAATACAGACTACCTTTCTCATCACTGCTGTGTCTGTTACTATGGTGATGATGGAATCTGTCAAATGTTCAGATGCTAGGCTACTTGCTAATTATAACATTTGAAAATACTGTAATGTCTCTGGTCTCATTTGAGGATGATTCAGCATAGAATCTCTTCCCTAGCCGTACTGTAATCAGAGATTTAGATTTAAGTCTGTGTGATTTGCTCCTCCATTAGGCCTTGAGCCAAAGAAGAGATGCAAGGGTAAAGAAGGGTCTGTAGACGGTTCCTACAGACTGTTAAAGGTTGTGTCCATTCCCTGAGAGATATGTCAAATCCTAAAATCAGGCGGATGAGTCTTCTCTACGTGATAGAGCCTCTGCTTAGACTATGGGCAAAACCCTTGAACCGAATGGCAGTGAGCTCTGGAGAGGTTGTGGATGCAAGGAGAGCCCTGGTTTAAATAATGTTAACTATTACAGGCATCCCAGAGATGAAGTAGAAGTCAGAACATTTAGCCTGACTGCAGCAGAACCACAAGTGTATGTATTTCAGCGGCTTAGACAAATGAATGTACGGGATAAGGACACCCAGGTCTTCCCTGCACTTACTATGGTTGTCACCTACCAACAAGAATGGTTTGAAGTCAAAAGCAAATAGGTTCATTTCTCTCTGAGAGGGGCAGGTTGATAGTGGGGAGCCTTCATTGTGTGTAAGCTGTAATTGTAGCCCCAACAAACTGCAGCTTTAAAGTCTGGGGGCCTCTGTCGTAAACGCTGTACAGTCTAATGAGCCCTCCCTCTGCAAACTCTATTGACTTCCTACATCCTTGCCCCTGGGGCGAAAAACCTAGGCATTCATACAGCAATTAGTGAGGGGTCTGCTTTGAACACTGCTGCTCATGCGAGTGACACCCATGTTTACAAGCTTCACAAGTTTCCTTTCTTATACAGTCATGTGAAAAAGTAAGTACACCCCTTTTTTTTTTTTTTTGTTACATATTTGGACAGATGGATATGTAATCTTCACTTCAACACTATTGACAGATAAAAGGTTACCGAATTTACCTTAACCATCACATAAAATTGCTAAAATTAGAATTAGGTACCAAAACAAGTGCAAATGATTAGAAAACAGAGAGAAAATATCAAGACAACTTTACCCAGGTGTTGTCTGGCAAAAGTCAGTTGTGTCTTGATATTCTTTTTTGAGAGCAGAGGCTTCTTCCTTCCTGACCAAATCGGGAGATTTTCAACTCCAGCAACCCTGACAATCATAGATGGAGGATCTAATAACAAAAGCATTAAAAAGCACCTTTCATCTGACTAACCATTAGAGATGTATTGATTAATTCACCACTGTTGTGTGGAATCAAATCTGGATGATGCAATGGAAGCCATTTTGGCTCTAAAACCAGATTCAGTTTCTCCAAACAGATGTCTGTGTGGAGCAACAAGCAGGCCACTGACATGATGAGTAGAGTGGGGCTGCAAGTGAAGCTGAGGGGGGTTCCTGTCAGCGGAGCAGGGGTAAAATTTGTTTCCAAAAGCAATACACCATTTCGTTCTCTGTCCAGTAGCCCAGCAAACATACTAGGCACAGTCTGGAAAGCTCAGGAAATGGAAAGAGAAAAACATCCTTCCACAGGCAAACCATCTACTGCTAAGACTATAACCCCAGCTTCCCCTCTCGTGTTTCTCTGAAACAGAATTGGCTTTTCTGCTTAGGAAACTGCATTTTAACTTGCTTATAATTACATTTGCAGTCAGACAAGGTAACCATGGTTCAGAGGTGAGGAACAACCGTCCAAAACAGATTAACACACTCCCACATACCATAGTTTGAAGGGCTTATTGACTGAGAACTTGACTCTTTCCTCCCCAGGCCAAACATGGGCGCAAGTTTGTGTGGATAACACACATTAGGCTAACCACAAACACATTGAGAACATGAGGAGGGGGGATAATAAGAGAGGGAGAGGAAGAAGGCGGCCATGTTGTTTGCCAGTAAAATGCCTCGCACTCTTTCACTACTGCTGCTCCAGTAATGCTATTGGAGACCTGGCTCTGTCTGGCTGTGTGGCAGAGGAGTGACTGAGTGGAACCAGACGAGGCCAGCCAGCACCTCTAATTAAAGTTAAGCAGCACCAAAACATTAAGCTCTTAGAAAAGAAGAGAAGAAGCGAGGTAGAGAAAGGGCCTTGCTTTTTGGTCGATCACTCATGAGTCTGGGAGTATGCAGGTATATTTGTGGCTTTGTCGAGAGCAAAAAAAAAATGAAGCACTGCAAGCAAAGGGGGTAGTCTAGACAAAATGGAGGTTTGTTTTCAAACACATTTTTTGTTCTCTAAATATTTTCTTGGAACAAAATGCATAAACTTTTTTGCATTAAAAATGGAGCTCTCGACAAAAAGTTAAATGTACAGTCGTGGCCAAAAGTTGAGAATGACACAAGTATTGGTCTGCACAAAGTTTGCTGCTTCAGTGTTCTTTGATCTTTATGTCAGTAGTTACTATGGTACACTGAAGTATAATTACAAGTATTCCATAAGTGTCAAAGGCTTTCATTGACAATGACATTCAGTTTATGCAAAGTGTCAATATTTGCAGTGTTGACCCATCTTTTTCAAGACCTCTGCAATCCACCCTGGCATGCTGTCAATTCACTTCTGGGCCACATCGTGACTGATGGCAGGCCATTCTTGCATAATCAATGCTGGGAGTTTGTCAGAAGTTGTGGGTTTTTGTTTGTCCACCCGCCTCTTGAGGATCGCCCAAAAGTTCTCAATGGGATTAAGGTCTGGGGAGTTTCCTGGCCATGGACCCAAAATCGCGATGTTTTGTTCACAGAGCCACTTAGTTATCACTTTTGCCTTATGGAAAGGTGCTCAATCATGCTGGAAAAGGCATTGGTCGTCACCAAACTGTTCTTGGATGGTTGGGAGAAGTTGCTCTTAGAGGATTATTCATGGCTGTGTTCTTAGGCAAAATTGTGAGTGAGCCCACTCCCTTGGCTGAGAAGCAACCCCACACATGAATGGTATGAGGATGCTTTACTGTTGGCATGACACTCACCAGCTGACCTTTTCTTCTCCAGACAAGGTGTTTTCCGGATGGCCCAAACAATCGGAAAGGGGATTCAGAGAAAATGACTCTACCCCAGTCCTCAGCAGTCCAATCCCTGTACCTTTTGCAGAATATCAGTCTGTCCTTGATGTTTTTCCTGGAGAGAAGTGGCTTCTTTGCTGCCCTTCTTGACACCAGGCCATCCTCCAAAAGTCTTCGCTTCACTGTGCGTGCAGATGCACTCACACCTGCCTACTGCCATTCCTGAGCAAGCTCTACACTGGTGGTGCCCCGATCCCACAGCTGAATCAACTTTAGGAGACGGTCCTGGCGCTTGCTGGACTTTCTTGGGCGCCCTGACGCCTTCTTCACAACAATTGAACCTCTCTCCTTGAAGTTCTTGATGATCCGATAAATGGATGATTTAGGTACAATCTTACCAGCAGCAATATCCTTGCCTGTGAAAACCTTTTTGTGCAAAGCAATGAAGACGGCACATGTTTCCTTGCAGGTAACCATGGTTGACAGAGGAAGAACAATGATTTCAAGCACCACTCTCCTTTTAAAGCTTCCAGTCTGTTATTCTGACTCAATCAGCATGGCAGAGTGATCTCCAGCCTTGTCCTCGGCAACACTCTCACCTGTGTTAACGAGACAATCACTGACATGATGGCAGCTGGTCATTTTGTGGCAGGTCTGAAATGCAGTGGAAATGTTTTTTGGGGATTAAAGTTCATTATCATGGCAAAGAGGGACTTTGCAATTAATTGCAATTCATCTGATCACTCTTCAAGACATTCTGGAGTATATGCAAATTGCCATCAACACTGAGGCAGCAAACTTTGTGGAGACCAATACTTGTCATTCTCAAAACTTTTGGCCATGACTGTACAGTTGAAGTCAGAAGTTTACATACACTTAGGTTGAAGTCATTAAATCTAATTTTTCAACCACTCCACAGATTTCATGTTAACAAACTATAGTTGTGGCAAGTCGGTAAGGACATGCACGACAAGTAATTCTTCCAACAATTGTTTACAGACAGATTATTTCACTATATCACAATTCCAGTGGGTCAGAAGTTTACATACACTAAGTAGACTGTGCCTTTAAACAGCTTGGAAAATTCCAGAAAATTATGTCATGGCTTTAGAAGCTTCTGATAGGCTGATTGACATCATTTGAGTCAATTGGAGGTGTACCTGTGGATGTATTTCCAGGCCTACCTTCAAACTCAGTGCCTCTTTGCTCAAAATCATGGAAAAACAAAAGAAATCAGCCATGTCTGGTTCATCCTTGGGAGCAATTTCCAAACGCCTGAAGGTACCACATTCATATGTACAAACAATAGTACGCAAGTATAAACACCATGGGACCACGCAGCCGTCATACCGCTCAGGAAGGAGACGCGTTCTGTCTCCTAGAGATGAACGTACTTTGGTGCAAAAAGTGCAAATCAATCCCAGAACAACAGCAAAGGACCTTGTGAAGATGCTGGAGGAAACCGGTACAAAAGTGTCTATATCCACAGTAAAACGAGTCCTATATTGACATAACCTGAAAGGCTGCTCAGCAAGGAAGAAGCCACTGCAACATCTCAAGACATCAGTCAGGTAGTTAAAGCTTGGTCGCAAATGGATCTTCCAAATCAACAATGACCCCAAGCATACTTGTGCATGTGCAAAATTTCTTAAGGACAACAATGTCAAGGTATTGGAGTGTCCATCACAAAGCCCTGACCTCAATTTTATAGAAAATTTGTGGGAAGAACTGAAAAAGCGTGTGCGAGCAAGGAGGCCTACAAACCAGACTCAATTACACCAGTTCTGTCAGGAGGATTGTGCAAAAATTCACCCAACTTATTGTGGGAAGCTTGTGGAAGGCTACCCGAAATGTTTGACCCAAGTTAAACAATTTAAAGGCAATGCTACCAAATACTTATGTGCATGTATGTACACTACTGGGAATGTGATGAATGAAATAAAAGCTCAAATAAATAATTCTCTACTATTATTCTGACATTTCACATTCTTAAAATCAAGTGGTGATCCTAACTGACCTAAGACAGGGACATTTTAATAGGATTAAATGTCAGGAATTGTGAAAAACAGAGTTTAAATGTATTACGCTAACACAAAGCTAATTAGCCATCAATTTATTAGCCTTAAACATAAGCTATTTGGGGTAAGGAAATAAGAAATACTATGTTACTAAATGCTTACCCAATGGACAAAAAGATGAATAGGAAGAAATTGGCACAATTTCAAAATTTAACTTCTCGCTAATGAGCTTCTAAGTGCTAAATAAGTGCTAAATTGTTTACAAAATACCCTACTCAGAAGTGTTAAAGACAACACTGGAAGGGGGACTAATTACTTTTAATGTTAACTTACAACATGCTAAAATCAACCAGTCACAAATTACTTATTTTCTCATCTGAAAAAGGAGAAGGAGCTTAGATTGTAGAACTGTTTGTACAGAATTGGTGTGTATCCATCTGGACATAGCAACTAGGCTACCTGACAGCCAAGTTATCTCCATTTGGTGATAAACAACCTTGCTCGACACTGGCACTTCTGGACCTCTTAATGGAAACCATGTGTTTATCCGAAAATGAAGTGTCCTTGTCAGGAATAGACACAGTGACCAATAACCAGACAGATACAAGGACTGTTTGGACTCCTAGCTAGCCTAAATATTATTTGACTACAAACAGAGTACTTTTAACACTGATGCTGAACTAAGCAAAGGTTCTGTATCTAGCAATAGCTTCACAGGATCCTCTAGCTGCCATCGTATGTCCTTTGATGTGATGTCAATGCCTTTCTACCTGGTAAAATGTGTTCCTTCTCCCCCTGCGAGTACATCCATACTAGCATGTCAACATCCACTAACTCCCTGTGGTCACCGAGAGGACCAATAGGGAGACGACAGGAACAGGAACCTCTCAGACTTTACTGTGTTTGTTGCGGCACCTATTTGCCCAGATCCGGTACTTGTTCTTTCTCTGTTCACACTGTAGACATTCTAATAAAAGCAATCAGCATTAAATCAAGTTGCCTCATTATTTCCCCCCACCCCACTCTCTTATTTATTTTTCAAGTCCAAAAATCCAGAGGAAGATGGTTAATCGAACCCAGAACGAGCCAGAGAACTGTCAGTGCCGGAGGAGAGGAGTGAAGGGCAAACTGTTCCTGAAGGCAATGCTTTAGCTATCAGCGCTGCTAATCCCGCCAGTTCAGCATCACTACCAGCACCTCCAATAGCTAGTAGGCCTACTAGCGAGTCAGACTCAGGGGGAGAGGGAGACGGGGAACTGGGAGGAGGGGGGCAGTGCATCCACCGACAAAGTGCTCGGAGAAGGTGCAATTTGCAGTTCAAGAACAAGCAAACGTATAACCAATGGCTTGTACAACATGCAAAAAGGTAGGGAGCTTGGGTCTAGAAACGACTGGAGGGATTAAACTAGCAAAAGAGTGGGTGGAATGTACAGTCAATTTTAAAAACAAAAAACAGCCCTCAGAAAAATGTTTTTTGAACATGCCCGAACAAGGCGCATTTGGTGGCAGCAAGCCTTGTAGACAAGGCTAAAGAGGACACCCAGGTTATAGTTAACACTCAAAATTTTAAAACATTCTTCAGAACAGCCTTAGGAGGCTAAAGGTCACAGTCACAGGCCCGCTCATGGCTTTGCGCAAGAAATTGACCCTCAGGAGTTAAATGGACTTGACATGGGGAGTTATTCAAAAGTAAGGTAGGCAATTTTTTTCCCTTTACAAACTTGTCCTGTGAAGGTAATCTGAATATGTGCTTCATATTATCACATAGGCAGGAGGCCTATATATGCTTGTATGTGTGTTCTGCTGTAGCCTACATTGATTTATTTTATTTGAAGTTATTTTCCGACAGTAATATCTGTTCTACTGCTACATTAATGTCTTGAAAATTATATGAAATTTGGGTTTTGTACGCCCCACAGCTGAGTATGTATGCATACAGCGGATGTTCTGCAGTGTCATTAATGTCTAGAAAATGTGGCTATAAGAAATTCTGACTTGTGTAAACTCGCAGCTATACTCAAGTATGTGGGCATACTGCAGTGACGTCTAAAATGCTTTGAATTAATCAGCACCTTGGAGAGTGCTGTCTGTTTCACCACCGTAGACAGGCTAGGCTACATGGCTGTTTACTCTGTATACTGCGCTGCTACTTTGTTTTACACCATCTTTCCTCAACGTGTTCCTGTACCTCAGAGGCCCCCGGATAACCAACCCCCACTTCACGAGCTCACTATGTGTTCCAGGACCTCCCGATTGACAAATTAAGCACTGGTTGCGGGGGTTAAGTAGCGCCACTGAAACATGAGGACTAAAATGACACGCAGGCACAGGCGACCGACCTGCAGATCAAGTTAGTGGGAGTCACAGAGGTAATGGTCTTCGATGAGTACTAGAGGGGCTGTAGGAATGCATGTCGGGTCTGTCAGTAAGACTTGACTATCAACACCAGCCACTGGCTGATTCAATCCACTGCAACACGAAGCCATTAGAAGGAAATACAAAAAGAATATGACAGCTAGGGTTCTATTTTTTGTTAAATTTATTCATAGATTTCAATTCTTCCTCTTCGCTGCAGGATTATTCAGGTGGAGTAGGGTTTAGGGGCTCACTGGGTTGTCAAATCGGATATTTCTGGACCCACACACACTGGTAGAGATCAGAGAGTATATTAATCATAATCCCCATCATCTTCAATAACAAATGTAACCAACATCATCATCATCAGACCCCTTCAACCCAGAACAGAACGCACAGGTTCTTAGAAAATAATCTGTTCTTCTCTGCAGCCTGGCAAACTATCTCTCAGTACAGTTGTGTTCTGGAGTTTACAGTCAGCGTGGGAGGACCAGAAGCCAAGGTTTCAGCTTACACAGCCGGTCAGAATGATCCATGAGGACGAGATGAGGTAAGGTGAAAAACAGAAAGAGAGAGAGAGAGATGGGGGGTGGTTTAGAAAGAAGCAGTAGAAAAGTGACTGATCTTGGACAACTTTGATGAAGAGAAAGTACATTCTTTGTGAGAACTGAACTCAAGGGAAAGATGTATAATGAGATGAGGGATTTCAGGGGATTGCTATACCTCCCCTAGGTTGTTTTTTTTGTGGCCTATAGATGCATAAGGGATGTGGGTGTGGAGGGTGATGAGGGGGTTTGAAAAGAGTGGTAGTGGATTTACATTGCCTTCATCACTCAAGCGATCAAACAGGAGGGGGGAATGGCATCCATTTTGAAACGCGCCGGTGTGTTTGGGGGGGGGATTCGTCTGTGGTGCGTACATTTCATGGGAGTGTACTACTACACACCAGAGTGCATAAACCTCCTGACAGTACATATGTCTAACCCATCAACTAAACAGTCACATCAACAACTGTTTTCAAAACCCATTCCAGTGTTGAAACAACAACGCCACTGACAGATCTGCAGCAGTCTGCATCAAGTGAGACCCCCGCCGAGCGATCGCCCACTCCCGTTTCCACAGTGTATCCGACTGCCTCGAAAACAAATCTGCTTTGTGCCGCGGCTCTCTGTACACAAAGCCTGTTTACTGTTATTGCTATACTCACTCAGTCCTGACCATGGGAAACAGGGTGCTCTGTGATTACGCCAATCTGTTGTCCGCTCTCCCTCTCCGCTCTTACCCTACACCACCTCTCCTTACTTGTGTCTGTGCCGTTAAGTTCAGTGATGGGAAAGAGAGAAAGGGCAGGATATTAAAAGATAAATAAATAAAAGGGAATGAGAGAACAGAGAACTAGCGAATTACAGCATGAGAAGTAGAGTGAGAGATGGAAGGAGGCAAGAGAGAATACAGAGAAAGATGTGTGATAGAGGGAGGGCGATGACTATGTCAACGGCCATGATGGCACGAATTGTCTGACAAAATGTCTGCCATAAGCTCCTATCCCTGGGGGCATATGTAGGGAGCGAGAGTCGTAATGTGCCTGCTGTGTGAAGCGAGATGCAGGGAGTTTAACAGCGGCTTAGGCTGCTCCGATTTGCTTTGCAACTAAAATAACATGATAATTGCTCATGTCGCTGCCGGCCCCATGAGTGACATCTCACCAATTCTGGACCTGGAACGATTGTCTAATCTTGAGTGGCAGTGTGAGCATCCAATGACACGACGTAAAACGGTTGGACAACAAGGGCTGAGGCGCTCTAGACCCCCAAGAAGATTGATAACTAATAAGCAAATAGACCAGGCCCTCATGCAGACAGTCTAATTGGCTATCGGAGTTAAATAAGTTGTTGGTTGTAGTGAATGACAGCACAATCATACTGTGGGAATACAGTATATGTCAAGGATGGCTTGTTTTGCAAATCATACAGGAGAGACAATTCACTTAACGTACAACATACATAGGTCATAGGTCAAGATTATTTGGTCTGACAACATTTTAAATTGAACTGCTCATGACAACAACGAAGGGCAGAATCGTTAACTGAAAGCTAAATTAATTAATGTGCGTAAAAGCAAACCAACAATTTTAAAAAATCAGCAGACAGTTGAGAAACAGATGACTGTGTTTAAAATAACACACAATATAGCTTTGTCACTTAATCACAGGTGGCGAGCTAACGCCTCAAATCACAGCGGAGCTCGAAATGAGACGTTGCGGCGGTTCTCGGAGGCCTATTTTAACTACTTTAACGTGCCAGAATGTTTTAAAGGCTAATGCTAAATGCTGAGTAGATTAATAGTCCTTCTGATACTTTTTATGAACACATCATTAGCAAACGCTTGAAAGCATTGGCTAGGGTAATAGTATGAGTAACGCAGCAGATATCTCATCAAGTAAGGAAAGGTACGAAGCAGTGGTGCTGAGTTGGACCATTTGAGAATGGGTTGCAAAATCTTACGGATCGATTTTATCCATAGAAGTGGACCCTAGGGATCTATCACACTTACCTGATTCGAAGAGTTGTGAGAGAGGTCATTACTAACCCCTTTAAAAAGGCACTAGGTCAGTCTCTAAACCTTCTCATAAAACATCAGTCATGTTTTCATCCCTCATGTCCTCTTGAGTAACAAAAAGATGAAACCACAAGCAAATCATGAGAGGTTTACATCCTAATCTCGAGGAATCCCCAATAAATGGTCAAACAATTAGCTAGGCACCAGCCTGTCTGTTCATTTGACATTTCAATAAAACGAGTCACTGAAAATAGGCAGTCAAACCCTTTTCCAAATATTCTCTCCATTAGCCGGTATGGTTATATAAGGCATAGGCCTGCTACACAAGTGCCTCTAGAAATCAAAAATTGGTTACATTAATACATATTAATTTTGAAGATAGAAATACCCCAGAAACCATTAAAAACAGTTATTGTTGTATGGATTGTGATCTACATATGCACCACCACCATGAAAATCCAGTCCCTGTCGGTTTCTTTCACACTACCCCATTCAGCCATCACGTCTTAAGTGAACAGCACAGTATCTTACTCCCCTTGACAACAGCCACAAAATAAAGACGTCAGTTGGCTGCCTCTCGGCTAATTGCCCTTTGCCTGGCTCCTCCCTCTTCATAATAGATCAAAGGTAATAATCCTCTGATAATCCACTGTTGTACGCCTGCCCTCGCTGTTTTTATGCTCATTATGGCCGCCTTGAATTGGCCGGGCTGGATAGCCATTCGTTGTCTCCTCCTCCTCCCCCACCCTTGTCCATTCTAAAGAAAAGGGACCTTGCAACGGTCTCTCAAAACGCCAAGGTCTCATCCAGCCACACTGGCTCCATTTCACAGCCAAATGCCAATTTCACGGCTGGGCGGCCACTGGATAATTAGATGAGCCTTGAGCGGACATGGTGAAGCTGGCCTCAGCTCTGTCAGTAGAAAACAAGACAGTGTTTTCTAAAGAGAGGCTAGGGAGGGGGGCGCTGTTGGAAGCCAAGGATGTAGGACGCGATTCCCTATCGTTAGTGACCAAATTTATATTTAACCTTGCAAAATTGTGTATATATATATACAGTGGGGAGAACAAGTATTTGATACACTGCCGATTTTGCAGGATTTTCTACTTACAAAGCATGTAGAGGTCTGTAATTTGTATCATAAGTACACTTCAACTGTGAGAGACGGAATCTAAAACAAAAATCCAGAAAATCACATTGTATGATTTTTGAATAATTAATTTACATTTTATTGCATGACATAAGTATTTGATCACCTACCAACCAGTAAGAATTCCGGCTCTCACATACCTGTTAGTTTTTCTTTAAGAAGCCCTCCTGTTCTCCACTCATTACCTGTATTAACTGCACCTGTTTGAACTCGTTACCTGTATAAAAGACACCTGTCCACACACTCAATCAAACAGACTCCAACCTCTCCACAATGGCCAAGACCAGAGAGATGTGTAAGGATATCAGGGATAAAATTGTAGACCTGCACAAGGCTGGGATGGGCTACAGGACAATAGGCAAGCAGCTTGGTGAGAAGGCAACAACTGTTGGGGCAATTATTAGAAAATGGAAGAAGTTCAAGATGACAGTAAATCTCCCTCAGTCTGGGGCACCATGCAAGATCTCACCTCGTGGGGCATCAATGATCATGAGGAAGGTGAGGGATCAGCCCAGAACTACACGGCAGGACCTGGTCAATGACCTGAAGAGAGCTGGGACTACAGTCTCAAAGAAAACCATTAGTAACACACTACGCCGTCATGGATTAAAATCCTGCAGCGCACGCAAGGTCCCCCTGCTCAAGCCAGCGCATGTCCAGGCCCGTCTGAAGTTTGCCAATGACCATCTGGATGATCCAGAGGAGGAATGGGAGAAGGTCATGTGGTCTGATGAGACAAAAATAGAGCTTTTTGGTCTAAACTCCACCCGCCGTGTTTGGAGGAAGAAGAAGGATGAGTACAACCCCAAGAACACCATCCCAACCGTGAAGCATGAAGGTGGAAACATCATTCTTTGGGGATGCTTTTCTGCAAAGGGGACAGGACGACTGCACCGTATTGAGGGGAGGATGGATGGGGCCATGTATCGCGAGATCTTGGCCAACAACCTTCTTCCCTCAGTAAGCATTGAAGATGGGTCGTGGCTGGGTCTTCCAGCATGACAACGACCCGAAACACACAGCCAGGGCAACTAAGGAGTGGCTCCGTAAGAAGAATCTCAAGGTCCTGGAGTGGCCTAGCCAGTCTCCAGACCTGAACCCAATAGAAAATCTTTGGAGGGAGCTGAAAGTCCGTATTGCCCAGCGACAGCCCCGAAACCTGAAGGATCTGGATGGAGGAGTGGGCCAAAATCCCTGCTGCAGTGTGTGCAAACCTGGTCAAGAACTACAGGAAACGTATGATCTCTGTAATTGCAAACAAAGGTTTCTGTACCAAATATTAAGTTCTGCTTTTCTGATGTATCAAATACTTATGTCATGCAATAAAATGCAAATGAATTACTTAAAAATTATACAATGTGATTTTCTGGATTTTTGTTTTAGATTCCATCACTCACAGTTGAAGAGTACCTATGATAAAAATTACAGACTTCTACATGCTTTGTAAGTGGGAAAACCTGCAAAATCGGCAGTGTATCAAATACTTGTTCTCCCCACTGTGTGTGTGTGTGTGTGTGTGTGTGTGTGTGTGTGTGTGTGTGTGTGTGTGTGTGTGTGTGTGTGTGTGTGTGTGTGTGTGTGTGTGTGTGTGTGTGTGTGTGTGTGTGTGTGTGTGTGTGTATGTATGTATGTATGTATGTATGTATGTATGTATATATATATATATAAATAAAATATAAAGAGGCTAGTGAGCTCACAGGGCTGGCTTGTTTGGGTCTCACTTGTCACTTTATTGCGTTAAATGAGTACAGGATGCGTGGCAATGCTTGGTGTCTTTCTGGTTGTTGCTCCATGCAGTTGTGTGTGTTATTGGAGTCGTTTGATATCCGTGAGTAGTGAGATGGTGATGTTTTGATCGGTCACTTGTTGCTTCCTACCCATCAATTAGCAACGTGACTGGATTCGTTGTTCCCAAAACAATGTCACCAATCAGGACAATTAATTCTAGCTTGTGGCTATGGCAAAATTGAAAGGAGAGCTTTGTAAAGTACCTGCCTTGCCGTTATTTCGAAATACCAGGTACATGTAAATGACATAGCATGTGTAAGTCTGTGAGAGATGGGCTAAGTGTATGGCTGGATATACTACTGATCTTTGACAGCTCCAGATGTTTAGCAAATCAAATTTGTTTCTTAAAAATGTTCCAATAGACATTGAAGTTTCTGCATAGAATATAACTTTTGATGAATTTAAAGGTAATGTGCATTTAAGCTTGAATGCAAAAATAGTGCATTATTTTTCACAAGGAATATAAAACTGCAACACATGTGGAATTACCATAGCCTACCTTACCTCTGCCAACACTTCTCGCTGGGGAACTATTACCATTTCTTGGTGTAGAGAAAGAGTAGTTTGGACCTGAGAGAGAATGTACGTTTATAGAAGTTGTACAGACTATAAATTGGACCATACCCTGCTCTTGCTTCCCTATCAAAAATGTAAAATGTGGTTTTGTAGAGTTGACAGTTTGATTGACAGTTAGGCTACTCACTACGGACCAACTTGAACCAGATATTCAGTTTCTCACAGTCATGAACCATGTCCCTGTGCTCAGACAAATCTGCCATTGTTTGTAGCGATGTCCCTGGACTTTTTCTGTGGTATACCATGGCATATAAACAATAGCACATGACACACACATCACATGAAAAATAAGAGTTTTTGGGTTGTTGGGGACTTACCATGAGTGGGAGACAAAGGCCTCACAGTGAGACGGGTGGGGCAGTGACGGGCTCAAGCCTCTACACTCGCAGTTCTGGGCCTAAGCCCTTCTCCCATCTCCCAACTGATGCACTCTGGTGTATCCTGCAAAAGGTAAAACACAAGAAATCCACAAATCAGTAAGCGATTCATAGTCAACAGTCAGCATTACATCCAACCTTTGCATACCCGCTAATCGAATAACACCGTGAGACAGGGCTGGGAAACAACATAGGAGTTTAGGGTTTTTAATTAACACATTTAGCTTCATATTAATATGGGGCACAGTAACACATGGTGAAGTCAGCATGAGGACACACAGCATGGGCCCCTCACAGACACCTCTCCTGGGAGAAGAGAGGGAGAGAGATTCTGCCAAAGCCGAGCCATGAAAAACATCACAAAGAAAGAAAAAAAAAAAAGAAACTCAGAGATCGGGCCATCTGTCAGAATCGTTTTGCAACATTCTGGCCCCGTTCTTGGACATCCTTTCCTCTTTTACACTCTCTCCTCCATCCATTTTTGTCTTCATGTCTTTATTTTTAAAGGCGCACCTTGACCCCTTGCAGCGCCTGGAATGTCGCCAAAACATTCCGCACAAGAGGAGTGAACTTACGGCAAAGCTAGGCTCCTTTGTGCATGCGACACACAAGCTCTGTACGTTATTGTGGTGTGTGATACAGACAAAACTGAGCTAAAGCCAAAACAGCAGAGATGACATGAGAAATTGAGAGAGTCAAGGGACTTTACATAAATGACACCCAAACCTGCTGTGTGTGTGTGTGTGTGTGTGTGTACACACACACACACACACACACACACACACACACACACACACACACACACACACACACACACACATATTTTTTATTTATTATTATTTTTTTACAGTCATTTTATAGTTTTTTTTATTTATTTATTTATCTATTTTATACATAATACTTATTTGTATTTAAACTGCACTGTTGGTTCGGGCTTGTAAGTAAGCATTTTACTGTAAGGTCTACAACGGTTGTATTCGGCGCACGTGACAAATAAACTTGATTTTATTTGATTTCCCACAAGGCATCAAAGACCCCTGGCTTATATGATAACAAACAAATGGCTGCATTACACATCTATGGTTGAGGAGAAAATACCTAAAGCTGAAGTCGGACGTTTACATACACCTTAGCCAAATCCATTTAAACTCAGATTTTCACAATTCCTGACATTTAATCTTAGTAAAAATTCCGTTTTAGGTCAGTTAGGATCACCACTTTATTTTTAGAATGTGAAATGTCAGAATAATAGTAGAGAGAATGATTTATTTCAGCTTTTATTTCTTTCATCACATTCCCAGGAGGGTCAGAAGTTTACATACACTCAATTAGTATTTGGTAGCATTGTCTTTAAATTGTTTAACTTGGGTCAAACGTTTCAGGTAGCCTTCCACAAGCTTCCCACAATAAGTTGGTTGAATTTTGACCCATTCCTCCTGACCAAACTGGTGTAACTGAGTCAGGTTTGTAGGCCTCCTTCCTCGTGCTTTTTCAGTTCTGCCCACAAATTTTCTATAGGATTGAGGTCAGGGCTTTGTGATGGACACTCCAATACCTTGACTTTGTTGTCCTTAAGCCATTTTGCCACAACTTTGGAAGTATGCTTGGGGTCATTGTCCATTGGAAGACCCATTTGCGACCAAGCTTTAACTTCCTGACTGATTTCTTGAGATGTTGCTTCAATATATCCACAATTTTCTTTTGTTTAATCAGACCAGAGGACATTTCTCCAAAAAGTAAGATCTGTGTCCCCATGTGCAGTTGCAACCCGTAGTCTGCCTTTTTATGGCGGTTTTGGAGCAGTGGCTTCTTCCTTGCTGAGCGGCCTTTCAGGTTATGTCGATATAGGACTTGTTTTACTGTGGATATAGACACTTTTGTACCTGTTTCCTCCAGCATCTTCACAAGGTCCTTTGCTGCTGTTCTGGGATTGATTTCCACTTTTCGCACCAAAGTAGGTTAATCTCTAGGAGACAGAACGAGTCTCCTTCCTGAGCTGTATGACAGCTGTGTGGTCCCATGGTGTTTATACTTGCGTACTATTGTTTGTACAGATGAACGTGGTACCTTCAGGCGTTTGGAAATTGCTCCCAAGGATGAACCAGACTTGGCTGATTTCTTTTGATTTTTCCATGATGTCGAGCAAAGAGGCACTGAGTTTGAAGGTAGGCCTTGAAATACAGTGGGGAGAACAAGTATTTGATAACCTGCAAAATCTGCAGTGTTTCCTACTTACAAAGCATGTAGAGGTCTGTTCAACTGTGAGAGACGGAATCTAAAACAAAAATCCAGAAAATCACATTGTATGATTTTTAAATAATTAATTAGCATTTTATTGCATGACATAAGTATTTGATCACCTACCAAACAGTAAAAAAGGCCTCCTGTTCTCCACTCATTACCTGTATTAACTGCACCTGTTTGAACTCGTTACCTGTATAAAAGACACCTGTCCACACACTCAATCCAACCTCTCCACAATGGCCAAGACCAGAGAGCTGTGTAAGGACATCAGGGATAAAATTGTAGACCTGCACAAGGCTGGGATGGGCTACAGGACAATAGGCAAGCAGCTTGGTGAGAAGGCAACAACTGTTGGAGCAATTATTAGAAAATGGAAGAAGTTCAAGATGACGGTCAATCTCCCTCGGTCTGGGGCACCATGCAAGATCTCACCTCGTGGGGCATCAATGATCATGAGGAAGGTGAGGGATCAGCCCAGAACTACACGGCAGAACCTGGTCAATGACCTGAAGAGAGCTGGGACCACAGTCTCAAAGAAAACCATTAGTAACACACTACGCCATCATGGATTAAAATCTTGCAGCGCACGCAAGGTCTCCCTGCTCAAGCCAGCGCATGTCCAGGCCCGTCTGACGTTTGCCAATGACCATCTGGATGATCCAGAGGAGGAATGGGAGAAGGTCATGTGGTCTGATGAGACAAAAATAGAGCTTTTTGGTCTAAACTCCACTCGCCGTGTTTGGAGGAAGAAGGATGAGTACAACCCCAAGAACACCATCCCAACCGTGAAGCATGGAGGTGGAAACATCATTCTTTGGGGATGCTTTTCTGCAAAGGGGACAGGACGACTGCACCGTATTGAGGGGAGGATGGATGGGGCCATGTATCGCGAGATCTTGGCCAACAACCTCCTTCCCTCAGTAAGAGCATTGAAGATGGGTCGTGGCTGGGTCTTCCAGCATGACAACGACCCGAAACACACAGCCAGGGCAACTAAGGAGTGGCTCCGTAAGAAGCATCTCAAGGTCCTGGAGTGGCCTAGCCAGTCTCCAGACCTGAACCCAATAGAAAATCTTTGGAGGGAGCTGAAAGTCTGTATTGCCCAGCGACAGCCCCGAAACCTGAAGGATCTAGAGAAGGTCTGTATGGAGGAGTGGGCCAAAATCCCTGCTTCAGTGTGTGCAAACCTGGTCAAGAACTACAGGAAACTTATGATCTCTGTAATTGCGAACAAAGGTTTCTGTACCACATATTAAGTTCTGCTTTTCTGATGTATCAAATACTTATGTCATGCAATAGAATGCAAATTAATTACTTAAAAATCATGTGATTTTCTGGATTTTTGTTTTAGATTCCGTCACTCACAGTTGAAGAGTACCTATGATAAAAATTACAGACTTCTACATTATTTGTAAGTGGAAAAACCTGCAAAACCTGCAGTGTATCAAATACTTGTTCTCCCCACTGTACATCCACAGGTACACCTCCAATTGACTCAAATTATGTCAATCAGCCTATCAGAAGCTTCTAAAGCCATTTTCTGGAATTTTCCAAGCTGTTTAAAGGCACAGTCAACTTAGTGTATGTAAACTTCTGAAACACTAGAATTGTGATATAGTGAATTAAAAGTAAAATAATTGTTTGAAGAATTACTTGTGTCATGCAAAAAGTAGATGTCCTAACAGACTTACCAAAACTATAATTTGTTAACATGAAATCTGTGGAGTGGTTGAAAAATGTGTTTTAATGACTTCAATCTTCCGACTTTACATGTGGAAGACTAACACAATGCTCAGACTCAAGAGGCTTGCGCAAACTGTACTGGCTGACATCTCACGTGGAATGGATGTGGTATTTTCTCATTTGGGTATTCAAACAATATTTAGCTCTACTCTTGGCTATAAAACTGGCCAGAAAAGGCAGAGATCAGCGGGGAGAGAGAGAGAGAGGGGGGGGGGGGGGGGGAGGACAGAGCAAGAGAGGAGGAGTTCCTTTGATATTTATAGCTTTTGACAGTGTAGAGTGATCCAATACCAGTCAAAGTGAAGGAGATATTTCCTCCAAGAATTTAGTGACATACAAGGAGACACACAAACACAGGGATATTATTCAATACCCTGAATCCACTAGGGGAATGAGGTGATATTATTCAATACCCAGAATCCACTAGGGGAATGGGGTGATATTATTCAATACCCTGAATCCACTAGGGGAATGGGGAGATATTATTCAATACCCAGAATCCACTAGGGGAATGGGGTGATATTATTCAATACCCAGAATCCACTAGGGGAATGGGGTGATATTATTCAATACCCAGAATCCACTAGGGGAAAGAGGTGATATTATTCAATACCCAGAATCCACTAGGGGAATGGGGTGATATTATTCAATACCCAGAATCCACTAGGGGAATGGGGTGATATTATTCAATACCCAGAATCCACTAGGGGAATGGGGTGATATTATTCAATACCCAGAATCCACTAGGGGAATGGGGTGATATTATTCAATACCCAGAATCCACTAGGGGAATGGGGTGATTTTCCAGTTGGGTTATTTGTCTTTGGCTGAGGGAGTACGCTTAGAGCCCCTCCACTCAGGGAAAGCAAGCACACAGGGCTAGGGGAAGCAATAGAAATTTACGTCACCCACAAGTCATCCAAACCAGAGAATGAAAGTAAGAGGATGCATCTCAATAATCTAAAGTTGCTTTCTGACAATTTAAAAAGCAGGAAAGATAAAAGGTTTTAGCCTCAAAGCTACTGGAGATTTGCTTTCACCTCCACACATCAGTGCAGACAAAGGAAAGGAAGGTGGTTGGACAATTGAGTTGCATCGAGTTGAATTCTGGCCAAAGTACAACAGGTTGGCAGCGTAACTTCATGTAGCCTACGCTATCATCCACCCACCACCAGACAATAGCAGGGCCAGAGTTAGCCATATTACAGTGAATGCGTCAACCAACTCACTTTGACAATGCCTACTGATTCTTACTCACAAGCCACAAAATGGCCGATGTGTTGGCGGGTTGTGATTCGCGGGTCCCTATTCAGCTGAATGAGAGGGCGACTGAATTGCTGGGGGAGGATTGAAAGGCGACTTCAGCCCTTGACTCCTACACGCTCTGGCGGGTGTAGGCCCTGGGCGGGGAGGAGAGAATATGGGATCTGTCACGTATGGAAATCCTGGCTACGAGTCGCTGGGCGCTCTGAACAAAACAGACATTATGTGAAGAGTTTATAAGGAAAAGAGAGCGGGAGATTCAGGAAGTGAGAGGAAGGATGAGTGGAGTGGAGATAAAGACAAAGACTGAAACAAATGAGGGGAAGGTATAAAACAGACGGCACATGAAGATGAGACCCAGATGAAGGGCAGACACTCACACACCTGGACACACCCTATGCTCAAAGAAACAACAGAGAATGAGACAAGCCGCACACAGCACAATGTACAATAGTCAAAAGGAGGGGGGGAAACAGACAGATACTCAAACCACACCCACAGACAGATACTCAAACCACACCCACAGACAGATACTCAAACCACACCCACAGACAGATACTCAAACCACACCCACAGACAGATACTCAAACCACACCCACAGACAGATACTCAAACCACACCCACACTCAAACCACACCCACCACACAGATACTCAAACCACACACACAGATACTCAAACCACACACACACGACAGCATCAGGAATCCAAAGACATGCTGTGAGACAGAGCACTCGCTGCCCTGGGATTTGAGCAGGGAGCACAGCCGCAGGGTCGCGCTTCCATAACGACAGGATTGGAGAGAAGGAAGGGGGTGAGGGTTTGGAGTCGCTGAGCACAGCTCGGGGATTTCAACACTGGAGAAGCTCCGAGGTGTTTGTTTGTCCTGTGTTTAACAGAGCCTCTCTCGACCACAGGGCACTAAAGACCTCCAGTCAGTCAAGTGAGGCAACTCCAGTCACAGTGTCTCTTCACAACGGAATCAAGTAGCTCGATTAGCCCTTACAAAAGCAGCGTAGGCCTACTAGTTAATTAACTTCACTTGTCCCCTCTCGTGATGACTGAACTGAAAGGACTTGATTGGTGAAATTATAAAAAGGCACATGGCTATGGAAGGCTATCCAGTTCTTGAGTTATCAGCGGTCCTGAGGTAAAGGAGACTAGAGGCTGTTCTAGGGCTGTCACACCCAAACCCCTTTCTGCATGGGCATCATTACCATACTCCTACAGAGAGATGAAAATATACTCTAAGCTCCAGGCTTGGGTGGCACTGTGTGTATTCTATTATGGTATGAAAGCCTCGATTGTTGCTTCCTCAGAGTAGAGCTGGCTAAAGTGAGCTGTATAATGGTATGCAGTGAGAAAGATAATGAGGTACGGCAAACCAAACCAAACCACACAGCCTGGCCAGCCAACAGTGAATAGATGCTCATTCAGATCCTCATTCTTACTGAGGACATCTGAAGAATGGAGATGTTCGAGGCAAAGAGTGAATTGTTGAATAGTAACAGTTAACTCGGAAAGTATTCAGACCCCTTGACTTTTTCCACATTTTGTTACGTTACAGCATTATTCTAAAATGTATTACATATATTTTTTTCTCATCAATCTACACACAATATCCCATAATGACAAAGCTAAAAACAGGTTTTCTGAAATTGTTAATTTATCAATTTAAAACTGAAATACCTTATTTACATTAGGTATTCAGACCCTTTACTATGAGACTCAAAATTGAGGTTAAGTGCATCCTGTTTCCATTGATAATCCTTGAGATGTTTCTACAACTTGATTGGAGTCTACCTGTGGTAAATTCAATTGATTGGACATGATTTGGAAAAGGCACACACCTGTCTATATAAGGTTGAACAGTTGACAGTGCAAGTAAGAGCAAAAACCAAGCCACGAGGTCGAAGGAATTGTCCGTAGAGCTCCGAGACAGGAGTGTCGAGGCACAGATCTGGAGAAGGGTACCAAAACATGTCTGCAGCTTTGAAGGTCCCCAAGAACACAGAGGCCTCCATCATTCTTAAATGGAAGAAGTTTGGAACCAGCTAAACTCTTCCTAGAGGTGGCCGCCCAGCCAAACTGAGCAATCGGGGGAGAAGGGCCTGGACTTGAACTCGATCAAACATCTCTGGAGAGACCTGAAAATAGCTGGGGGGGGCAGTATTAAATCCATTTTAGAATAAGGCTGTAAAGTGACAAAATGTGGAAAAAGTCAATGGGGCTGAAAACTTTTCGAATGCACTGCATCTGGTCTGGTCACCAGATGTAGCATTGGCCCCCCTGAAGATGACCAATGGTTAGCCTACATTTTTATGCATTTATTGTTAAATGAAGCCGAGATTATCTTTTACACTGCAAGAACCTTGTCAGTGCACCGCTGTCTATTTGTGGTTTGATAAAAGAGATAGCAGTAATATGAGGTGGTACCAGGATTAGAGCTATTTGTGTTAAAAACATTTGTTAAGTGTTGGACTAATTTTGAGGGTGATGAAAAACCCAACACCTTAGATACAGTACACATCACAGTTTCAGTAGAGCACAATGACTTGGGACTTTGCCAGCTTAAGTTTCCCAAGTGCTCCAAAACTTTTAGCACAGCTCGAGTGCTAGGTAGATGACCCCAATTCCACGGTGACTCCAAGGCTCAGTAGGGGGGTGTGAGGGAGGGTGGGTATCATTCCGTAAGTCTGTAACTCTGGTCTAGACACGCATACTGGAGCTCAGGATCCGAGTGAGGGAAAGGGGGGGAGGAGTGGTAGTCGGATAGCTTGCATCTTCAGGATATTCATCCTATACACTATTGAATAACCCACAATGTATGGGTCATAGGATGCATTCAACAGATAAATCCTCTGTGCCCCATTCATGTCTGATGAGAGGATAGTATGTTCTGCAGCGGACACCAAAAACTTGCATCCTTTTCTCCAGACAGTGAATTTCAGATTTCAATAGCCCTCTGTGTCATTTTACCATTTATAGATTTTTCTCGTCAATAAAACACAAAATGGTACTCCATCTTCTTAACAGGGGACTTGCCCCAATGCCTGCCCACCTACTTGTTACGCCAGTGTTTGCAGCCACTTCAGTCAAGTATAATTTCTGTGCAACTTAAAAACGAAAACTTCTGGTGGATAGAGAGAGACACTAAGCTTTAATATCTCTGGAAAGAATATTCTGGTTTCACATTCTATTTTTTATGTTCTGATTTCATGATTTTCTTTTCAAAAGGGTTTAATTTATTGCTTGCCTTCTTGGCTATCAGACCGGAGGTGACAGCCAGACAAGAAAACAAATAAGAGAAGACTCATTCCACACAGAATGAAACTCAATGAAGCAGATTCTCTTCCTCCTCAGAGCACCGCTGCTATTCGGTACCCACTTCCCCTTGGCAGACTTCATTTGCCATGCCTTAGTATGAAATAACATTGATCCCCCCCCCACTCCTACCCCCTCACGTTTCCCCTGACACCGCTCTCAGCCATCCAACTTAATCTCTCATTCCCTTCTTAAGGATCGGACCCTTTTTTTCAGTTTTCGCCTAAAATGACACTCAAATCTAACTGCCTGTAGCTCAGGACCTGAAGCAAGGATATGCATATTATTGATACCATTTGAAAGGAAACACTTTGAAGTTTGTGGAAATGTTAAATTAATGTAGGAGAATAACACATTAGATCTGGTAAAAGGTAACATCTTTGAAATGCAAGAGAAAAGATCATAATATTACTTAGCAGTCTAGGCACAATTTAGATGTTGGACTCCAACCATTGCATTACTGTTCAAAATGTAACAAGTCTGCCCAAATGTGCCTATTGAACTATTAATACATTTTTCAATTACAAAACTGTACACTCTCCTCAAACAAAAGCATGGTATTCATTCACTGTAATAGCTACTGTAAATTGGACAGTGCCGTTAGATTAACAAGAATTTTAACTTTCTGCCCATATAAGATATGTCTATGTCCTGGGAAATGTTCTTGTTACTTACAACGTCATGCTAATTACATTAGCGTACGTTAGCTTAACCGTCCCGAGGGAGGGACACCGATCCTCATTATTAAAAGCTGCCTGATCTGCTCTCCTTTCCTGTTGGCCTGCTGTGCCCCTGCCAGGGGGGCTTAGCAGGGTTAACACCCCAGGTAGAGGGGCAAGGGGTGTGTGGCGAGGGAAGGGCCTAGCGCCTGGCGAGAAGCCAGCCCAGTTCTTTCTGTTGTCAGTGACAGGTGAGTAAAAAGACCCTGTCAGGGCTGATGCGGGAGAACAGGCAGAAGAGAAGGGAAGGAGAGGTGACAGGTTGACACCCAGTCCTCCATCCTCTTAGCATTCTGCCAGGAACAAACACAGAGCCGAGGGTTACACCTGTCAGATTTGTCAGTCAGGACCGACCATCCTGCGGTCGCTCCACCAGATTTCCATGTCTGTCTGTACCAAGCCCAATTAATCTCAGTCTTTCCCAGCAGGGGGTTCTTGTTCATGGGCTTAGAATTTTATCCATGCCTCCCTTATCCCGGATCCATGTCTCTGGTGGCACAGCATGATCTGTGCATTATATCCATCTGTGCTTTAGTGCCTTTGGTTTCATGAAGATGTAATCAAGGAAGAGCTTCTCTCAGAGCCCAATAACTTAATTATGTTAAGTATCCTTTTATTCTCAAAATGTTTTGTTTTTGGAAAGAACATTACCTAGCTTGCTATTAAAATACCATCACAACAACAAACCATTTTAGTGTTAACACATTACAACTACAATGAGGTGGTGAAGCTAGCAGCGGTTTCAACCCCCTAGAGAAAGGCTGTCAGTAGAAGAGTAACGAGTCAAACAGAACGCAAGTAGCAAAACTGAATTACTTTTAACACAGAAAATACCAACCGTGCGCTTTGACGTACCTATCAGGGCAACAGTAATTCTCTCCAATTCCGATTGCATATGGCACCTGAAATCATAAACAAGCCATATCTATCTATCACAGTATGCTCTGAACAAAATCCCTGAGTGCTAATATAAAGCCATTATTTAGATAACTCAAAATAATTTCATTGCCTCTAGTGCATTGGGCAAAACTTTAGGAGATACAAGGCTGATGCCTAAGCAGAGACCTGGACCTTCATTTGTGGGGACCTGAGTTGCTGCCAGTTATCCAGTGTCCAGCAGAAAATGCAGCAGAGGTCAGAAATGCATCTGATGTCTCCATAACTCCAGTCTCAAATTTGCAGTGAGGTGTTCAGACCAAAAACGTCCCATGACATTCAAGGCATATCCAACCAACACTCAACATAAATCCCTGGTCTATCTTGAGGACTTGGGTCACTCCTTGAGTGAACCTCGAGACCAACAGTCCAATGATGTCAAGTAGATGAAATAAGGGCCTTCTCTGGGCTGGAGGAGCTCTGCTGGAGCATCGTTTTAAAATTAGCCATCGCCCATCCTTTACCATCCCTTCCAAAATCAATCTCATTAAGTCAATTACACATCGGCGTGCCACCAGAGCAGAAAATTGCAATTTCACAGTCAGTCCCTTGGGACTGCGAGGAGTAGCACTCTGCCTGGCGAGACTGAAGTCTCAGTGTGAGCAGTCAAGGAAAGTCATAGGTGATGTGTTTAAGACGTCTGAGGTTAGCTTGTAGAACTTTTACATGGTCTTGCTCTGACTAGCCTGAGGGGATAGTAAGTCGGTGTTGGATGGTGGCAGAAGACACCAGTACTGTAGTCAGACGTTGCCACAGGAAGTGTGAGAGGATGAGGATTCACACCTGATGGTGACTGTAGACACACTTACTGTCTCTGTCTGACAACTGGGTCAGGGAGAAGACTGTCTGTATAAGAAAGGGGAGGCTGCCAAGAAATCTACTGGCCATATAAAGCCACACAAGCTAAGCCCAAACAAATCAAATCATCCCTCCAGCTGGGAGGTGTTGATTTCCTGATATGCAAAGCCCTTAGAGGGAAAAGGCTGATTCTACTGATAAATCTCAACTGACATTTCTTCCCCCCATGAGGAACCATCTCTCAGTTATTCTAAACTGGAGCGTCATGATATCTCTCTAGTCCGTGATGTCCCTCTAAACTGAAACTTGAGTGAATTAAATGAGTCATTGCATTTATCTGGTTTCTCTTCATTTCTTAGTGGTTGAAGTCATCCAGGTTATTAAAACAGATATCCTATTGTAATGGTTTTTGGTATCAGTGAACTATGATAGATGCAATTACTTTCATATAGGCTTAGACTGTTACGCCACTAGTGATGGTAATCAATACAGTAACATAAATCAGGATTTTTTTGATGATATATCGTATCGTTTTGACAATATCACAATATTATTTTTGAGCTAGTTGGCTGTACCTGCGCCAAAACTCCAGTATCACTTGCCTCCCTCTTGTCCCTCTGCAGAAGACATACGGTGAGCAATAGGTTTGGAACATCGAATCGCAATACATATAGAATTGTGAGAATCGCATTACATATCATGCACCCAAGTATAGTGATAATATCGTATCGTATTCCCAGCCGTATACGCCACAATTCCAAATGTGAGTATTTCAGTAGCTCTTCTGTGGAACAGGATAAGCAACCTCCTCCAGAGTATGATCTCCTGATCTCAAGAACATGTGGTTCAATAGAATCCTTTTCTATTTCAGACCCCGTGCATGCTTCCATTCTGCACACGCAGGGACATACCGGGAGAACGACAGTACAAGATGGATGACCTTACACACAGGGATTGGTTATTATTGCAGCAATCCAATGCATGGCTCTGTAGAGAGTCGTAAGCACTGAACCAAGATTGCAGCACACATGTTGGGGAGCTGTGGCAGTGACTGGTTATGTGTGGACTTCGCTGCAGTCGCTTGCCTTTCTCCTCCATTTTTCCAACAAGTGGTGGAGAGTTGACTCCTTGCACGTTGACTCCCAGTGTCGACTCCATTTCTGAGTGTCAAGATTAGATTCCACTAGGAATCGACTCATAAGAGTCAGTATTTTTGGAAAGGAGGAGATTGTGTTCTCGGAAGTACAGCAACTAAATCATACACTTGCGAGCTAGCAAGGGACGGAGAGAGCGGGGCAAATTATAGGCAGGTCGGCCACCAGGCAGACAGAATCAGAACCGTGCACTAGGCCCATCTATCGGCAATATAAAATAAAAATGTGAAAAAAGCTCTGAAAAAAAAACAAAAAAACATGGCCTCCCAAATTCAAAGCAGCATAGGTGTTCTCCTCTTCCTCACTGGTTTTATTTAACTTACACAACGTTCCCCAGCTCTTTATAGCATATCGTCTAGTTAGGCTATAACACGGAAAATAAAGTTTTGTGATAAGAGTTTTTTCTTAACGTTAAGGATCCCAATTTCATTTAAACGTTTTAAAACGTTCACACCACTAACGTGTAGCCTAATCTACTGAACAATGGAGGTGCATGAATTTGTTGCTTTCATTTGCATGACAATTTGTTTGCCACCTTCCCCAGAACCACTAGCCTAATTATTAGCGTGTGCACAAGCATTGTTCATGCTAGCGAGTACAAACAAATCAAAAATAATGGTGGAAAGATATTCATGGATTTTTTTTATCTTCCCTTTGATTGCTCAAGCATTTTCCTTTTTTTTAATAGACAAGAGAAATATAATCTACTCTTCTAGGTAAAATAACCATTAAACCACGAAACACTGTAAAAGGTGAGGATAATGGAGGAAAAGGGAAATGAAATCTTCAGACACATTGACAACTCTGTGATAGACACATAGTAACCTTCAGTGATGGTTAAAAGAGATTGAGCTGCAGCGGAGCTGCAATGTTGCTAAGAGATTTCACTAGGTCTAATTTATCTCCTGGAAAGAGAGTGCCTTATCCATTTCCTTTGCCCTAAAGCATGGGGTTATGGTTGGCATGTCTTCCCTAGGTCCATCTTCCTAATGAAACCCACAGTAACCTCAGGGGGACATCTGCTGAGCGGGCCTCACCAGTGCTCTCCTGGAGATGGCACTAGATTGGAGTGGGAAAGTAGCAGCCATTCCTCTAAAAGTCAATTAAGAACTCATTAGCCAGTCCATTAGCAGACATCGGCCCCGAGGCCCTCTCTCCCTCAACTCTCTCTACACGCTCTCTGTGTATAAAAAAAAAATAGTGTTGTGATGTGAAAAAACTGCACATTTTAGAGTGGACTTATTGTCCCCACCACAAGGTGCACCTGTGTAATACTCATGCCGTTTAATCTGCTTCTTGATATGCCACACCTGTCAGGTGGATGAATTATTTTGGTAAAGGAGAAATGCTCACTAACGGGAATGTAAACACATTTGTGCACAAACCTTTGAGAGAAATACGTTTTTTGTGGATATGGAACATTTTGGGATCTTTTATTTCAGCTCATGAAACATGGGACCAACACTTTACATGTTGTCTTTATAATTTTGTTCAGTATAGCTGAGAATATACCTACAGTTGATGTTGGAGGTTTACGTACACCTTAGCCAAATACATTTAAACTAAGTTTTCACAATTCCTGACATTTAATCCTAGTAAAAATTCCCTGTTTTAGGTCAGTTAGGATCACCACTTTACTATTATTCTGATGTTTCACATTCTTAAAATAGAGAGAATGATTTATTTCAGCTTTTATTTCTTTCATCACATTCCCAGTGGGTCAGAAGTTTACATGCACTCAATTAGTATTTGGTAGCATTGCCTTTAAATTGTTTAACTTGGGTCAAATGTTACAGAAAATGTACCTTCCACAAGCTTCCCACAATAGGTTGGGTGAATTTTGGCAGAACTGGTGTAACTGAGTCAGGTTTGTAGGCCTCCTTGCTCGCACACACTTCAATATATCCATATAATTTTCCTTCCTCATGATGCCATCTATTTTGTGAAGTGCACCAGTCCCTCCTGCAGCAAAGCAACCCCCACAACATGATGCTGCCACCCCCGTGCTTCACGATTGGGATGGTGTTCTTCGGCTTGCAAGCCTCCCCCTTTTTCCTCTAAACATAACGATGGTCATTATGGCCAAACAGTTCTATTTTTGTTTCATCAGACCAGAGAACATTTCCCCAAAAAGTGTGTGCATTTAGATTTTACATGATACGTACAGTTGAAGTCGGATGTTTACATACACTTAGGTTGAAGTCATTAAAACTACCACTCCGAGTGGCACAACGGTCTAAGGCACTGCATCGCAATGCTTGAGGAGTCACTACAGACCCGGGTTCAATCCCAGGCTGTGTCACAGCTGGCTGTGACCGGGAGACCCACGAGGCTGTGCACAAATGGCCCAGCATCGTCCGGGTTAGGGGAGGGTTTGGCCGGACAGGATTTCCTTGTCCCATTGCGCTCTAGCGACTCCTTGTGGCGGGCCGGGTGCTTGCAAGCTGACTTCGGTCGCCAGCTGGACGGTGTTTCCTCCGACATATTGGTGCGGCTGGCTTCCGGGTTAAGCGAGCAGTGTGTCAAGAAGCAGTGTGGTTTGGCAGGGTCGTGTTTCGGAGGACGCATGGCTCTCAACCTTCACCTCTCCCGAGTCCGTAGGGGAGTTGCAGCGATGGGACATGTTTGTAACTACCAATTGGATATCATGAAATTGAGGAGAAAAAAAGTACAGAAAAATATATAAATAAATAAAAGACTCACTCTCCCTGACTTAATAACCCTGACCTTAGAGAGGGAGAAGCCTTGTGGAGTAGCCTATCAGCCAGGAAGATCAACAAAATTAGATCACTTGGCAGAGCTTTGCACTAATACCTGCTGCAGAGCAAGCCAACCAAGAACAAGGTACAAAGGACAGGGAGAACTCAGTTAAAAGTAGAAGGCACATATAGCTATTTCCTTGCAAATGGCCTGAGGTTTGTTTAAGAAAGTGGAAAAGCAGATCATATTAGTGTGGCAATAATAACATGAATGACATGACTTAATTTTGATTGCACGGCTGCACTGCAGTAGCAGCCTGTATCACATTCACAGTGTAAACTGACTTGTTCATGGAGGTGGCCAATCCCTTCTCCACTCCCGCATCTTTAATGACCTGAGCTTCTGGCTGACAGAGAGGAGACCTTTGGCAGAGTAGGCTGTGGAGCTCCCACGTTGGAGGTGCCTCAGTATCTCTTGTGTTCCAGCGCAACCCAAGGCGAAAAGCAGCCTACTCCCAATCCCTCCTTCGCTTCTCTCTTCCCACTCCCACGCTGAGCATTGGATGCTGGACCAGAGGGGCGGAGGGGTATTTTTAGCCAGCACCGTGTGCTAAAACAGCAGTGAGCCCTGCGCCCTAGCAAGGACAAAATCCACCATCCCGAAGAGTGAGAGTGCGAGAGGGAGATTCAGAAGAAAAATGAAATTTCTGTAGCCCCTGAGGATAAGGGCTTTAAAAGAGGGAAGTTCGGTGTCACGCCTAGACACCGATGAAGATACATTTATCTCTAATATTCTGTCCAGGACACTGTTTAAGTGCATTTTTTCTCAGAGGAAAATGTAGGCCTACCCCAATTTATATTTATGCCTCTAAAATGGCACACATATAAATTGCATCATCTGCCTATGCCTTGACTATAATGTTTAAACCATTCTGAGAAGAGCCATATCTTATGCTAATATGTCTATAAATAAATGGCCTACGAGAGTGCAGACTTGCGCATCAGCAAGAGTGAAAGCTGCAATATCAGCCTCCAGCAACCTAATTTCTATATTTGAGTGTATGTCATGTCTGTTCATACACTCAGTATTTATTTGGACAATAAAGCAAAAACCTTTCAAAATTTGTCTCATTACTTCATTTTGGATTTGAGATCAAATGTTTCATACGAGGGGACAGTGCAGAATGTCACCTTTTATTGGAGGGTATTTTCATACATATCTGTTTTACCATTTACAAAATGAAAGCATTTGACCTTCTGAAGGTTCACTTATGTGTGACAAATTCACTTATGTGTATTAAAAAGAAGTCAAAAGTTTAGTATTTGCTCCCATATTCCTAACAACTAAATGGGGGGGGGGGGGGGGGCTAATAATATTTCTAAAAAACAGATATACATGAAAATACCCTCACATAAAAAGGTGACATTCTGTACTGTAGCCTCATATGAAACATTTGATCTCAAATCCAAAAGAGACCGAGACAAATTAAACAGTGTAGCTTCCCTGTCCAAACCAATACGTAGGCGAGTGTATGTGTCAAGGTAATCAGCCCTCATTGATTGAATTTATAGTTGAAACGAGGCGTGCCAACGTGTTTCAGTGTGCTAATCTCTGCATACAAGAGGAGAGTATGGATGATAGGATCACGCCCCTAAGCCTTCTTAGCCTGTGCCCAATGCTTGTGGCTGAGGGAACAAAGTAACAGTAATACTAATCTAACACATACATATCAATGGAAATAGGCTTAGCTATTACGAATGGACAGAGAATATCATCAGGTCCCTTTTTGTGTCTGCCTAGTTGGAAGGCTCCATCCATCTACCTTCATAACATATCATTTGTCCTCCGGTCTCATTTTTTGACTCGGGTCAAACCAAGCTCTAAACTGTTTTGAGAGACGGAATATAAGGCAGCCTTTGAGTGGTGACTTAAGCCACTACAGATGTTATCTGCCCTGGGGCTAATGTTGCTTGTAAGCCTTGGTAAGAAACTCCAGGTTTACCATATTGTTCAAGTGCACACACACACACACACACACACACACACACACAAAGAGATGCTGCTCGCCATGTCTCTGCTAAGCTTCTATCGTAGCGACAGTCGGAAGTTTACATACACCTTAGTCAAATACATTTAAACTCAGTTTCACAATTTCTGACATTAAACCCTGGTAAAAAAATTCCCTGTCTTAGGTCAGTTAGGATCACCACTTTATTTTAAGAATGTGAAATGTCAGAATAATAGAGAGAATTAATTATTATTTCAGCCAATTCCTCCTGACAGAACTGGTATAACTGAGTCAGGTTTGTAGGCCTCCTTGCTCTCACAAGCTTTATCAGTTCTGCCCACATGTTTTCTATAGGATTGAGGTCAGGGCTTTGTGATGGCCACGCCAATACCTTGACTTTGTTGTCCTTAAACCATTTTGCCACAACTTTGGTATGCTTGGGGTCATTATCCATTTGGAAGACCCATTTGCGACCAAGCTTTAACTTCCTGACTGATGTCTTGAGTTGTTGCTTCAATATATCCACATCATTTTCCTTCCTCATGATGCCATCTATTTTGTGAAGTGCACCAGTCCCTCCTGCAGCAAAGCACCCCCACAAGATGATGCTGCCACCCCCGTGCTTCACGGTTGGGATGGTGTTCTTCGGCTTGCAATCCTCCCCCTTTTTCCTCCAAACATAAATGGTCATTATGGCCAAACAGTTCTATTTTTGTTTCATCAGATCAGAGGACATTTCTCCAAAAAGTACGCTCTTTGTCCCTATGTGCAGTTGCAAACCGTAGTCTGTCTTTTTTAGGCGGCCTTTCAGGTTATGTCGATATAGGACTAGTTTGACTATGGATATAGATACTTTTGTACCGGTTTCCTCCAGCATCTTCACAAGGTCCTTTGCTGTTGTTCTGGGATTGATTTCCACTGTTCGCACCAAAGTATGTTCATCTCTAGGAGACAGAACGCGTCTCCTTCCTGAGCTGTATGACGGCTGCGTGGTCCGATGGGGTTTATACTTGCGTACTATTGTTTGTACAGATGAACGTGGTACCTTCAGGCGTTTGGAAATTGCTCCCAAGGATGAACCAGACTTGTGGAGGTCTACAATTTTTTTTTTTTCTGAGGTCTTGGCTGATTTCTTTTGATTTTCCGATGTCGTCGAGCAAAGAGGCACTGAGTTTGAAGGTAGGCCTTGAAATACATCCACAGGTACACCTCCAGTTGACTCAAATTATGTCAATTAGCCTATCAGAAGCTTCTAAAGTCATGACAATTTTCCAAGCTGTTTAAAGGCACAGTCAACTTAGTGAATGTAAACTTCTGACCCACTGGAATTGTGGTATAGTGAATTATAAGTGAAATAGTCTGGTCTGTAAACAATTGTTGGAAGAATTACATGCAAAGTAGATGTCCTAACAGACTTGCCAAAACTATAGTTTGTTAACATGAAATCTATGGAGTGGTTGAAAAATGAGTTAATGACCAAAGTGTATGTAAACTTCCGACTTCAACTGTATGCGTCTGAGGGCCAACAGGGTGTTGTTTGTAGTGCTGGCTTCAGACACTGCATGTCTGTGTCTTTTTCTTGTCATACCAGTAATACACATGATACACAGCTATGAAAAAAAAAAAAAAAGTATAACAAAAACAAATGTACCCCCATAACGCACATAAGCCTAATATCAATTTGTGCCTACATAAGAAATCCATCAAAGATTCCTAGTGACAGCTTGCGGTAGCGCCTCCCGTTTCTCTGTTATAGTTATGATAAATGCATACTCTCAAAGTTAATTTATCATCATATCAAAAGAGTTCCAATGCGGTCTGGCAAGATAAACGCTAATACGTCTTCACTTCAGAGATTGGTCAGCTGTTTGACAGTGTTGATGAAGTGAGCACGCTGCAGAATCAGCAAATTCACAGGTGGTTTGACACAGCCAGCACCATAAAGCAGAGATTAAATAAACAGGGAGATTAATTACAGTACAGGCTGCAGCGGCTCAATGCTGGTACCTTCCAGGTCCCTTCTGGCTGTTTCCCAAGTGATTCCAGTCCAGGCAGAAGGAACAGCCCATGACCGGCGGTGTCTCTGTCCATGACCGGCGGTGTCCGGCGACGGCGGTGTCTCAGCCCATGACCGGCGGTGTCCGGCGACGGCGGTGTTTCTGTCCATGACCGGCGGTGTCCGGCAACGGCGGTGTCTCAGTCTATGACCGGCGGTGTCCGGCGACGAGTCTCATCGCCTATCCTCTCTCTGTCTACCTCTCCTTGTCCTCTCTAATCTTCATTTCATCTCTCTGTTTGGAGGTGGTTTTAAACCAGAATGACTGGCTCTCTCCATTACTGTCAGCTGAGGAGGAGGAGGAGGAGGCGGGGGAGGATGGTGAGGCAATGAGGAGGGTAAAGGAGGTAAAGATAGATGGGGAGAAGGTTGTTTTAGAAACAGACTCCAGGAAACAACATTATGATTTGGCCAAGGGTATGATTTATTTTTTTTCGAATTTAAATCAGGCAGTGCTTCCTGCACTTATGTAGACAATACACAGGCCTAAATTCACACACACAAAATCCACTGTATGACTCATCCCACAGGTCTGCGCATGCTATCTACAGGGCTTAAGAGCCTGAGAGGGCTTAGTCTTCAGAAAGGGTCTGTTGGAAATATAGACCTGAAAAACCACAGAACTACAGACAAAATGTTCCCACCTAAACTGCTTTCAGTCACATAAAGCTGAGTAATTCTATCATTCCAAGTCAAATTGAATAGGGAGAGCGACAATGATAGAAAACTAGCTGATTGAAACTCCTGTTGAAGGTAAACGTAATGAATCATAAGATGGACTGCGAGACGACAGAGTGATGAATGTGATAAAGGCCTCTGATTAAAGTTGCATTGAGCTCTGTAAGTAAATCACAGCAAATGTAGCAGTAACAATGGTGCGCATCACAACTCAAAGGATGTCCTCTGATATTTTTTTCCACTAATATCTAGGGTCTGATCCCAGCCAATAAAGAGAGAGCATTAAGCATGACGTCATAATGCAACATAATTAATCTGCATGTCAAGACACTTAGGGCAACCCAGTTTCAGATGCCTCAAAATAGTATTGTTCTCGCTTCATCCAAATCATTAACATGCAGCATGTTTCAGCTGAATTGACCATGCCTCATTAACATAATGGTTTCATGTTTTGGGAAAATATCCCTTCACAAAATGTAGTTCTGATGCTGCTGAGCTACATCTTAAGCTCAGCCTCAGGCCTCCATGACCAGGATCTGATCAACACCAGCAGTATATTCTTTGGTGGTATCTTTCATCACAACAGTAGTGGCCATACTGATCCAGAAGAGAAGGTTATGCACCAGTGGCATGCTGCAGATCAGAGCTACAAAACCTTTTGATTCAGAGCTGATTGGACCAGAACCCGGGCCAGTTGATTTGAGAAATTATCAAAAACCACCCTAGAGATGAAGGAAGGTTGATTGCGATCTGATTAAAAGGGTGATTCAAGGCTGATTCCTAAAGCCATTGCCATCATCCCACCAGGCTGAGAGACACAAGAATCAGAGCTGATGAGGAAAGTTGAAGAGGAGGAGCTCTCATCGTGGTCGTGCACTACACTGGTGCTGTAACTAGCGTTTCACATCTGCCAGGCAGCAGGCTCCATCCTAGTTGAGATACTTGACTCTGATAACCGATTTGGCCACAGCTGCAGAGGAATTCTTCTCTCCAGATGTGAGCCTCCCTCAGACGAACAGTGATGTCATGACGATCCACTATCTAGCTTCCTTTCATGTCACATTGAAATGGTAGCACGTGTAGGCCTCTCTCTACATTCTATACCAGGGGTCTGCAACAGGCGGCCCGCGGACCAAAACCGTCCCGTGAATTATTTTTTTTGGGCCCCTCAAATGTTTAGTTAAAAAGTATATATAAATCGCAATGTAATCAAGGTATGAAATTGTTATTTTTAAAACAACCTCTTTTTGGACTTTTATTATAGTTATTGTACAAATTATTATAGTTATGTTCTGACTCCCCGACCAATCGGCTCGTGGTTTAATCTAGTTGCCTACCCCAGGCCTTTCTCTGCAGTCTATACTGTAGGTCCACGTCTATACTGTAGTTCCACGTCTATACTGTAGTTCCACGTCTATACTGTAGTTCCACGTCTATACTGTAGTTCCACATCTATACTGTAGTTCCACGTCTATACTGTAGTTCCACGTCTATACTGTAGGTCCACGTCTATACTGTAGTTCCACGTCTATACTGTAGTTCCACAGCCTGTAGTACCGTTTATATTCATATGATGGTAGTATGGTTCATGATGTTTACTTGAGAATCTGTTTGATTTCATTCCAAGTAGACTATAGGCTATTGCAGGGAATAAAACGAGGTAAAGCAGCAGCTCTTATGTAAACAGTGTAAGGACAACATGGGCCTCTTTGTCTATTCCTAAAACCGGTTTTAGGAATAGACAGAGTAAACAGAGGTCACACCTGTCTATTCTCCTATTGGAGGAGGGTCACCCTACAGCAGTAACAGGTGACACACACAGAATGAGTCTTCTTGTATAAACACCTGGTGAATACATTAAGGTAGTGTTCTGCCTATGTGTCTGGCTGTGGTCAGACCTGCCTGCATTCTATGGAGGAGTCATCTCCACGGTTTAAAGAGCTATGTAGTGTAGGACAATTGTAACTCAGCCCATTAACCTACATTACAGCACTAAGCTCTCCATCTCCTCCACCAGGTTTTTGGGACTGTGTTTTTATTTTTTACCCTCTCCCTCTAGCTTGCCTCTCCCTCCTTCCCCTTTACCTCCTCTCCCATTCTTTTCAGTCCCTCTCAGTTCTGTCTGGGTACTGTGTGATGGACCCCTCCCTCTCCCTGCTCTTTCTCTGCTACAATCTCATTAATGATACAGCAGAGTGCAGGAATCCACCGGCTCCACAGTGGGAGGTCACCGTTCCACTCCACCAGGAGGAGATACAGAACCGGCTGGCTTTCCTCCGTTCATATAGACACACAGTGGAGACGCTACATACGTTAGCTACAGCGGTTATATAGCCTAGATTAAAATAATCATCACTTCTGTAATCTAGTGTTAGGCATGGATTGTATGAAGAGACAAATGCAGAAATGCAAAACAAAGGCTTCTGAAAGAGCCCAGATCCTCCCTCCTCGCTGTTTTTCGTCAGATTCTCTCCTTTTTTCATTCCCTCAGTCTCCAGCTGAAGCGACAGAATGGGGACGTGGTGGAGCTCACCCTCCCTATAACCCTGCATAATAAAACAGGCCTGTTCTGATCACATGGGCTCGTTGGAGCTAGTTCAAAGTCAATGATCACTGGAAGCTTCTGGTAGGCTTGGTGGGAGTGAGCTGATGAGAAACGTATGGAAGGCTGTGTGCTCAGGGGACAGAGGCTGATGCTATTACCTCTGTAATGAGGGGAGGGAATGAGGCGCAGTGGTCACTGCGGGTTGCCAGTGTATATGGGTACAATCTGAGGTAGCGATAGCACTGTGTTAGCCTAATGCATAACAAAAGGCCAACTCCTAGTGCCACGCACAAATGTAGATGTGGGAGGCAAAAATCATCCATTTTATGAAGGGAAATGGGCTAAAAGTGGTGACCGCTTTTCGCAAGGACGCCGTATAAAGCAATTAGGTTCCATGACAATGTGAGGCATTAAACCTTATAAACGGGATGGCTCGGTGGCGCATCCACTCACTGAATCAGATTTGAAACGTTCTCCCTCTATCCAGTCTTCAGTACTATGATATAGTTTTCCTCCATGGAATAGACAAGAATCCCAAGTGTGCAATGTGTCTAGTATAGTGCAGCGTATGCCGTAATATAGAGATGCATCGTCCAGCCCTGCTCTTTACGACTTAAACCTGCAGGGGACCACTAAAGCAGGTACCCGAACGGTGCTACAGAAAACTGTAACAGCTGTCTGTTTGGGGATCACGTCAGTCTCTGATTATCAAGGAAACAGATGTCTGGTGGTAAAACGCTCATCCTATATAAAACTACTGCTGTGCACACCTTTTCTACTCATATACTGTCCATACTGTCTATACACACACACACACACACACACACACACACACACACACACACACACACCATTACATTTTTCAGATGATGAAAGAATCAATACATGAGCTCATAATTACCCATTTGGAGAACATATTTACAAATTAAGATATTAGAGAGGTTGAAATTTACACCCAAAAGAAAAATGGGCTATTGGATTAGATGCTTCTCTAGAACAGCATTCAAACCTGATTGTGTTATCATACTGAGTATGACCAGTCATCCCAGATTGGTGAAGCCCAGTGGCGGAACTAGAGTTTTATACATGGGGTGGCCAAGGCTACTTCAGGGGGTCTATAGACCATGACAGAAAATTTGTGTCTAACCCTAACCTGGCATTTAAGGAGCATGAATGAATCCTATGATTGCTGATTAGATGTACAAGTGATAATTCACTTAACCCGGAGTTCTTCAATGTGGCAGAGAGTGTGGTCCAAAAGGGTTACTTCACTAGAATTCTTTAACATACTATGAATAGTCAGTGTCTCTACCTCGGAACTGCAGCTCAATTTCTCTCTGACACAGACACTGTACTCGCATACTGGAGAGACTTGGGTCACTCTGTTTTCATTAAAATATAAATCTGGGTCTATTAGTGTTGAATATCCAAAATATTTTCAGAAAATAAAGCTCAAGCACCACGGAGATAAGATAGCATTTATGTGTTGCATAAATTGCATAGTTTATTTACATAAACAAAAAAAACACAGCAATTTCAAATACCAGGTATCAAGCAGAAACGGACTTGAAAAATACAAATAATTTTGGTGCCCATCAATATTACAAACCTACAGTATCATATTTATGCTCATATATTATGTTAACTAATAGCAAAGAAAAGTTTTGCAATTGGCCTAATCAAGACCAAATTATATCTGAGTGACATGATACCCTTTGGATTTATCATTTTAGAATGTCAGTGTACTAGTTAGAGAGTGCAGGTTTTAATCATGACCAGAGGGACCGGCTAAGTGCCAAATTATCCTAGGTAGATTTATAACAGCATCATTCTGCAGTTCTGGTGAGAACTGGATTTTTTTTTCCAAAAACTCATCCATGTTGAGGGAGTGTGGCCTCCTTGACTCAACACTGAGAATTCCGGAGGTGACTTAACCTGTCATCAACCATTGCTGTCCTACGGTTGGTTTTAAAGTTGAGAAGCTTCTCTCGCAAGAAGCACTGCGGACTGGTGTAAAAACTGAAATATTACAAAGTCGAAATAGCTAATGGAAGACCTCTTTATAAGGTTCTAGAAACACAACAAAGTCAAGGAGACTTAAAAGCCGCTTGGTTTGATGAACCTCATGTTTGAGGTCCTCTAAATCTGACTCAAAGGTCTGAGCAAAGGTCTTGCATCATCTCGCAATTCTTCTTTGAATGTCTGTCAAGCACCTGCTAAAAAGATAGCTCTTTGGAAGCTCTCACCTTTGGTCACTATTTTTCTGTCCTACAGTGCTCATCAATGAGTTGTAAAATCTTAAACTTGTTTTAGGCTGTCTTCTACAAACTGTTTGTGCACTTATTTTGCAGTGCTCTGCAATCTCTTTCCATAGTTCTCCAAAGTAACCCTCACTTCTGTAGTCCTGTAATGTGTCTGTAAGGGCACCTACTAGATCCACAGGCCTTGCTAGGTCAAGAGAGCTTGATTGGAGTATGTCAGAAAGATATTTGGCATCACCAAGCACTTTACAAAAGGTAACCAAAAGCCATATGAAATGTAAATCTATATGAGAAAGAAGGCTCCTTGCCTCCACTGACCTATCACCACTATTTTCAAGTGTGATATCCTGTAGCACTCTCAGAAATGCTGGAAGCCTGTCCCTCAGATTACGGCATGCCATGTATCTGCATGCCCACCTTACATATGTAAGTCTCTGTAGTTCCCTGGGCTGCTGCTGTGGATACAGCTCTTTCTGAACTGCAAGCCACTTGAGATGAACGCACGAGCCAGATACAAAGTTATAAAGCTTCTGCAGGAGAGCAAACAAATTAACTGCCTCATGCACTGATTTTACAGCATCGACAAGAACCAAATTCAAACAATGTGCATTACAGTGCACATAAAATGCAAATCTTGCAGTTTTTAATCCGTGCAGACACACCAGAATGCTTTTCGCTCATGACGGATGCACCGTCATAGCCATGCCACAGAAGATTATTTCTGTAGTCCAGATCATGTTTTTCAAGGCAATCAATTATCATTTTTGTGATACCTGCTGCATCTAAGCTTTCAGCTGACTGAAAGTGTAAAAAGCTTTCATGGATGGCCCCGTTGTCATAGTACCTCACCACTAAAGATATTTGTTATTATATCTTTAAATCTTTGGTTTCATCTGCAATTACACTTAACTTCACTTTCTTTTACTTCACTTATTATTTCACTTTGTACCGTCTCAGCGAAGCCCTCAAGAACTTCGTTCTGGATTTGGTGGCTTGTGTACTTAGCATTACCACATGAACTCATCCTTTTCTCTATGAGAGGGTCATGCTATGCTATTTCTTCTAAGATTATCAAAACTCTCGATGACCTCTCTGCTATATTTTGAGTGCCAGTTAATAGGAGCACATCTGCAATTGTTTTAATGTAAGTACAGTTTTCCTTCACTTTATTTTTCCGGTCCACATTTATGACATCTAACACTGAGGAGTTGCTGTCAGTAGCCCTTTTATGCTGATTCCAAGCATACATAGCACTGATATGATGCTTTGCCTTCGAAATGGAGCTTAAAACCAGAATCTTTAAACAGCGCCTTTTTACAGTTACAAAAACTTGACTGTGATGTGAAGGCATATTCAGGTGTATTGGGCAGAGAAAAATGCCTAAAGGAGAAACAATAAGTTGAATCTTGAATATTCAAGCCATGAATTGTCCTTATACCAGGAGCTGTTGAAATCCCTTTTCCTAGTAACATGCTGAGTTCTGGGAAATGTTTTCAAACACTGTTGTACAGGACCCTCTTCTCTGGATCTTGAAATGTCTGAAATACATGTTAAATAATGTGTCATATCTCTATGGAAATGTATAATTAAGGGATCCACAAGATTAGATATTAACAGCTGCTAACTAAAATGTGTAGTTTAAATTATAGGCCTGGCCTACCATTGGTCCTTTTGGAACAGCATATCTGGTGCTTGATGCAGTTGGGAGGGGCTCGATGACATCTCCTGGCAGCTCTGGCTCACTGTCTTGCTCAGAGCCAGAAGTCTCTGTGTCATCCCTTGATACAGCTATTATATTAAAATGACACAAGAACCATTAGTTTATAATCACAATAAAAATGCCACAGCCATCAAAACAAGAACATACATGAAAGACAAAATCATCCATTACAAGCTGAAGCTAAACTTAAATTCTGAACTGGGCATGATGGTGGTAGACTGGATCCTTGGGACTGACTGCCTGGTATATGCTCTGACCTGGATTGTGGTAGACTGGATCCTTGGGACTGACTGCCTGGTATATGCTCTGACCTGGTTTGTGGTAGACTGGATCCTTGGGACTGACTGCCTGGTAGATGCTCTGACCTGGTGGTGGTAGACTGGGTCCTTGTGACTGACTGCCTGGTAGATGCTCTGACCTGGTGGTGGTAGACTGGATCCTTGTGACTGACTGCCTGGTAGATGCTCTGACCTGGTGGTGGTAGACTGGATCCTTGTGACTGACTGCCTGGTAGATGCTCTGACCTGGTGGTGGTAGACTGGGTCCTTGTGACTGACTGCCTGGTAGATGCTCTGACCTGGTGGTGGTAGACTGGGTCCTTGTGACTGACTGCCTGGTAGATGCTCTGACCTGGTGGTGGTAGACTGAGTCCTTGTGACTGACTGCCTGGTAGATGCTCTGACCTGGTGGTAGACTGGGTCCTTGTGACTGACTGCCTGGTAGATGCTCTGACCTGGTGGTAGACTGGGTCCTTGTGATTGACTGCCTGGTAGATGCTCTGACCTGGTGGTAGACTGGGTCCTTGTGAAGTCTGAACACTGACTCTGGGAGCTGCTCCAATTACCCACATTCAATCTTAATTAAATATCCCCATTATCATAACTGTACCTTAAAATCAACTACCAGCCTAAATTACTAGTTAGATCTTGGCTAGCCCTACTCTGCAGTAAGTAACTTAGCTAGCTATAATTTCTTACACCTTTACGATAGCAAACAGGCTAATTGCAGATTGTGGTAACCTTTTGAGTAACTTTAACAGATTGATAATAACAATTGCTCGTTTTGAGTTAAAGTACGAGTTAATGGATTTCAAATTGCTGAATGTTAACTTGCTGAACACTGACAGCTGTAGCCTACTAGTTACCCCACATTAGCTAAACATTCGTATACTGTAACGTACGACACTGCATGAGTGTATTACTAGCACAGATGTAAACATAATGTTAGGCTACATTGGTAACTGATCTCTCTGAATAACTGTCTGTTAATGGAGCCAAAGGTCTAACGTTAGCGACTCAACTTTCATAAAAGTTGTTCAGGAAACCTAAACCCTGATGCTAAACCTTAACTTACTTCAAATATGATGCTTCACCAATCGCGAAAAGAGCTTGTGGAAATATTCTCTTCTTCTTTATGCATCTCGCAACCAATGTTAATATTCTCTCTTCCTCTTCCTCGATTTGAAAACGTCAAAATAAATGCTTCTTTCAACAAGAGGTGAAATGAGAAAATCAACATCAAACTGCCAGTAGCGAATGACATTTTGGGGTGGCACCCAGGGTGGCCAATCAGATGGCTCTGCCCCTGGTGAAGCCTCCAGAAGCCATAAATCAGCTTTTCAAATGGAAGTAATTCAGAGGCATGGAGAGGCTGTATATTGAAGTGCAGGGTGGAAAGGAAGGCACTCAAGTGTTTCAGTTCAAATGTAGGCTAGGCCAATATACATCTAGAAGAAAATTCTATGCACTCTAGTAGAGAAAAACTATATATATATATATATATCCATCCAACATGTCAACACCAGCCACCATGCAAACCACAATCTGTTACCCCCTCGGGCAAAGGGGTCAGAGGTAACAGCAATTGGTCTGGTAAAAAATAAAAAAATAAAAAAACTGTCCAATGTAACAATTTAGAAAGAATGATGAGGACAATAAGACCTGTCACTTTTGTTCTTCCCTCAGACTCCTTTGTATTGAGTTCGGAGGGTGAATCTGCAGGACCATTTCTATAGAAAACAGTGGCTGTAAATGGAGCTAAGAAACAGTACCCTCAATCTTTCCGTACTCAAAATCAGGAGGCCATATTAGCTAGAGACGTGTTTCTGGGGTGAGAAAAAACGCAAGACTCGAGCTAGGATATCATTCTCTGATGAAATATAGAATTCAGAGAGGAAGTAGTCATGTTGATGCAAAGCTCTCGACCGTGGAGACAGTGGAGAGCTTCATGTTCCTCGGGGTCCACATCACTAAGGATCTATCATGGTCCAAACACACCAACACAGTTGTCAAGAGGGCACGACAACGCCTCTTCCAAAACGCTACTGAACCACTTCCACTCCAAAGCCTAAATGTACAGCATTTCAATTGACTGATTTCCTTAAACTGTAACTCAGTAAAGTCATTGAAATTGTTGCAATTATATTTTGGTTCAGTATATGTACGAGGTCTCTGAAGACGAGGTGGCACCATGGCATGGATGGCGGGAACGAGATGACGGCCTCTGAGAGGGAAGTAGAAGAGGGAGGAATGGGGTCAAAACAGCCATCAGATTGTATCAGAAGGCCCTGGAGGCACGCTCCATTGGAGACGACATGGACTGGGAGCCACTCTGTACTGCAGTGGAGTCCTGGAAGTCTGAGTTAGAGACTGAATGAACCTGGTTGAGGTAAGGTTGCCAGAAAGGATCTGTAAGATACTCCTCTTCAGTCTACCTACAGTGCTAGGTGCAACATATGCCAGATGACACTACAGTTACATTTTTTTTAAACTGAAAAGAATCATTGTGGCTTCGTTAATGAGGAGGCTTGGATGAAAATAGTCTCAAAAAGTTGAATATAATGAAATGGATCATTTGTGAAACTGAAAGCAGTGAATGTTTGAGCTGATGTAAATTAGGCTAATTTCTGATGATGAGCGGTGACAAGGGCCGCTTCCTGGAGTGACTGCAGTCATCCCTCACTGATAACATTTATGAGAATTTACAAATCCATTCCATTAGGCAAACGCTGCAGTCCAGTGAAAACAGCTGAATTCACAGCTGTTTTTCCCCTCTGCATAGCAGGTGACGCATTGCTTGCTGTAGTGTAGACAGTATTGTTCAGTGGTCCATTTCAATTAAACTGCTGTGCAACAATAAATACATAAGAGGGATGCATTTCTTTAACTCTTACTAAAAACAAATTGTCTGCACCACAGACTTGGTTGTCTGACACTAGCTGAATTATTTTTGCCCCAAACAATAGTTGTTTTGATATTGCTTACTGAGGAAGGAGTGGATACAATAGAACCACTTATATGTCAACATGCAAGGTAACTCTGGGTTGTGTCTCTTGAAGTCCACAACATGACCCCCAAGTAAAATGTGTGTATACAATGGGACTATCAATTAGCAGGGTTGATGATTGATGAGAAATGCCACCTTGACCGTGTGGCTACACAAAAATCTTTGGGGATTGAAACAAGAAACAGAGTTTGGTTGACTAGGCAAGTTCTTGTCACATTATTATAAGGGAGAGATAATTGGTCTGTGCTTTAATAACCCCAAAATTCTCTCACTCAGGATGGCGACTCAGGATTCGATATCAGGAAACAATACGACATTGTAACCAAAAGTCTCGTCTGTTGGTCCTCTCTAGACCAGATCGACGTTGGTCAACATTGACAAAACAAATGCACACACACAGTACACACACACACACACACACACACACACACACACACACACACACACACACACACACAGTGTACACACACACACACACACACACCCAAAGCAAACAAAGCATTACCGAACCTGATGTGTGGTCTCACCAGGAACTTTTAACCTCCTCGTTAGTCTCCTTTATATTATTAGCACTAGTTAAGTGGCACTGACAATTAAATCTAGCCCACAGGAATGCATGCTGCATAGCCCTTAATGAGAGAGAGAAAAAAAGTGCCAGACGCCAAAAACAAAACATCCCCACTCATCACCCCCTTACCCCTTCCACTTAGTCTATAGGGCCAGCTGAATTGTGTCCTGTAGGAAGTAAAATTGGGCATGTTGGCTCCCTCTGGGCATGGAGATAAGAGCCAGGCGACAGTAGAGAGAGCCCACCTGTAAGAGGTTGTGGGTAATTGAGACTCAGGGGGTCAGGCTCTCACACAAATTGGCCAGTATTCAACTAGAAAAGAAAAACAGTCACTTGCAACAATTTCACTGCTTTTTGAACTTGAAGGACTTCTTTAGTTTGTTGATGGTTACAGTCGGTTACAATACCTTTATTGTGATTCCACAAACATTTTTAAGGAGAGATGTCAAATCATCTTTCCGTAGCTTGGATGCTTAGGCATCCGATTCTGTAATACGATTCTGTAATAATTAACATAAATGGGAAAACATTGAGAAAGACTGTCCTATAACAGTATTCAGAAAAACATACTGAAAGCCCATTCCGGAAGACTAGGACAAGCCACACCTGCTGCTGGAACATACAGTCAGTCATACTGCGCTGAGTATGTGACTCAAGAGGAAATACTACTTGCATGGCAGATTCTCAACCATTTTATCGCTGCAGCAAACACCAAAAGGTGAAACAGCTGTGACCATTGATAATCTCATCCAGATCCAGGCAAAGGGATAAAGGTGTGTGTGTGTGTGTGTGTGTGTGCGTTTGACAAACAGGCAGCCAGTAAGATAAACGTGAGGTGGGGAGGCTAGGGAGCAGAGGGATGAATTGAGATGGTTTTAAATGAATGCAGCTTCACTTCATGGCATGGCCTTTAATGACCCTGCAGTAAAGGCATGGCAGGGGATCAGGTTTTCCTCTTAGCACTGGAGGTTTGGCAGTTATATGGATTTACTTCATGAGAGCGTCACCACAGCTCACCAGGCACACAGCAATTTACATATCGGACTGCAGACAGACAACACTGTGTGACTTTGTTTAATAATCAAGGTTCCATGATTCGAAGAGTAGCAGCCGTGACAAATCCATAACCACAAGTATACATACAGGCATATGGCATCAAGACTAGCAACTTGCTCAGGACTGCTGAAAGTAGGCTACTTGCCAAAGACACGTTTATTCTACATCAGTTCTAATTGTCTTCCCTCAGCAGCCTGTAAATATTCCCTCAAATATTTTTCACTCATTGCATGTTAAAAAAGGCAGAATTAATAAAAGTAAGTCAATGTCATAAAACCTTTCACTTGGTCTAGTGGGGTCCCACTTCACTGTTGTTTTGCTAAGGCCCTGCCATACTCATTCATCATAAAGATCCAACCAGCCAGTAAATCAATTGGCTGAACTTAATTATGATTTGTTATTTCCTCAACAGACTCCCCAATCTGGGACAATTTCATCATTGCTGCTGTCTGCTGCGACAGCTGGGGATATTTCTGTGAAGCACCTTGCTAAGCCACAACCCCAGACCCCAGACCACACATCCATTTCCCTAATCACTTTTCCACAGCTGCCCTGCAGCGCGTAAATAAAACTTACAAAAATGTCACCCTAGAGTCACTGGCCAACTGTGATTATTTAATCTGGGTTGTGTTTTACTTAAACTAGCCTAGGCTGTGTGACAGTATTTAATTCATGGCCCAACAATGTTTATAAGTAGGAGAACGGGGGGGTTAGATGTTTAGAGGGATGGTTCACCCAAAATACAAACTTATCTCATCGATTTTAGGCTACCTCATTTTATGGAGTCTCCTTGAGGCAATTTGAGCATGCTGTTTGGAGGCCGTTTGGAGGCCGTTTGGAGGCCGTTTGGAGACTGCCAACAGGGGATCTGCAACTCCCACGGATTAGCAGAATAAGTAAACAAACCCAAATATTGGGTCCCTGTGTCAGTGTCCACGGACTCTACTGTATGTAGCCTGTCCATAACATGAGGAATGTGTCATTTGAGTGAACGTTCACTTCAAGAAAGATGAGTGATTGAGGAAAGGTTTGGGGAATAAAGAGGTTGCATAGAGGAAATATCAACAAAGTTCAGGCTTACGAGTGTTTTAACGATGAATCTTTCCAACGGCCTAAGATGCAACATGCGTTTCCCAAAACAACAAGTGTCTCCAAGTTGTCGTTGGAGCATGATCGAAATAAAAAGGCAGCGCTGCTCTCGGATCAACTTTTTAAAATCAAATCTTACCTTAACATTCAAATCATTTTAGAATACTGACAATAGACCAACTCCTAAAGAGATATTACCACCTACGGATGCACAAATTGAGGCAGCTTATTCTAAATTGAGGCAGCTTATTCTGCCTTTTTTCCAGTGAATAAAAGGAGAGACTGAGCTACAAAATGGTGTATCATACACTACAGTTGAGGAATAATGGGAACGTAATAATCCAAGATAACTCAAGAAATATGTCATTCATTTTAAAGTTTTTGCCGAGATCTTCGTCGCGCAATTTTACATGCAACTAAGGTGTTTGATGCAGTATTTCTCAAAATGTGCATGAAATCAAGACGTCTCATGTTGAATGACAACAAAGACTTTATTGAAGAACCCCTACTGTTGACCAACCACCACCGAAGGGGCATAAACCCTCACCAAAGTCCAAATGAACAAGAAGTTCTCATATTATATAGTTGAAGTCGGAAGTTTACATACACTAAGGTTGAACTCATTAAGACTAATTTTTCAACCACGCCTTTCAGGTTATGTCGATATAGGACTCGTTTTACTGTATATATATATATATATATATATATATATATATATATATATATATATATATATATATACACACACACTTGTACCTATTTCCTCCAGCATCTTCACAATGTCCTTTGCTGTTGTTCTGGGATTGATTTGCACTTTTCGCACCAAAGTACGTTCATCTCAAATGTCCTCAGGTCTGATGAAACAAAAATAGAACTGTTTGGCCATAATGACCATTGTTATGTTTGGAGGAAAAGGGGGAGGCCTGCAAGCCGAAGAACACAATCCCAACCGTGAAGCACAGGGGTGGCAGCATCATGTTGTGGAGGTGCTTTGCTGCAGGAGGGACTGGTGCATTTCACAAAATAGATGGCATCATGAGGAAGGAAAATTATGTGGATATATTGAAGCAACATCTCAAGACATCAGTCAGGAAGTTAAAGCTTGGTCGCAAATGGGTCTTCCAAATGGACAAGCATACTTCCAAAGTTGTGGCAAAATGGCTTAAGGACAACTGAGTCAAGGTATTGGAGTGGCCATCACAAAGCCCTGACTTCAATCCTATAGAAAATGTGTGGGCAGAATTGAAAAAGTGTGTGCGAGCAAGAAGGCCTACAAACCTGACTCAGTTACACCAGTTCTGTCAGGAGGAACGGGCCAAAATTCACCCAACTTATTGTGGGAAGCTTGTGGAAGGTTACCCGAAACATTTGACCTAAGTTAAACAATTTAAAAGGCAATGCTACCAAATACTAATTGAGTGTATGTAAACTTCTGACCCACTGGGAATGTGATGAAAGAAATACAAGCTGAAATAAATAATTCTCTCTACTATTATTCTGACATTTCACATTTTCAAAATAAAGTGGTAATCAAAACTGAATTTTTACTAGGATTAAATGTCAGGAATTGTGAAAAACTGAGTTTAAATGTATTTGTCTAAGGTGTATGTAAACTTCCAACTGTATGCTTGAACTCTTCCACGCTGTTTCGGCTGGGAAGCATGCGGATGCCTTTTTTTTTTTTTACCTTTATTTTACTAGGCAAGTCAGTTAAGAACAAATTCTTATTTTCAATGACGGCCTAGGAACAGTGGGTTAACTGCCTTGTTCAGGGGCAGAACGACAGATTTTTACCTTGTCAGCTCGGGGATTCGATCCAGCAACCTTTCGGTTACGGGCCCAACACTCTAACCACTGGGCTACCTGCCGCCCCTTTAGCCCCACCCATCTCTTTAAGGATTCACATGAGACCATGTGCTAAACAGAGTGAGTATGGTAGTGTAGTAAACATCCAAAGAATAAGACTAAAAGTGGTGAAAGCAGTTGCCTACAATAACGAAAAACCTATATCCTAATCTGACTTTGCTGCAGGTCATCTTGTTCTTTACATTACCATCTCTGGTAAACACAAAATATATCATATAATAACATTTTTTACAGAAGGTGTAAACGGTACAGTGAAATGGTTACTTGCATCGTAGCAATATCAAAAATAGAAAGTGTCCAGATAATAAATATTGTATAATTATTAGATGATGCTTACCCAGACACACTTGTCTAAAGTAATGGGTCATGTGAAAGAAATGCTTTTACCACCCCCCCAGCCACATCTAGCTAAGTGGATGGGTCACTATTGTCTAGATATGTACACGTTAATGAAATACAATAAATGACCGTAATCACCCCCAGACACACCTGGCCAACTTGATGGGTCATGTAATCATCTGGCGAAGTGGAGTCTTTTGTTTAGACATTGTCATAACTAGCCACTATGCATGAAATGCTGTAGTATGAATCTGCAGGTAGCGAAAGCTAACCAACTAGGTTCAGCGTTAGCTAGCTAGCTAACATTAGGCTATAACTAGCAATGCAAGTGGGTTTCTGCGATGGGAATAATATTACTACACAGATCATACACAAAGTTAGCTAGCGAGCCAGCAAGCTAACGTTTACTAGCTAGCTAACAGTAAGCTTTAACTTGCAATGAAAACGACTGACAAAATTAGAAACATATAATATCTGGAAAAATGTTGCTACTCTTACCTGTATACATGCATGGAATGCTTCACGGCAGCGTGTCATTTCTATTTAATTTGTAGCTAAACTACAGCTTGTTTGGCCCGTTGTGTCAAGTCGCTCCGGTTCACAATGACCGTGTGCAGAAAGTAGTTCATCACAAATTTTGCCCACTGATCTTTGTCGATAGCGCCTGCTAAATTCAGGGCAGCAATGTTTTTGCGAGCAGTAGCACAACTTTTGCAGTTCTCCATGGCTAACGTTATAAAATCTTTCAAAAAAGCTGCGGTAGCAAGCTGCGGTAGCTCATGTTATACACAGAAGCGTGCTACATGGCAGACCAATCTGAACTCCTCTCTCTTCATGTCCAGCCCATCCATTATCTAAGCCAATCATGGCTAGCGGGAAGGTACCGGGGCATAAACGTTAAGTTATTAAAAGGCACATGTTCCAGATGGCATTTCTGCCACACAATTTTTTTTTTAAATGCCTCTCATGTGAAGTAGTGATGTGAGACATATGCCTAGCTTCTTGAAAAGGGTCACATGATTGAAATAAGCCTATAGCCTACTGTATTTATATTTTAATGCAAGTCATCTCGGTTTTCATTTGAAACATATTTGTATATGTGGCTTGTTTGTATCAATTGCAAAGACATTGGTAACTTAGTATTTGTAGTTAACTTTGTTCTAAAGTTATCGGCGGTCGCAGAGAGACGGATAAAACATGTGATTCTAAGTTTAGCAGAGATCTGTGAATAAAGTGACGCAGGAGGGCAAAAAACATTAACGACGCACATAGCTGTTCTACAAGTGGTCTGAAGCAGGCGTTAGATTACGAGCGTTTTCAAGTGCAACGTTAATAACGATGGTTTTGGGAGAGATTTGCCGATGCTCCTACGAAGGTTCTAACGATGAACAGACTTAAAGCAACATTTCTAAAATGTTTTCACATATGTTGATGTTGGAGTGGTGCTGTAGATTATGAATATGTTCGACATTTGTTTGTTTTTTTAATTTCTTTAAGATGTTTTTGGGAAACCAGGCCCAGTTCTGTCACCACTGGAAATGTAAGAAAAACACACAACCCATCATGGCAGTAATGCATTCACAAACCCCATGCATTTTAAAGTAAACACTGGTGCTAGAACATTGAATGCACAAATATTAAACATGTATACATTTGGTTTGCAAAGCCTTTCAGCAAATGTAATGGTATAATTCACGAAGTGTATAATGACTCTTAATACACATGTTCTCTATTTATCTAACGTTAGCCAGGGGGGTAACTGTCATTCTAAATTCAAAGATAACCAGCAAGCCAGTTTGAGGTGTATGGCGAGGGGCAATTCGTCAATAAAACACACACAAAAGGGAGTTCTTTGTGTAACTGTATGGCCACATTGTTCACTGTATGGCTTTAGGTTGTCCAGCTAAATATAACTACAGTAAAAAAAAACATGTTCGAAGAGAACAAGGTTGGCGAATAGCGAATGCTAACTGTGTAAGTTTGCTAGCTACCTGCAACACAGTAACATTAGATGCTTGGGACATTTCAATGCGGATATACAGCACGCGCTAGCTAGCTAAAGCACCGAACGCGTAAGAACATCAGTCATTATTTGACCAGGACTATTCAGACCGCTCATTCGAATTTCGTGTTACAAATGTAAAGTTACCTTGAAATTGTCATTCACTGCTCACGTACCTTGATTTCCACTGTCAAATAAGTCGAGGCAAGAACGTCCCACTGACCATTAAACCCGTGTCAGTTCGTAGGTAGACGTCAGTGCAATAGCTAGCTAACGTTTCAGCAAGGTTTCCAGCGAGCAGACTGACCACAACACAGCCTTCGCGAGCTTGCGTGCGTTAAGGATTCGCCGTGTTCGATCGTTCCCTCTTCCCCGTCCTCCTCCCACTGAGGTACCTCCTCTTCCAGGTTTTGAGGAAGGAAAGAAAATCCCGCAATAGCGCTTAATTTGCCTCCAATTATATCAACCCAGTGAATAAGACCGAGATACTATTCGACTGTATGAGAAGGACCAAACATTGCTACGAAGACGTTTGTGTGTGTTGAAAACGCTCTCATACTGTAGCATGAGGCGCGAGGGGCTGCTGAATTATTCATGAGGGGGCGGGTGCTCAGATCCTGCGTTCAAATACAAATGGGAAGGTGGTATTTCCGAGAAGGCTGCAATTGCATCCCGCAATTCGGGGAGTTCCTGTATGTGGGCATTCCTGAATCTGCAGGAACTCCTCTCTATACTTGTATTGACACATTTTTAAGTTAGGACAGGCGGGAGGCGGGGGCGCTCCAATACAGCAAGTGGCGTTAATGCACAATAACATTGTATGCCAGCTGCTGATAAACCCCACAGAAGAAGGGGCGGGCTTGCCTTCGCCTGTGTGGGCTCTGTTTTCTCACAGTTTTGTTAACGACAGCGAGGGCAGGTTTTTGGTAGACGGGAGCAAAGGACACTGTATGCTAGCTTAGCCAGCTAGTTCTAAGGAGGACTCCGGTATACAGCAGGTGGGAGGCGAGGGCGACACCTTGTGCTCGCTAACTATCAAATTAGCAAGCTAGCTAGCACACGGTGTCGCCCTAGCCTCCTGTCTGCTGTGATAGCGGGAGGTGGGGACGACCTGTAGACAGTGTCCTTCGCCCCTGCCTGTCGGGCACAGTTTTCTCCAGTACACAGTAGGCGGGAGAGACACTGTGTGCTAGCTAACTAGCAAGCTAGCACACAGTGTTCTGTTAGGCAGGCGGGAGCAAAATATTATTTATAAAAAGCAATCTATTAATATGTTTTTTGAACACTATAATTTGTTTACAAGCATGATAGTTGTACTTTTAATTTATGCTTGACGCAGCTTGTTGGCCATTAGCCAATCTGCGTTTATTAATGAGTTCAAAGCATGTGCATGCATCCAACTAGTATTTACGACTTCACAACTGGTAATTTCCACCTGCCCACTTGGTTATGAATGCAGCATTGTCCAAGTAGACTACTGTAAAATACAAGGTCGATGTCAATCAAATGTACATTATTTACGGAATAACTCTGTAGTGACAACATTGTAGGTACATAGGACCTGCTATGTAATTGCAATAGAGGTTATTTACACAAGTGGAGGGAGTTCTGGTGGGTTACTATGGAATCATGGTGCATGTAGCCAGTGTCTCCAATCTCGGAATGCGTCATGCTGGCTTCGTCTGACACACACACACTGCTGCTATTGCAGAGTTTTGTTTTGTCTAGGAAAGCTAACTCTTGATAAATACAGGCATTAATTTGACATCTGGTCCATCCTTGCTTTGACTTGTCATGGGGAGTTTTCTCATACCGAAGATGATGTGATATCTGTCTGAGATCCACATACCTTGCCTACTGCTGCTTTGGATGTGTGTAAATCTCTGTGAATCTTAGTGTGGGAAATACTATAATACTCACATAGATAGATAGATAGATAGATAGATAGATAGATAGATAGATAGATAGATAGATAGATAGATAGATAGATAGATAGATAGATAGATAGATAGATAGATAGATAGATAGATAGATAGATAGATAGATAGATACTTTATTGATCCCCGGGGGGGAAGTTTCATACTGTAGAGATGTAACACTACAAATGTACAATCTAACAAACAAATGAACGATCAAAAAGACAGAAATCTAATTATTTTAATTTGGGAAAGAATGTACACATCTGGATCAGTCCTAGGGGCTGAAATAAAAAAACAGTGGTTTCTGAAGGCCTGCACCCTGAGGTAAGTTGAAGAGAGACAGGCGGAGGCTGGCTAGCATTTCTGTGCTATCTTCTCATCGTAATGCAAATGTACGATTCCCTTATCACAAACCAGAGATAGGAATGCCATTTCTCTTGGTCTCTGGATTATGTTTGAGAGATGCTAATCGTTCATGGGAACACAGTGTAAGAAATATATCTGGGGTTGGACATTCATTTCCCTAACAATGGCCTATTCCCTCTCAGTGGACTCAAACAAACAAAAGATAGTTCTGTACTGGAATAGTTATATTCTATTTGTATTATTTATTCTATTAAAGTCCTCCAAGGAACACACACATGCCATGCTGCCCCCAAAAATAGACACTATAGCTTACAAATAACCATAGACAATACTGTAGCCTACAATACCGTAGCCTACATGTGACGACATGTTTGGTCAAAGTATCCACACACGTCCTTCCATCTGTGGTTTACATGTGTACACAGACTAACAAAGAAAGACACATTCCTTTTGAAATGCCATGTGTTGAATTGAGTCAAAAGACTGTGACCAAAGTAATGGTCAAAGTAAGAAAAAAAGCCTAACGCAAAATAGATTAGATTCCCAGTTGTTCAGTGCCAATGCTTAATTGAATAAAACAGCGGTGATTGATACGTCTTCCGGACGGGTTTGCTGGATGAGGCTTTGAGGAGGCATACAATGCAATGGCCTGAGAGAACGGATGAGATTTTAATGCTTTACCACAGTGTTTCCAAACCATTTCCTGCTTAAGACTGATGATCAGTTCGTCTTTGTGAATGTTCCAAACCGGCTCTTAGCACCTTCAAATTGTGTTTATGATTACCAAGCTGTGTTGTTAGCTGCCTAAACTAATACGTCTTAAAGATTTCTAATCACCAAAAAACACTGTATTGAATGAGTCAAATTATGTTTGTTATATGTTTGTTATGAGTTAGCCAAGTACACAGAGAGATTACAGAAAAGAGGAACACATTAAATGCAATTGTAACTCTGAAACATGCCACCTACAGAAGTTCTCGGATGACTCTGCTATTGTAGGGTGCATCAGGGGTGGGCAGGAGGAGGAGTACAGGAGCACAATCAGTGACTTTGTGTTGTGGTGTGAGCAGAACCACCTTCAGCTCAACATCAGCAAAACGAAGGAGATGGTGGTGGACTTCAGGAGAACCAAGGCACAACTGACTGCAGTCCCTATAAAGGGGATGGATGTGGAAATGGTTGAGTCATACAAGTTCTTGGGGGTCCATATGGACAACAGACTGGAATGGGCTGGTAACACCGGGGCCCTGTACAAAAAGGGCCAGAGCCGACTCTACTTTCTGAGGAGGCTCAGGTCCTTCAACGTGTGCAGTAAACTACTGCATACCTTCTACCAGTCTGTGGTGGCCAGTGCCATCTTTTTTGCAGTGGTGTGCTGGGGAGCAAACATCAAAGCCGGGGATGCTTCTCGGGTAAATAAGCTGATCAGGAAGGCTAGCTCTGTCCTGGGGATGAGCCTTGACACTCTAGAGGAGGTGGCGGAGAGACGGATCCTGGCCAAACTGCTGGCCATCATGGACAACGTCACCCACCCTCTGCACGCTATGGTTATGACGCAGAGGAGCTCTTTCAGTCACAGACTGATCCCACCACGGTGTGCCAGAGAGCGCCACAGGAGGTCCTTCCTGCCGGCGGCTATGAGACTATATAATGCCTCACCGGGGTGCCGTGCCGTCGGCAACATAGATCTGGAACTGTTGGGGTGCTAGGACCTAGTTTAACAATTATGCATCCATCCGTGAGTAACTCTGTTCCGTCAGCACTCATCCACTCAGGACCTACTTATTCATACAGGTCTGTATATACATACCCATGTACAGTTGTTATATTATATCACATGCAATATTGTAAGTAATTATTGGACCTAGGCATTCACTCAGGAATGCATATTAGTATCCTGCCAGTTGCACCTTTTCTCATTGCTTTTAGTATATCAAATGTGCAATAAGTGCAGTTGTCTGTAATTAAACCCTGCGCACTAAGGACTGTATTTTAAGGGAATTACTATTATTACCCCAATGATATCATACACACATTTAGCTATTAAAGTATCTCTTCCTGTCATTTACCTGTACAGTTTGTGTAAACATGCAAGTATTCACTTATCTGTAAATATAACTGTATACCTAACTGTACAGCTAATTTAACCATGAAAAATTTTCACTTACCTGTTCATTTACCCAGTCTGTCTATTAAGTAAACTATTATTACCCTCGCTCATATCATACGCATTAGCTACTGAAGTATTTCTCTGCCATCAACCTGTATAGTATAGTTAACCATCCAACATCCACCAATGTATAGTGTACATATTCAGCCAACCACTCATACTACGCAATGTCCTTTTATAGCTTTTTTTTGCACTCCAGATATCCTGTATTTCTATACTTTTTCATACTGCCGCTCTATGTATCATGTACCGTGTATCTGTCTTTTGTGTACTTTCGTTGTGGCATTTTGCACCTGCCCTGTGTTTTTGTTGTAGCTGCTTGATAATGAAATTTCCCCCCCGGGGGATCAATAAAGTACCTATCTATCTATCTATCTAATGTGAAAATGGTGCCAGGCAGGCAGATAACTAAAAACACCCATAACATGGTAGTGAATGAACTGTGCGTATAGTATTTGTTGGATATGTTAAACATTGTATATTTCTCTGTAGATTTGGATAGGTTGTTCTCCATGTTACTGTATAAGGTCCACAATTCAACCTATCTTGATTTTAAATTGATACTAGAATTACACCAGAATCCAACTCCGCTCAGCAGACAATGGCTGCCAGCATGCAGTAGGCAGCCGTTCCATCAACGTCAGTCGGTTGACATTGACTTACCGTTTTAAGTTGCTTCTCTTAATAAAAGTAATATCTGAGAAGGTCACAAGCCCCATATATCTAGTTAATGGGAGCCCTAACAAAGTCTCACTTCCCACCTGCGTGGGATGAAAAGGGAAACCCTGAGTAAAAATGTAATAGGGCTGTTTAAGTCTTTGACCCATCCTCCCACATCAATACAACCTGAGGCCAAATTGAATTACATGTAAGTCTCCTCACCCTCACACACACACCCAACACAACACACACACACCCAACACAACACACACACACCCAACACAACACACACACACCCAACACAACACACACACACCCAACACAACACACACACACCCAACACAACACACACACACCCAACACAACACACATACACCCAACACAACACACACACACCCAACACAACACACACAACACAACACAACACACATACACCCAACACAACACACACACACCCAACACAACACACACACCCAACACAACACACACACACCCAACACAACACACACACACCCAACACAACACACACACACCCAACACAACACACACACACCCAACACAACACACATACACCCAACACAACACACACACACCCAACACAACACACACAACACAACACAACACACATACACCCAACACAACACACACACACCCAACACAACACACACACACCCAACACAACACACACACACCCAACACAACACACACACACCCAACACAACACACACACACACACCCAACACAACACACATACACCCAACACAACACACACACACACACACACACACACACACACACACACACACACACACACACACACACACACACACACACACACACACACACACACACACCCAACACAACACACACACACACACACACCCAACACAACACACACCCACAACACAACACACACACCCAACACAACACACACACACCCAACACAACACACACACACAACACAACACACACACACACACACACACACACACACACACACACACACACACACACACACACACACACACACACACACACACACACACACACACACACACACACACACACACACACACACACACACACACTGTAAGCCTCTCCATTCCTCTGAGACACATCTGCAACAAACACAATGATGAAGCTGGTTCCTTTGATCACAGGACAGATTACACATGCTCCAGACCTCCAGTCCCATTACACACACGTTATTAAGGTCTATGATTTTTTCAGCATTTCAATTTTTAGCGCCATTAGGTCCCACAGGTGGGTATCAGGGACTGCTGCAATAATCTAAATTGGATTTCCTTTCCGCAAGGCTGCACGTTTCTTCCCTTTCTCCCAGTCAGATCTCCCTGGCTGTCTGACTATCTAAACATCTAGCCCGCCCAGATCATTTATTTCACCCTGGCCTCTGGCCCTGCCAGCCCTCCCTGGCTGTCTGACTATCTATATATCTAGCCCGCCCAGTTCATTTATTTTGTCCTGGTCCCTGGAGAGGAAGCCCTGCCAGCCCTCCCTGGATGGATTCAACAAAGCAACATGGCAAAGCAGGTTGCTGCTGTTTACTTCCTGTCCCCTGTTAAACCTCTCCTGAGTCCATGAGTAAACAGTACAGTAACTTAGTAATAGTCTCAAAATATAAACAAACCTTAAGGCTCCCTCAAGCACGGTTGGATTCAATATTTATCAATGACTGTCATGTGTCTAACATCATCTGTCATGTTGCTACCATTCTATGTCAGATTTGAGGGCTATGAAAATACATCTTAAAGCAATGATATAAACATTCCCATAAACTATTGATCTTACGCCAATATCTAGTTAGGGGATTTAAGGCATGTCTATCAGATGAGTAGAGGAACAAGTGTTATCCTAGTTTCTAGGAGCTAGTTAGTAAATGCTTGTGATTACTTTTGCTCCCTGTATTGAGGCTGTGTGCCCTTAATCAGGAAAATGGAATCAGGCCAATTCAATCAGGTTGACTCTTCATGACAACATTACCCTTCATGTTGAACTGAGTGAGTTATACAACATGTTGCAGCATTAGCCACAAGGTAGCAGCAGAAAGGTTAAATATTTTTGGGAGTTGCGGATGTTGCTTTTCCTGTTGGCATTCTCTTTCTTCCTTGGAAGAACCAACCTCAGGGGTGGTTGAGATGCCATTGGTGGAGCCCCCCTTTTTGGGTGCTGCTTATTTTGAGCTCCAGGCAGCATCCTTCCTATTAGTCCATGACAGCTAAGCACCACCAGAGACCGAGCACATGCCAATTTATCCTGCTAATCGTTTTATCCCACTCTGGTATATCTGTTTTGGAGGAATTTGGGCCAGCCATCAGTGCCAAATCAAACATTTTGATTGAAATGGGTATAACTGCTAAATTATCTCTCTTCAGCAGGAACTGTCTTGTTTTTTCTTTTTGAATATCTTGTCAATTAATCTTCATTGGTATGGTATGCACTGTGTAGCCTATGTACTGTATGCATGTGACTTTGTTGTTGTGAAGGTCATTGTGAATGCAGTTATTAACTATATGATTTATTTACTACTATATGATTTATTTATTTATAACGGGTTTCATCACGACAACCTTGTGTCATTTCACAGTGTGAGTGGAGAGGAGTTTACATTTTTTAATAAAGCAAGCAAAAATAGTTTCATTTGAAGAGTGTCAGGTCATACTGTACGCTGGTCCATAAGTCTCTCACAGTCACTTTGTGTCTTCTGAACTTGATTCGTGTAACTTTTTGTTGCTGTCTTGCTACTGTGACACAGGAATAAAGAGGGGGCAAGGTGTCTTTGACATGGTGTTCTCTCTGAATGGTATGCAATAGTGACGGTGTGTATGCTCAATGTGTGTGATTCTGTGTTTTGGAGAGGTGATCTTCACCACCAACTGTTAAAAAAAACACGTCACTCTCCGCATGGCAACAGGGCAGCATAACCCCCCCCGTGCAGCTGAGGTGTGTCTCTGGCAAGCAAACCGTTAAAAGGAGGAATTCCCCTGTGGCAGTGGGCTATCGCATGCTACCACCTTGTTACTATGGTGACCAGCATGTGGAGGTTGACGGTACAGACAACGGGGACCATTAGCTTCAGTGGAAGAGGATCCTGGAGGGGGGAAGGATGTCTGTCTCGTTGAAGGGCGAGATGCCAACACACACAAGTGAGGGTGTGGTAATAGTGACACCCTTTCTAGGTACCACCCAGTCTCCATTGGCACAGCTGACTTTACACTGACAACAATTATTGTGCAAATGTCAGGAGAGCAGCCAGGTGGATTCGGGTTTATTTTTGGATCAACACTGAGAATTGTGAATTATCTACAGGGCTGTACTTTCTGATTTTTTAATTTTTATTTAACCAGGCAAGACAGTTAAGAACAAATTCTTATTTACAATGACAGCCTACATCGGCCAAACTCGGACGACGCTGGGCGTCGCCCTATGGGACTCTGAATCACTGCCGGGTGCCAAATTTAGCTCCACACCACACCACTAAATATCTACAGTATCTACATAGTGGATCTCTGCCTGGATCGGTGCCTAGCACCGGGTCAATCCAGTCGGGTGTCTTTACATAAGAACCTTCCCAGCTGGTAACCCAGTCTCCGCGGTACAATGCAACACGCCTGGTACTCCAAAGTATCTTTGGAATGTGTCATGTTAAAAATAGTTGGTACTTGACGCAAAGCAGAACATTTCCGCCCTATAAAAAGCCCCCACAGAGAATATGTGAAAGATGCAGGTAATGGCAGATAGCCATTCTTAGCATGCTTTTCTCTATCATCAGAATGTGTGTGTGGGATATCTAAGAAGAGATGGATTAGTAGAGGTTTGTGTGTATGATTGCTTTGCCTAAATGAGCCCAGACTGTTTCATCACATTGTTTGCTGTAGATCAGGGGGAAATATTGTGTTTTCATAACCTCAATATTGTAAAAACTATCTTAATATGGACCTTTGGGGACAGAGAGTAAAAACTGCAGAGTTAAATGTGAGTGAATTAACTACTTTACTATAACGTCTATAAAGTATTATAACAGTATATAAAGTATTATAACAGTATAAAAAGTATTATTAACCCTTATTAACTATTTACAGATCCTTTACAAACCATTTTCTATTTGTAACTCTTGTTTTTGTAACTCAAATTGATGGATTATTGAAATATTTTTATACAATTTAAAGTTTTGTAACAATTTCTGTAGTATCGTGTTATGAACCACAAATGTTAGTTAAGTAACAACTCACTTTTGATTATGTATTCAAAGGTTAGGAATGTCGGTCTGCGTGAAGTTCACTGAGGTTTAAGAACGGTTAAATCAGCACACTGAACAAAAGATGAGTAATAATACATAGTTTAACCTAACAGGTTAAACCTAGATTTTCACTCTTTAGTCAATATGTGTGATTTATGCTAAATGTCTTAAATCAAATGAGCTTACAATATAACATTGAGCCATGTACTACCAATATTTAATGTAGGAAAGTATTGTGTGATGTAATGTATGGAGAACATTATATTTCAAGGCTGTTACTAGCTGATGTAAACTCTCAAAAGGCTTTATGTTACTTTGTTTGAGAAACAGACAATTGGGAAACAGCCTTTCTAAAGACTAAGGGATCCAGTCACTGGAAATGTGGACGTAACCTCAGTGGCCTCTGTAGGCTTCTATAGCATGTTGCTGGGTCAGGGGTTTGAACAATGGAGCCAGGGATTCTTTAGATTTGGTCAGGTATAAAAGAAAGGGTTAAATCAGGTAGGAATCAGTTCAGGAGCAGCAACCAGCAGCACAGTGAGCAAACATGTCCACCAGCATGAACATGGGCAGGGTAAGTTTAAAACCCAAATATATACTTTAATTTCCATAGATTGTTATATAAAAGGGCTCTAGTGCTTTCATAAAATGGCTTAATTCACAGAAATTATCCCTTTTTAGATCGTCTTCTACGAGGACAGGAACTTCCAGGGTCGTTCCTACGAGTGCAGCAGCGACTGCGCTGACTTGTCCTCCTACCTGAGCAGGTGCCACTCCTGTAGGGTTCAGAGCGGCTGTTTCATGGTCTACGACCGCAACAACTACATGGGAAACCAGTACTTCATGAGGAGGGGAGAGTACTCTGACTTCCAGAGTATGATGGGAATGACCGATATCAGGTCCTGCCACTCGATCCCCATGGTAGGCCATATGATATTTAGTCTGCTGTTAACAGCCCCACTAGAAGTAGCTGTGTGAAGTCCATTATCACACAAATCATTTTGGCTGTGAGCTTTTCAACAGTCTGATGAATTCAGTAACAACATATTCTTATTTCCTCCTAACAGCATAGAGGATCCTACAGAATGAGGATCTACGAGAGAGATAACTTTGGAGGTCAGATGCACGAGATGATGGACGACTGTGACTCCATTATGGACCGTTACCGCATGTCCGACTGCCAGTCCTGCAACGTGATGGACGGCCACTGGCTGATGTACGAGCAGCCCCACTTCAGAGGCAGGCAGATGTACATGAGGCCCGGAGAGTACAGGAACTTCAGGGATATGGGCATGAGTGGCATGAGGTTCATGAGCATGAGGCGTATCACTGATATGTGCTAGATATGTTATGTTGACCAAATAAAAGTGATTGGTAATCCGTAACAATTGATCATTTCAATATTTGGTGTTTTGTGTTTACATCTGTAGGTATGATATAATATAGACCTGTCATTCAATAACTGATGTTAAGGGGGCATTCATCATCATCATCATTCAGACACTTCTATTTACCAATAGTTGTTTTCATTTTTACCAGAAAGTTATGCATAACATTTAACTTGTACCCTATACCAGGGTTTCCCAAACGTGGTCCTGAGGTCCCCCCTGGGTGAACGTTTTGTTTTTTGCCCTAGCACTACACCGTTGATTCAAATAACAAACTTAATACATTTAGCTCAAAATAGAGCTCATTTCAATCCACAAAAACTTGGTGTTAGGTAGATAACCTAAAAATGGGAGGAATAACAAGCTTTTGCTGCATCTACTGTATATCAGGCACACCATTGGCAAAAACTCAACAAGCCAAGAAGTATCTCTGATAAAACTGAAAGGCAGAAGCTCAACAGGATTCAGAGCTGTCTTCCAGGATTTGTTTCATAGTAAAAACTTAAACATCACTGACAAATATCAAGTATTCTTGTACACATTTTACATGGCCTTCCCATTGAGTTTACATATTACAGCAAAGGTCTGTGAAACGTGTATCGTTTTAAGAGTCAGTTGAAAATGCAGTATTAATGTGTGCTATTCACTTTTTAATGACTGACTCACCAACTGTTGTTCTCACTTCAAAAGGTATCCTTGGCAACCACTTAATTTATTCACCTGTTGCCATTTCAAACTATGGAATGACTCCAAGTAATTTCTCCCCATCATTTTCTAACATTAATTAACCTACCAAACGCACATTGCCCTTTATAAGTCTTAAACATTGAAAAGGTGTAAAATGGCATTTACCAGCTACAGACTTACTCGTCTGACTTGTATACATCACTATGGTAACTCCAATGAAAATGCAATTGCGCATCATCACCACCTGAATCAACATGGATTGGATAAACCATCAGAAGTTAAATAATATTTTCTTGACTTTATTTTGACTAATCAAAAAGCATCTAAGAGAGAACTCCATAAGTGGTGATATGAATGTGAAATATCATCAATTACACTTTACGCAACAACCATCAAGATTACATGAAATGCAAAATAGTATTCAGTGATTTGTACAATGTTTAAAATATATATATATATTTTAACACTTATAGTAGTGTACAGGCAATGTTGAATTCAGTACACCCAGTAATAAATAAAATGTCCTCGAGAGCCATAAATGTAAACCCAAGTGTGCCAGGTTCAGTTAGGCAGTGCAGCACTGCCCTCTAGTGGTTAAATGTCCTCCTGACAAATGTTCAAAATGTAGAAGACCCTTCTCTTTTTATAAGCCTATTTTAACATTCTGTATACACAAACAAGGAATAATACATTACAATGGACTTTGTACATTTAACAGTCCTGTTACAGTTGTTTGTGCTATACTAAACCTTTATTCAACAGCATTATCTGCTCTACAGCCTTCATACTGAGGCAACTCCTCTTTTTATTGAACACATCTCCAGCTTTGGTGAATATGCGCTCGCATGGCACAGACGAGGCGGGAACGCTGAGGTATTTCCGAGCCAGCTGGAACAGGTGTGGGTACACCTTGGAGTGCTTCTCCCAGTAGTGCATGGGATTCTCCACTCGGTTCAGGTACGGGTCACTGAGGTAGTGTTGTACCTCTACCGCTGCGTCCGCCGTGCTGCTCTGAACGCTCTGTGTCTCGCCCACTTTACTGTCAAACATCTCCCACAGACCACCATCCTGGGACTTAGACGGAGATGTTGCCATGGAGACGGAAGCGGTTTCAATTGCCCAGGAGGAGGTGTGGGGTGATGTTGGGGAGGGCGTCGTCGACCCGGTGGTGGTTGACTGCAGGGTGTCGTCCTTGTCCGGATTTATCCGGATTAACGAGGCGCACTCAGAGGTGAGGAGTTTCACCGCCTCCTGAGCATAGCCTTGGTTACCGAAGGCCAACATTTTGAAGCGCGGGTCTAGCAGAGCAGAGAGAGCCAGGATTGGCTCGGTCTCCACCATGCTGCAGCTCGTCTGAAGCTCCCTCTGCAGGTTAGATGCCAGCTGTGCAGCCGTAGGGTGTATGATGGAACCGTGCTTCTTCTCAAGGGTTATCTTTAGCATCCTGACAAGAGGAATGACCTTGGAGGCTGAGACACGTTTCTCTGAGGCGAGCTCGGCTGTGGCCTGGTTGAAGGATCCCAGCACTCCGAGACACTGGTGGATGACCTCGTAGTCAGCAGATCCCAGAGGGATGATGTCCGTGTCCAGGGTGCTGAGAGCAGCCGCCACAGACTCCCTCTGGTCAAAGACGCGTTCAAGCATAGAAAAACTACTGTTCCACCTCGAGTCCACTTCCTGGATCAGCTTCTGCTCCGGCCTGCCTAGCTGCCCCTGGACCTCGGCTAACCTCATCTCTGCATTCTGATTCGACTTGAAGAAAGCCACGATAGCCCGTGCTTGGGAGCGGATGTCCTGCAGCTCCAAAGTAGCCTCCATGGACCTCTTAATCACAAGGTTCAGGACGTGTGCAAAAGAGGGCAACTGGAGGATTCCTAGTTTCTGAACCGTGGCTACCATGTTCTCACTGTTCTCTGTGACAAATGCGGCGACCCTGCTGTGGAGACCCCAGCTCGCCACCAGTTGGTTTTTGGCCTCCTCAATGTGGATCACTTTGTGGTTTTCCGGCAGCTTAGAAATCCCAAGTAGGAAAGTGGATAACTGGGCATTTTCTGCTACCAAATGCCCTGTCACTGAAATGTAACCGTGCTTGTCTATAGATGTCCACATGTCCGAAGTCAGGCTGACAAAGTCAGAAATTACCATCTGAGATACAACATTATCATTGATGAATTCACACCGAGAACCCACCATTTTCTTCAGTGCTTGCTTGTTTGGAAGATTGTAGCTTGGGTCAAGCTTTTGGACAAAAGCAGCGAATCCCTCTTCCTCGACTACTGAAAATGGCTGGGTGTCTTTAACCAACATGTTGACTAGGGCATCATCCAGGTCCTCTTGTCTGGTGGTCCTGACTGTGAAATAAAACAGTATAATCAATTCAGATTGAATTAGATGTACAATTAAAGCTCATCTAAATAGAATAATTTATTTAAACTGGATTGACAACCATCTATTCTAAAGGAAACATACCTTGGATGTGGTGTCCAGCAGCAGCACTGTTTGTAAATATTGAGTTTAGTCCTGCAGTACCAGAGAACGAGGAGTGGCCTCCACCACTACTAATTATTGAGTTAGAGAACGTTGAGTGGACTCCAGATGTTGAGTTGCTTGTGCTTGAGTGGGCTCCAGATGTTGAGTTGCTGTACCAAGCCTCACTTGGGTGCCTCGATCGTAGGTGCCTTAGCATGGCTGAGGTGTTTTTGTTGAAGCTCAGCCGTTGTGAACAGAGGGAGCACTGGACCTTATTGGGTGTCACTAGAGTGAAATGGTCCCACACCAGTGAGAAGGCTCTCTTGAACTCAGTCATAGTCGGACCTGCAAAAGAAAAAAAACTTTATCAATCATCTTACCGGAACAATGTAGTAAACAGATCGAAATTGTTTTGGTTGCTGATGACAAACAACTGTTACTATGTGCAAATGATTAGGCTTGTGTGAGCTAACTGTATTGGAAAAATGTGTGGTGGGCGTGATTTAACAGTATAACGCAAAAAACGAGGAAATTGATTGGCTAGTTCTCGAGTCTAGCTAACGCTCCAGTTCTACGACTTTGAACAGCGGTAAAGTAGCTAGCTACTTTAGTTACATAAACCTCGAACAGGACAGAAAGTGAAATCAAAAGGGTCAGGATTGTAAGTCACATAACGTTACACACAGACCCTCAGCTGACATGATGTGGGTCACACGTTAATTTACTACTCAGTGGGTTCAAAACCCCAAATTTGGTCTGTACTAGCCCTAGAGATGCATTATAATTCCTAATTCCGACCATGGTTCTAATAACTAGCTACCACTAATGTTAGCTAGCTGTGTGGGGAATGTCGAGCAAGGCTGGACAAGGTACATGTCGGACAAGCAGCTATCTGTGTTAGGCATCGTCATTCTATTTTAAGACAACAGCAGTGCATGGTTGTCTTATTAACTTACCTTTTTAGATTTTTCGTATTTTAAAGTAAACGATATAGTCATTGAAAACTATGTGCTTCTGACTGCGCGATTTGATGATATTTGTCGCAGGATGACGTCACGTCCGGTATTCGAACCGCTTGCCGCCAGTTCTGCTAGCCAGCTGTTCTGACCAGCTTGAGTTGAATGAGTGGGTGCGTTCGAGCGGATCACTTATGTAAAGTCACTGCTTTTCAAAGTGAGTTACATTACGGGGATACAACTTGTCAGACTTGCACCTACATGTCGACTGCTGAACTTTACAGAAATCATGTGATCAAAGGTAAATAAGTTTTGACTGCAGTCGATTGCAGGTTTCGGCAGTTGCTCTTCGCCAACTTCATCCTGCAGCCACCGCCTACATTGCGGGAGGCTCTGTTGTCAATAAATCATTAGGGTTTTTTTGTTTTACCCACTGGAACATGAACCAATTTAATGTAGGCTATACATAGGATAGCCTATATACAATATCTCTCTCTCTCTCTCTCTCTCTCTCTCTCTCTCTCTCTCTCTCTCTCTCTCTCTCTCTCTCTCTCTCTCTCTCTCTCTCTCTCTCTCTCTCTCTCTCTCTCTCTCTCAGTAGTTGATTGTACAATGAACACAGATGTGATTTCAGTTTGTGAATGTATAATATGAGGGTTGGAGCCATGTTCATTTCTACATTATAAAGAAAAGCTTTCTTTATCAGCACTTCCATGTTGATCTGAGCCTTGCTGTTGGAAAACCACATTAGTGTCCAACTTTCGGCTGGATGCACCTCACCCGACTTTTGTCTACAGTCAGTTGCTTTCACTTTACAACTCAAACGCGCCCAGTGTCTTTCTAACGTTAGCAAAAGTTACTTCAAATCTTAGTTTTCATTCATCTATTGACAGTCTGTATAGTAAAGTTTTATTGCGGTTAGTCTTTGTGCTGGGACCGTTCAACCCAGACCCTATATGCTGGGCAATTCCACGATAATGGAATTAGGCTTTGACTTTTTACAATAATTTTTGATTTTTCACTTTAAAATGTATGCCAGTTTAACAAACCATACAATTCTATGCAGGAGGACTACTTTGAACAATTTACAAAGAACATTTCACAAAAACACATTTGCTAGAAGAACTTTGGTAACAGCATTATGGTAAAATCTCCCTCAGTTATTTATGTGATCCCGTATAAAAATGTATATATCTACTCCAAATTAAAATTCAAAGATGTCTGCAGAAATAATGGGCTGTCAGCTATGACATGACACATTGAGTTAGAAGAAAAGTATTTTGGTTATTGAACTACAGTAGGTGAAAGGGATTTACATCCGGAAACTGAATTATGGTAACAGAATTACATCATGTGTTCCTGATCTGTACTATACAGAAATGCATAATTATGGATTTGAATATCATTCTCTTCCTGGTGATGTATCCTGAATAGGTAGTCCAGCTAGAACCATATGTTTCTTAGAGCTTGGTGAGAGCGTGGTTGTCCTATGCTTATTTTGGATAAAACCTTCCCACAACTTTCTGGGAATGGTGCAGGATAGTTGCTTGCTTTTGAATCATTCTCAGCACATTTAAGGAACTTTAGATTTTTTTTTTCATTTTCCTGGTAGGCCTATTTCATTACTTTAAAAGAACATTCCCTAAAAGTTCAAACATAGTTACATTGGGAATGTTCTCAAATAGTTCAGAGAACGTTAAGAAACAACGCTACTCTGTGGGAATTTCCTACAGGGTTCCTCATGGTTCTATTTAGTCATGATCTCAAATTTTTCAGAGAACATTAAGAAAACGTTCCATATAAACCACAATAAAACGTTATTTTAAAAACATACATTCTGTTCTCAGAATGTTAAGAAAGCTTTCCATAAAAACCACAAGAAAACTTCAGTAACGTTCAAATAATGTTATTCCTAAACATATACATTCCATTCTCAGCATCAACAAAACTCTCTCTATCCTCTATCTTGTTAAGTGTGTTCAGGTGTATGACCTTGCCCACTAAATGGCCACACCTGATGTAATAAGTGCTTGTTTCCTTTGCTCGCTCCCTCTTTTGCACACGTCCTTATTCCTAATTTCCTAATTTTTAGGATGGAATTTGCCTTAATTTCTCAATAATACAGACTCTTAGCTTTCATTTGACACACAATTTGACATGCTCCTATGAACTTCACATGTTGGTGCTCATGGGTCTTTTTAGATTGAAATGCCCTTTAGCTACAGCTTGTGAGGCCGATATATGATGGCTCTATAGTCGACGTTATGGCTTGGCTAATGGAAAACGCTGCCCTATATTTTTCTACTAACCTGGGCCCAGTTTCACAAAAACATCTTAAGGCTAAGTTGGGGAGGCTGCGCTCAGCATTCCTTCTGAGGACCAATCCCTGCTGCCCTCACTGCGCTATCAAAATCATAATTTTTTAATGGCATACTCTAATAACTTATGCCTACGCCGCGCTATTCCATACATGACTCACTTGAGCACAGTACACAACTCTTCAAACAAGGTTTTACCTATTAGAGTCAAGTGCTTCCCTCTGGACAGTGGCCCTGCCAGTAGCCTACATTCACAATCACCTACATCAGGGTCTTGGTAAGTTTGTAACCCTTGACTCTGGCCCACATATTGCCCTCAAGGCCTCGCCGATGGCTCACTAATGTATGCCATTGAAGTGTCTAGGCCTACTGAAAACAACACACAATGACAGCCTCCCAAGAGATTCACACAAAAGAGTGCTTGATATAGGCTAAAATCAGGTACTGACATAAGTGTTTAGTGTCTAACAATATTGCAATCAAATATGATTTGTTTGTCATGTTTGTATGTCATCTGATTACCTTATCAGCATCAAGTGACAGAGGCGGTAGGCAAAAGTTAACCAGAATAACAAAACTGAATAACAATTTTCCTCTTTGAATGTGGCTTTGTTCCAGTCTCATTAGACACGGAAACAATATCCAAAATATAGTCACGATCCGGATGGACTGTTGTGTATTTCTGCCTCCCCAAAAACTGACTTATTCTTTTCACACATTTTATATCGTTCCCCTAGGAACATAAGTACAGTTTTACTAATCCTAAACTCAGTTTAAAACATTGGTTAATAGTGCTTAATGGTTAGTTCATACACCAGTGACAGCAAACAGCAAACAGCAAAGCCACCTAGCCCTGTTGTTGTAGCTCCAGAGTTGACACACACATCCACATGCTGATGATGTGTTAACTGTAACGAGAAGAGTTGTCGATATAACCCTACTGTCAGAGCAGTGTAGGCAGAATTTGAGATGCAGCCTTACATCATTGGTCTGTGTTGTTCCATATAGACCCACTAGGTGACAACATCAATGCATTCCAAGTACAAGTGTAGTTCTACATTACAGTACCATGTAATTACACACTCTAACAAGAGTAGGGAACAGTTACCACATGGTTAGGTTAGGTGGGTATTTCAGAGCATTGCTGTCACACACTCAGTTTTATAGGAGGTTGGTGACCTATGAGACGAGGCAAGGATAGGGAGCCATTCATGAGTATTGGGGCACAGTGTTGGACACCTTAGGCTGCGTTTAGACAGGCAGCCCAATTCTGGTATTTTTTTTAGCTGATCTAATTGGTTGATCTAATTGGTCAAAAGACCAATTAGGTCTGAAAAAGATCGGATGAGAAAAGATCTGATGTGATTGGTCAAAATACCAATTAGTGGAAAAAATATCAGAACTGGGCTGCCTGTCTAAACGCAGCCTAATGTGTCCAACACTGTGCCCCAGGGCTTATATAGGGTATGTGCATAGTGATGGTTATTGGCATCCAAGGAAAGGAGGCCTCTCTAAAAAGCCCACTCACTCTGAATGTATTTATCCCTCTTCTGTCTGAAAGAGCCATAGCTTTTGCACTTGAATGGGGGCCCTGGTTGAGAAATTGTATGACTGGCGTGCTACTAGTCCATGTTTATTGAGTATGTTAACAACCTGGCAATAATCACGCAATGCCTTGTTTACAACTGGATTATTGTTGTGTTACTAGTCTATGTATTATTATCACACCTAAGTGCACACTCTGATATCCTGATATCCTTTCCGAACGGTGAGCTTCCATCTGTGTGTGTTGGAATACTTTCACAACGTAACAGCTGCCTGCTCCTTGATGCACTTTCAGCCTCCAGCCCCCAGCTAAAGCAGAAAAGAACAGAGCGTATCGCCTCATAACGGGGGAGATGAACAAACCATACAGCAGCAGAGAGAGCAGACCGAAAGGGGAGGACCACGCTCTACTTTTTAGCTGGAATTGTAAGGAGCGCCACGGTTAGTATGTTGTCTTACCATGTGACCCATTTCCATGCTGTTTCATGGGGATTTTTGTGTTATTCTTCTTCTCTGGAAACATGACTCGGCAGAAGCTCTCATCAAACATCGGTGATTAGCACCTGTGGGTGACCCGTCTGATGCCATAGGAGCAATGTGTTCCTGCAGATAAGCTCCCCCCTCTGACTGCTCCTCTCCCCTGCTTCCACACAGCCTCTCTGTGAAGCTCATGTGACAGGTTGGGGGATGGCTAGTTTAAGTCTCCTGGCAGTGGTAGTAAGGGCTATATCAGGTGCTGGGACTTGAGCTATCTATCTCCACGGTGCAAGCTCTTACGCACGCACACACACACACACACACACACACACACACACACACACACACACACACACACACACACACACACACACACACACACACACACACACACACACACACACACACACACACACACACACACACACACACAGGCGTACATACACATTTCTGTAAACGCAGGCTGAGCAGTGTCTGTGTCAGGGATTGTAAGCATATGGCAACACACACTGGTCTACCCAGGAATCAAAGCCCTAGCACATGCTCACACTGGCTGGGGAGACACTGACTGGACCTTTCCTGGCTGTAATCCTTAGTATGAGGGGAATGAGGTCAGTATATCGCACAACAAGTCAACAGTAAGGTGTGTGTGGAACTAGGCTAATGTGACCTGCAATCACTTGGCCACACAACGCTAAGCCACTTCCTCCTCTTTGTCCCGGAACACTGCTAATATGAGGCCTCGGTCTGTGTCGTGGAGTTCACGTTAACCTTGGAATGGCCTGACACGCTTAACCTGGAATGGAGGAAATGTGTGTGTGTCTGTGGTGGAGAGTGACGGATGACCATAATGTACCTACATATCTATTTTGTTTTACATATCTATTTTCAAGCTTTGAGTGATATGCTACTACTGTGTTATATCACAAGTAACTGATGAGAATTTGTGAGATGTGTCAAACAGACATTAATAAACCCCCCTTTCCTACAACCACTAGGCTATTACCCTCCCTTGACTAAATCTGTACACAACCCAACCCACTATCACTGAGTTCATCATCGGACAAAAAGGGAATCACTGACTGGTGAGGACACCGTTGTAAACCTATTTTATAAGACTTTCAGCTTATCTGTAGTGCTTTTGTCTCTGTGACTTAACTTCCTATTGAAGAGATTACAGTAGGTAGGTATAGCCTACATTTAGATGGTCAGCTGTCTTTGTCCTTAGCTTAATCCAGACCTCTTGATGAAGCCTGTTTCTACGGTTTCAGGATGGCAAGCTGCCAGGCAGTTATAGACCGTTGAAACTTGACGTTAAGATGGATTCATTCTGTTTTTGCTGTAGTCATTATCTCTACGTGTATCCTAACCACTATTTAAAGTAGTTCACGGTGCAACATTATGTAATATTGCTAAAGATAATGATCACAGTCAACACCACAGATAAGCGGATAGCTCCTGTCCTGGGAACAAGTACCTCAGAAAAGCAGTTATTATTATTATTAAGTGAATATAAGTTTTGATTACTCTTGTCCTCTGTAATCATAATAATTACCTTACAGTAGGTATAAGGTATAGCACAATATACATGATAGCCTACTGTAAGTCCGACATTCTAAACCAAGAGGTGGCATCTAAAGCCTTGGCACATTGCCAGAATGCATTTACTGTATATCAGTCTTGGACCAAGATTCTTGTGACATATTAGCCTACCTTAAATAGTATGTTTGCAAGTACTACCATACAGTATGTGTAGGCTACTATGCACCACAAACTAACAACTTTCTAATTTCAAAGAAAAAGTTATTAGAATGTTATTTTTTTTTTGTGCAAATATTAACTATGAAAATATATATCCTGAACAAAAATATAAACGCAACATGCAACAATTTCAAAGATTTTACTGTTACAGTTCATATGAGGAAACTAGACAAAAATAAATAAATAAATTAGACCCTAATCTATGGATTTCACAAATATGCATCGGTTGGTCACAGATACCTTAAAAGAAATGGGCCTCACAATGGGCCTCAGGATCTCGTCACAGTATTTTCAGTGCATTCAAATTTACATTGATAAAATGCAATTGTGTTCATTGTCCGTAGCTTATGCCTGCCCATAACCTAACCCCACCGCGACCATGGGACACTCTGTTCACTACTTTGACATCAGCAAACTGCTTGCTCACATGACGCCATACACATGGTCTGTGGTTGTGAGGCCGGTTGGACGTACTGCCAAATTCTCTAAAACAATGTTGGAGGCGGCTTATGGTAGAGAAATGGAAATTAAATTATCTGGCAACAGCTCTGGTGGACAAATTGTACGCTCCCTCAAAACTTGAGAAAACTGCATATTTTAGAGTGGCCTTTTATTGTCCCCAGCACAAGGTTTGTTGATATGCCACACCTGTCAGGTGGATAGATTATTTTAGCAAAGGAGTAATGCTCACTAACAGGGATGTAAACAAATGTGTGTACAAAATATGAGAGAAATAAGCTTTTTGTGCTTATGGAACATTTCTGGGGTCTTTTATTTCAGCTCATGAAACATGGGACCAACACTTTACACGTTTATATTTTTGTTCAGTGTACATTTACGGAACTATAGCGTCACCCAGTTGCAAGCAAAGCCAATGTCTTTTTGGGGGTGGAGCCCATTGAGCGTGCACAGTGCGCTCGAGCAGTCTTCGCCTTGTTGATACTGTGACAAAACAGCGTTAATCCACATTGGGAGGGGACAGTTTGAAGACGTGCGACCAGAGACACGGTTTGAGGAATACTCGGATTGATGTCATTTATTTTTCGTATGTCTATGAGCAAGACCATGACCAAGTAAATTCTATTTGACGGATTTAAATAAGCACTTTTTACCAAGGGGAACTCGAGAACGACCTTCATTCCTTCATTCAGGTTGAGTTGAAGAGACTTGTCAGCAAACTTGTTGATTGTTTTTTTTATTTCATTATTATTATTAGCAAATAGCCTACTAGCCTATAGTTGAATTGAACAGAAAAAAATCTAATGCCTATAAATATTTTTGTGTAATTTGGATTTTTTTTTAGCTTTTTGCAGCTTTTTGCCAGTTTGTATTTTTCAATTTCATTCACATTCCCTGCAATCTACGATGTTCCCTTGTCCAGTTTGTTTTTGAATAGCCTTCTTTTGGTTTTGCACTATCCACAAGTTGGGACACAAGACCTACCTGTTGCATTTCGCAGCAAAACTCATAAAACAGACATGTCACAGGCAGAGGTCGACGTGGCCGGACTGGGTTTCTCAAAATTACCTGCTGTGTTCGACGCCAACTCCTGCTTCCCTGCCCGAATACCACCAAGGCGAAGGAGACACTCAGCAAACTCCAGAAGAAACTCGTACAGGTTGAGCAAAATACATACCTTGGATTTTGATCCTCAAGTTTACGATGATGCGCCTCTCTCCAAAACTCACTCCTGGTCTGCTGATGATATTTTAGCAGAAACACCAGCTGAGGAGAAAAAGGTTGACTCATCAGTTCCAGCCTCACCTGCCTCAAGTCCGGGAACGAGCACGTGCTCACCTCCTGGTACCCAAGCATCAGACCTCATACCACCTCTTGATACCTGGGACGCGCCGCAACCCAGTTCGCAAGCACCGGGCACAAGTTCCGAATCTGAGGACGAAATCAATCACAAAAAAATCATTTTATCTCGAGATCAATTTGAAAGCAAACGGGAGCAAGAGGAAAAGGATGAAATTGAGACCAAAGCCGTGGCGACGTCACCTGATGGAAGGTTCCTCAAATTCAACATTGAAATTGGGAGAGGGTCGTTCAAGACAGTGTACAAAGGCCTGGATACGGAGACAACAGTAGAAGTGGCATGGTGTGAGCTACAGGTAAATAATTAATATGCTATGTTTTGTGTACAGAGGGGGAAAACTCAAACGAACACGCATCATTCCCATAAAATCTTATTTAGGCTACCACAAAAAATAATTTACAAAGACTTTGGCTCAGCCAAACAGTGTGGAGTGGGTAACAGGTGTGCTGTCTTGCTTAATTAGCTGGGTGCTCTACCATATGTGACAATGACTTCAAATTAAATCCCAAGTTCAAGAACATTGATAAACTGGGCACTCAATATAAAGAATACAAAAATACATTTCACTTTTTTATTGTTACTGATTAGGCAGTAATGCCTTCATCAGAGCATCAATAAGTGTTTTTTTATGCAAGCTGATAATTACAATTGCCCACACCTTCTCTACATTATCAGGAGCTCAGATAAGATGCCATACATGCCTTCATTTACAATCTCTATGCTATTTTGGTTTAGACCTATCTGTTTTTATCAGCTGTTATTGAGAACCTGTGTGGACCTACTAAGTTTAAAGCTCTCAAAGTAATCATACAAATAGCCCTATAAAGGACGCCGCGTTTCCACTCCTACATACAGTGGGTTTTGACCAGAGGCGCTTCCTCATTGCATTCTCTCAACCAGCTTCACTTGGAATGCTTTTCCATCAGTCTTGAAGTTCCCACATATGCTGAGCACTTGTTGGCTGCTTTTCCTTCACTGCGGTCCGACTCATCCCAAACCATTTAAATTTGGACTCCAGACCAAAGGACAAATTTCCACCAGTCTAATGTCCATTGCTCGTGTTTCTTGGCCCAAGCAAGTCTCTTCTTATTATTGTTGTCCTTTAGTAGTGGTTTCTTTGCAGCAATTCGATCATGAAGGCCTGATTCACACAGTCTCCTCTGAACAGTTGATGTTGAGATGTGTCTGTTACTTGAACTCTGTGAAGCATTTATTTGGGCTGCAATTTCTGAAGCTGGTAACTCTAATGAACTTATCCTCTGCAGCAGAGGTATTTCTGGGTCTTCCATTCCTGTGGCGGTCCTCATGAAGCTGGTTGAGAGAATTCCATGAGTGTGCAAAACTGTCATCAAGGCGAAGGGTGGCTACTTTGAAGAATCTCAAATATAAAATATATTTTGATTTGTTTAACACTTTTTTGGTTACTACATGATTCCATATTTGTTACTTCACTTTTATTCTACAATGTAAAAAATAGTGCAAATAAAGAAAAACCCTTGACTGAGTAATATTCCAATCTTTTGACTGGGGGTGTATGTGTGAACTTATAGTGGGGAAGCTGAACCTTGTGGTAGTGCTTGGGACAGAGAGATGAGTGGTAATGTGACACTCAAAGCCAACACTCAACCAGAGCTGCAAATTTGAGCAATACTAGGTTAGAACAGATACACAACAAGCAACTTGTTATTACATATATTTTTATCATTTGCAACACGGTCATTCATTCACAGAAATGCTTGTTACTGGGACTGACTGCCTTGCTTCCAATTTATCTTCTTGCGGCACCTGCCACTTGCCCAAGATCAAGATAACTCACACCAAAGTGAGAATCATTAATTTTCAAGTTTTAATGTCACATGCACAAGTACAGTGAAATGCCTTGCTTGCAAACTCAAAACAAATATCAGTATAGCTGTGCCCAGGAGTTACATCAGCTTATAAGGCAGATTTAATAGATTTATGTTACACAGAAATTATTATGGTAAAGAAATCAGTGTTCAGGACAGATCCATCATCTTTAAAATGTCTATAACTCATCTTAATCTCCCCCAATGTCCCTCAGCAGAGCCTCCACTGACAGCTTGCAGAGTATTGTTTATAGCAGCAGCCATTGTAACAGGAGCCGCCCCCAACCCTCCAGGGGGCAGCTGGGAAGCAGGAGGGAAGAGCAGGGACCAGGAGGCATCATTCTAAAACAAGCCACATGATTTAGTACAGGGGTTGGGGAGGGGGGGGGGGGGGGTGGAAGAGACTGGTGTGTCTTTATGAAACAGGTTTTGTGGACTGAAAGACAAAGTTAGTTGTGTTAAACTGACCCGTTGAGTGTCGAAGTTAGTTGGCTACAGGGTTTCCCAACAGGATGAGCAAGGTGCAGGGAGTCAGTCAACTCGGTTGAATAACCTCCTCAGCAATCAATCAAATTTTTTACATCAGCAGTTGTCACAAAGCGCTATACAGATACTCAGCCTAAAACCCCAAACAGATACTCAGCCTAAAACCTCAAACAGATACTCAGCCTAAAACCCCAAACAGCAAGCCATGCGATATAGGAGGAAAAACTCTAGAAAGGCCGGAACCTAGGAAAACACCTAGAGAGGAACCGGGCTCCTAGGAATGGTCAGGCAGAACAGCAGAACTGGATTGGCAGCACGACCGGGTGAACTGGGGACAGGGACAGGTTGTCCTGAGGCATGGTCCTAGGGCTCCTAGAGAGAGATAGAGGTTACGAGAGAGTTCTTCTGACTCCCTGGCCTAAAACAAATCACACTGTGCATGATTACAAGGTCTCTCTCTCTCTCTCTCTCTCTCTCTCTGGAGTCCTGGAATGATCCTTGAGGAGTTCATACCTCCAGAGTAACTAACCCTAAACCTGAGTAAACCAGAACAATGATGTGCTCAAGCCCTGGATAGTTACTGTGTGTGTGTGTGTGTGTGTGTGTGTGTGTGTGTGTGTGTGTGTGTGTGTGTGTGTGTGTGTGTGTGTGTGTGTGTGTGGTGTCCTTTACTTGTCCTGTGTTTGTTGGGCTTTTCTGTTCTCCTTTGTTTTCTGTACACTTCACCCACTGGGAGGTTCAGTGAGAAGCCCTGCACTGTTGAATGTCAGATTGATTGTAGCAGCACCTGGGTTAGGCTTAGGGTTTAGCTGCTGTTGTTGTTGTTGTTGTTGTTGTTTTTTGGGGTAATAACAAGGCCTGCCATGAATATGTTCTATGTTGTTGTGATGTAAATAGAAAACTGTGTCATTTGATTTGTCACAGCAGTTGTTGTCAGGCTCTGGCCATATGTAGCCATGGTCAGAGTCTGACAGGTCTATTATTTCTGTTTCTGGTGGTGGTTTGTGTTGGATCCCTAATTAGAGGCAGCTGCAGCGCATTGTCTCTAATTAGGGATCCTACATATGTTTGTATGTTCCACACCGGGTTGTGGGTCATTGTATATTCTATGTCACAGTGTAAAAGTAAGTGCGTTTTTCTGGTAGTGGGTTTACTTTGTATATTTCGTGTCTGATCGTCACTCATGTAAGTGTGTTTCTGTTTAAATATATATCGTTGTTATTTTGTATAGTTCACATCCAGTATAGTCTATTTAAGTTTATTCAATAAATGATGTCGAACTATCGCTGCTCTGCGCCTTGGTCTCTCACCATACCGACTCGTGACAGAATGATCCACTACTTCGAGACCAAGCAGCGCAAGTGGGCTCGAGACGGAGAGGAGCCCGAAGGCAACCCCAATAAAACATTTTTGGGGGGGCTATGGGGGTGGTCTGGTGGCGAGGAGGAAGCGCCAGTGCCACTTTCCATGAGCGAGGCGCCGAGGCAGGAGGATAAAGGGGGAGAGAAGTGCCGTGAGGAGGTGAGCGTGGGGGAATGCAAGGGTGGAGAATGGAGCCAGTTAAGGGAGTGGTTCAGGCGAGGTTGGGAGGAGTGTGTGAGTCAGAGGAAGGAGCTGGAGTTAGGGGGGCCCAAAGTGAGCATCCCCAATCCAGGTCCTGTCGTAAGCTCCACTCCCATGTCAGAGCAGTCCGCTCCACCGGTGCCCAGTCCGGGTCCAGCCGTCTGCTCCGCTCCTGAGCCAGAGCAGTCCGCTCCACTGGTGCCCAGTCCGGGTCCGGCCGTCTGCTCCGCTCCTGAGCCAGAGCAGTCCACTCCACCGGTGCCCAGTCCGGGCGTCTGCTCCGCTCCAGTGCCAGAGCAGGCCGCTCCACCGGTGCCCATCCGGGTCCGGCTGTCTGCTCCACCCCCATGCCAGAGCAGTCCGCTCCACCGGTGCCCAGTCCGGGTCCGGCCGTCTGCTCCACTCCAGGGCCAGAGCAGTCAACCCCACCGGTGCCCAGTCCAGGCCCGGTTATTTGCCCCGTTCCATGGCCGGAGCCGTTTGTCCCACCGGTGCCCAGTCCGGGCCCGGTTATTTTCCCCGTTCCATGGCCGGAGCCGTTTGTCCCACCGGTGCCCAGTCCGGGCCCGGTTATTTGCCCCGCTCCAGGGCCGGAGCCGTTTGTCCCACCGGTGCCCAGTCCGGGCCCGGGTATTGGCCCCGCTCCATGGCCGGAGCCGTCTACCCCACCAGTGCCCAGTCCAGGCCCGGTTATTTGCGCTGCTCCATGGCCGGAGCCGTTCACCACACCGGTGCCCGGTCCGGCCCCGGTCCGTCCCAGGTCATAAGGAGTGAGCATGGCACGAAGTTGTCTACTTCGCCGGGGCCGGAACCGCCACCGACGAACTAATCTTCCCTCCCCAAACCCCCCTCCATGTTTTTGTGTTTTTGGTTGGCGTTCGGGAGTCCGCGCCTTTGGGGGGGGTGGGGGTGGGGTTACTGTCAGGCTCTGGCCATGAAGCATGGCTACATAGAGAAGCAATAGGCTTCTCTATGTAGCCATGGTCAGAGTCTGACAGGTCTATTATTTCTGTTTCTGGTGGTGGTTTGTGTTGGATCCCTAATTAGAGGCAGTGCATTGTCTCTAATTAGGGATCCTACATATGTTTGTATGTTCCCCACCGGGTTGTGGGTCATTGTATATTCTATTTTATAGTGTTAAAGTAAGTGCGTTTTTCTGGTAGTGGGTTTACTTTGTATATTTCGTGTCTGATCGTCGCCCATGTAAGTGTGTTTCTGTTTAAATATATATCGTTGTTATTTTGTATAGTTCACATCCAGTATAGTCTATTTAAGTTTATTCAATAAATGATGTCGAACTATCGCTGCGCTGCGCCTTGGTCTCTCACCATACCGACACGTGACAGTTGTTTATGATTCCCAATGACATCTGTTATGTAAGTGTTCTGACAGCGCTGGCCTTCTGCCTGAGGCTTCAGGTCAAGTGTTGGTATAATGTCCTCTTCTGAGGTATGATTACATGAGAAATAAACCAACCCTTATTTAGGCAACACTACCTAAAAATGTAAAACCCATATAAAATCTGTATCTCTTGGATTTTTCCTCTCTCTGTGTCTTATCTCTGTGCACTGATTGAACCTTATGCTGTCTGTGCCTGTGTAAGAGCATTATATAGAGAGGATACCTGTTTACATATCCATGGCTTGGCTTGCTTGCATGTTAAAGCCTTCAGAAATCAATCAAACATTTTAGACAGTCATTATAATGACCCAGTTAAAGAAGACTAGATATTGCTCGGGAGATTGTTCTCAAGAACATACAGCTGTGTTTCCTTTTTCAAAATGTCAACGTGTCAGTGGGAATCAGACCCAAGGGGGGGGGGGGGGGGGGAGAGAGAGAGAGAGAGAGAGAGTAACTGAACCCTCCCTTACCCCCACCTCCATAAGAAAACAAGTAGGGCTTTCAGGCCAGAACTGACTATATAAATGTGTTGTCCTAATGCAAGAATACGCCATACTAAACATGAGACCAGGATTTACAGACCCCAGACTGAGGCCATTGAAGTGTCTCTCAGTCCCTCCGTCACTTTCCCTCACTGAATAAGCATATTCCTGTCCCACACTAGGTGCTGAGACTTGCTGCTAGTCTGGACCTTCCCTGGCTGGTAGCCCCTAATAATAAGTGTCCTTTACCACTATATATTTCCCAAAGATTAATTTCTCTCCTGTGGTGTTACTGTTCTCCAGGGACACATTCTTCTGCTGCGCCAGCTGGAACCTTTTTTTTCCATCAGCCTTTTCCACTTCAGAATGTCGCTCTTACCACCTGTGGAGTGTAATTGAGCTAATCCGACTTTTCCTCTTCATTTATTTTACCCACAATACCCAGTTTAATTAGCCCTGATTATTATTATATATATTCTTTCTTTGTTTATTTCACCTTTATTTAACCAGGTAGGCCAGTTGAGAACAAGTTCTCATTTACAACTGCAACCTGATAAATCACTGGCGGTTTCTACAAGGGCTACCATGGTGACGGTGGTCTGCTCTGACACCCCACGACAATCCCCCACCCCATCCCTAAACGTGCAAGCGAGACAAACACTACTGTACTCATGGGCCTTCAGCGCAGCTAATGAGACTGCCCTTGGTTAACGGTAGTGATGCCACCGTGGCCACTGCTGATGACGTGGCCCTGATCAAGGATGACACAGACTGGCTGACTGACTGACTCAGCCTCTCAGCAGGCTTACCCCCACACCCCCTGTTCATTCATTACCATGCAGTTTAGGGCTCCTAATGTTTCATTGCCCTCACTGAGTGTTTAAGGAAAACGGAGGGGAGCACTGCACGCAGTCAAGCAGCACTAAATCCATTAGGCTCTGGTTCATAAGCCGTGCTAACTGTGAAAAAAAGCAAACACCATTTAATTAAAACAGGCTATATTTAGGGGTCAACTGGTTTAATGGGAACGGTTGCCAACATGTCCAGATGACTTGTATGGAGCCTGCTAGCAGGAGAGCCAATCATCTCTCTTCACCTGGGGCAGATTCTGTTTGCACAATGTTACATAACACTGCAGCCATGGAGGTTGAAATTGATTATAAATGCGTATAACTTATCTATCATGCAGTGCTCTTAGTACTGAATATAGTCCTCATTCACCTCAGACTGCTTGACTGGTCGAGGCTGGGTTAGGGGTGAGAGGTGGGACAGAGTAGATGGGAACTAGCTTTATCTATGTGATGTATGTGTTGACAACAGTCCCCCCCTTACACAAGACATTCTCTGTTACGTTTTGGGAAATGGGGCTTGGACTCATGGGGATCGATAATGGACACTGATCCTGTCCGATCCAACACATCTCATAAATAAATGTTTTTTTTTGTTACAGAGAATTGTTGACTATAGATAAAATGCAGTAGTTTGTGGACAACAAGTTGCCTTAAAGGGACCATGTCCCATCTCTCTTGTGTAACTCAAACTCAGCATTGCACCACTCCTGTCCCTCCCATGCCTCTGGTTGTTCTCTGTCTCTGGAGTTGTGGAATGGCCCTTGAGGAGGGGCGGATGAAACAGTTACTACCTCCAGAGTAACTTACCCTAAACATGAGTAAATCAGAACAATAATTTGCCCAGGCCCTGGATAGTTACTGTGTGTGTGTGTGTGTACCTGTCTTACTATGCTTGTGATACCAAAAGTCCTCACAGGAATAGTAAACCAAGGAACATTCAGAGAAGTGAGGACATTTTGCAGGTCCTCACTTGTAAAACAGCTATTTTAGGCTCAGGGTTTAGGGTTAGAATTAGGGTTAGGGTTAGGGTTTGAATTAGGGTTAGGAGTTGGGGTTAGGGGTTAGAATTAGGGTTAGGAGTTGGAGTTATGGTTAAGGTTAGGGTAAGGGTAAGGGTTATGGTTAGGGGTTAGGGTTAGGGGTTTTGAATGGGATTCAATTGTTGGTCCCCAAAAAGTCCTCACAAGTATAGTAGACATAGTTTATGTGTGTGTGTGTGTGTGTGTGTGTGTGTGTGTGTGTGTGTGTGTGTGTGTGTGTGTGTGTGTGTGTGTGTGTGTGTGTGTGTGTGTGTATGTGTGTGTGGTGTCCTTTACTTGTCCTGTGTTTGTTGGGCTTTTCTGTTCTCCTTTGTTTTCTGTACACTTCACCCACTGGGAGGTTCAGTGAGAAGCCCTGCACTGTTGAATGTCAGATTGATTGTAGCAGCACCTGGGTTAGGGTTAGGGTTTAGCTGCTGTTGTTGTTGTTGTTGTTGTTGTTTTGGGGGGTAATAACAAGGCCTTCCATGAATATGTTCTATGTTGTTGTGATGTAAATAGAAAACTGTGTCATTTGATTTGTCACAGCAGTTGTTTATGATTCCCAATGACATCTGTTATGTAAGTGTTCTGACAGCGCTGGCCTTCTGCCTGAGGCTTCAGGTCAAGTGTTGGTATAATGTCCTCTTCTGAGGTATGATTACATGAGAAATAGACCAATGCTTATTTAGGCAACACTACCTTTGAGCTGCTTGTTTCTCTAAGCATTATTGATTATTACAGTTCCTTGCAAAAGTATTCATACCCCTTGAATTTCTTCACCTTTTATTTTGTTTCAAAGTGAGATTGAAATGGATTTAATTGTCATTTTTTTGTCAACAATCTAAACAAAATACTTGAATGTCAAAGTGGAAGATTAAAAAAACCATCAGTCTTGTTTTTACTTGTAGTTCCTAATTTACTTTTGAAACATTCTGTTTTCAGGTCAAAATCAGGGCCCCTGAACCTCATTGTCTATGAAGTTACAAAGTGGACAAGGCTAATTGACAAATTATCTTGGTGGATTTAGGCTTCTACGATTGTGTTTGGGATAATGGGTGATATTCTGTTTTAGTATGCTTTGCTAATCCCCCACTGACTCCAATTGATTAACATGATCATATTCCCTTAGTATTTTTATTTCACAAACATCACATTGCTACTCTGTGTGTGTGGTATTTTCCTCCTTTCATATTATTGCAGAGTAGCATGGATCAGAGCCTCCATTCCCATAGCTGTCATAGTGCACAGGGACTGCTATCCTCCTCAGCAGTGTTCAAAAGAGCTAAGTCTCAGAGTTGAACGCTACAGTGTTAGTACTATGAATGTAGAGATGAAAAGTGGCAGTCTAGTCTCTGAGAGGAAGGCTATTAACAATACAAAATGTTAATAGAAGTGAAGTTACGATTTCCATGGTTACCTTAAGAGATTTCACCTGTTCCTTAAACAAACAGTGAACAACTGCCATGATTCAAGAGCTGCGTTAGCAGACCTCAGTGGCAGAGAGAGAGCGAGAGAGAGAGAGAGAGAGAGAGAGAGAGAGAGAGAGAGAGAGAGCGAGAGAGAGAGAGAGAGAGAGAGAGAGAGAGAATAAAAAAACATTGTGAAACACCGTCATAACATATTCCTTGTTCTCCTGCTCCTTCAGCCGCCCTGTCTAATTACCAGTTAGGCAGCAGAACATACCTGCAAGTTACAATCAGACAGAAGGCTCACATTCTTCACTGTACTCCTTTGAGCTCATTTTCTGCTGGTCGGATGCCAAAAATATTTAGCTTATTGAAAAACTATGGCAGTTCAACAAGATAAAGTGCACTTTATACTCTCTCTCACGGTTACTGGCTTCAAAGAACAAGAGCCACAGAGATTTGATGCCTTGTTCGTCAGTTGTAAATGATTTGCATATTTCTCGTTATCTCATCACATTTTTTCACTTGACGTTAAATTACAATATATAATTTTTAGAGTATTTGACCTCCTTCGTTCTCTTCTCAATTAGGGCTCCTAAATTCACTTTAACTTAATATGGATGGTAAAAGCTATTTGTGTTACCCATAGACCCTTTTGACTTTGGCATCTATTCCTAAAAACAACGACTGGACGTAGACCAGTTATTTTCCAACCCAGCATCCATCTTTCTTGTACTCCGTCCTCCTCTCTCACGGTCTTTGTCTCTGTCTCTTTTCCCTCTCCATCTCCCTTGGTATCTATCTCTTTACTGCGTTTATTGCTGTTATTACCTCCAAAGTCATTGAGCAAGAGCGACGCATATTGGAAAAACTACGAGACATTCAAGTATTAATACAAACAAATATCGAGATATTCCAAGTATTATAAATATGTGACAAAAGGTATTGCAGTTTAATAATTTCACGACCTCACTAAACTCAAAGAAATGGGTCACCTTACTTCTTATCATCCAGAGCTCCTCTAGGTTATCTGTGAATAAACCCCGGGTCATAGTTCCACAGCTCATACCAGTCATTTTAACTGCTGAGTATGTTCTTCTATAGTTTACTTTCCCAGTGAACTGCGTTAAAAGGTGTCTTCACTTTGTCACAAATGATCATTTCTTTGTCATCGAGCTTTGTTTTGCGCTATTAAAAGAGTGTGCATGGTTTGACAGTGCTACTAACATGTAGTGTTATTCATTTGAGTGGCAGACAGTTGGTTCTTGCCAGTTGCCATCACCTGTATATGTAATGACTCATTAAACCTCACAGTTTCTCATTCAACACACCTGGAAATTGTATCACAAATACCTATGAGCTGTGATGACAATGATGTTTTACAAACAACAGAATATCTCAAATGTCATTCATATTCATGATTCACTCCAATGATAGGTCTGAAAGTCCCTTTGTTTTTATCATGGAAGCAAGCCTGAAATATGCCCATTGTTTACCTTCGAGTAATGAAAAGAATCAGCTGTTTGTGAGATTGGGATCTGGTCCATGCTCCACATGATTGACCTATTAAGCCTGGTAACTGGCCGGGCAGAAGCCCATGATAAAATGAAGTCTGCTTACGGTATTTCTTGCACCCTCAGTCTGGTTACACACATACACACACACACACGTAATTACATTTGCCATTCTGTTGTTCTGATCCGCTGTCATTAGAGTATTTTACCTTGTTCAGTCTCTTCTCATTTAGGGCTCCTAAATTCACTATACAGTGGGGAGAACAAGTATTTGATACACTGCCGATTTTGCAGGTTTTCCTACTCTCGAAGCATGTAGAGGTCTGTAATTTTTATCATAGGTACCTATGAAGAAATCCAGAAAATCACATTGTATGATTTTTAAATAATTAATTTGCATTTTATTGCATGACATAAGTATTTGTTCACCTACCAACCAGTAAGAATTCCGGCTCTCACAGACCTGTTAGTTTTTCTTTAAGAAGCCCTCCTGTTCTCCACTCATTACCTGTATTAACTGCACCTATTTGAACTTGTTACCTGTATAAAAGACACCTGTCCACACACTCAATCAGACTCCAACCTCTCCACAATGGCCAAGACCAGAGAGCTGTGTAAGGACATCAGGGAATTTTTTTTAGACCTGCACAAGGCTGGGATGGGCTACAGGACAATAGGCAAGCAGCTTGGTGAGAAGGCAACAACTGTTGGCGCAATTATTAGAAAATGGAAGAAGTTCAAGAAGTTCAAGAAGTTTAAGATCTCCCTCGGTCTGGGGCACCATGCAAGATCTCACCTCGTGGGGCATCAATGATCATGAGGAAGGTGAGGGATCAGCCCAGAACTACACGGCAGGACCTGGTCAATGACCTGAAGAGAGCTGGGACCACAGTCTCAAAGAAAACCATTAGTAACACACTACGCCGTCATGGATTAAAATCCTGCAGCGCACGCAAGGTCCCCCTGCTCAAGCCAGCGCATGTCCAGGCCCGTCTGAAGTTTGCCAATGACCATCTGGATGATCCAGAGGAGGAATGGGAGAAGGTCATGTGGTCTGATGAGACAAAAATAGAGCTTTTTGGTCTAAACTCCACTCGCCGTGTTTGGAGGAAGAAGAAGGATGAGTACAACCCCAAGAACACCATCCCAACCAAGAAGCATGGAGGTGGAAACATCATTCTTTGGTAATGCTTTTCTGCAAAGGGGACAGGACGACTGCACCGTATTGAGGGGAGGATGGATGGGGCCATGTATCGCGAGATCTTGGCCAACAACCTCCTTCCCTCAGTAAGAGCATTGAAGATGGGTCGTGGCTGGGTCTTCCAGCATGACAACGACCCGAAACACACAGCCAGGGCAACTAAGGAGTGGCTCCGTAAGAAGAATCTCAAGGTCCTGGAGTGGCCTAGCCAGTCTCCAGACCTGAACCCAATAGAAAATCTTTGGAGGGAGCTGAAAGTCCGTATTGCCCAGCGACAGCCCTGAAACCTGAAGGATCTGGAGAATGTCTGTATGGAGGAGTGGGCCAAAATCACTGCTGCAGTGTGTGCAAACCTGGTCAAGAACTACAGGAAACGTATGATCTCTGTAATTGCAAACAAAGGTTTCTGTACCAAATATTAAGTTCTGCTTTTCTGATGTATCAAATACTTATGTCATGCAATAAAATGCAAATTAATTACTTAAAAATCATACAATGTGATTTTCTGGATTTTTGTTTTAGATTCCGTCACTCACAGTTGAAGAGTACCTATGATAAAAATTACATACTTCTACATGCTTTGTAAGTGGGAAAACCTGCAAAATCGGCAGTGTATCAAATACTTGTTCTCCCCACTGTAACTTAATATAGATGGTAAAAGCTACTTGTGTTACCAATAGACCCTTTTGACATCTCTTCCTAAAAACAATGACTGGACGTTGACCAGTTATTTTTTTTACTTATTTATTGCACCCTCAGGCTGGTTACACACACACACACACACACACACACACACACACACACACACACACACACACACATACACACACACACACACACACACACAGATTGGGACTGTAGCGAAAGTTGGAAAGCAGAGACACAGAGACACTCAGAGACTGACACACAGGGGCGACTCTAGCCTTTTTAGGGGCCCTAAGCGAGATTTGTGAAAGTGAATTTCCTACAATTCTACACATTTTGACATAATTTTCTTTTTGCAATTTTTTGACAAATTTCATGCAATTCTACTTATTTTGCTATTAGGGAAGAGAGAAATGTTTTCAGTTTACAGCTAATTTACTGCTATTCTACACATTTTGCTTCGAGGTAGAGAGAAATGTTTTCAGTTTACAGCTAATTTACTGCTATTCTACACATTTTGCTTCGAGGTAGAGAGAAATGTTTTCAGTTTACAGCTAATTTACTGCTATTCTACACATTTTGCTTTGAGGTAGAGAGAAATGTTTTCAGTTTACAGCTAATTTACTGCTATTCTACACATTTTGCTTTGAGGTAGAGAGAAATGTTTTCAGTTTACAGCTAATTTACTGCTATTCTACACATTTTGCTTCGAGGTAGAGAGAAATGTTTTCAGTTTACAGCTAATTTACTGCTATTCTACACATTTTGCTTCGAGGTAGAGAGAAATGTTTTCAGTTTACAGCTAATTTACTGCTATTCTACACATTTTGCTTTGAGGTAGAGAGAAATGTTTTCAGTTTACAGCTAATTTACTGCTATTCTACACATTTTGCTTTGAGGTAGAGAGAAATGTTTTCAGTTTACAGCTAATTTACTGCTATTCTTTAAATTGTTACCATGACTTATGCCATGTTAAAAATATCTGAGCAAGAGTGACTAACTAAATCAATGGGGCCCCTGGGAACATGCCTTGCGTGCCTGGTCGGTATTTGGCAAGTTTAGATAGCTGGCTAATAATTCACCAATCTAAAACATGTTAGCTGACATGGTTAATTGAGTGACTGTCAGTGACTGACATAACAAGAGAAAAACTACTAATACACAACCAAATTTCGAACTTGCACCTCTGAACAGTAAGTTGAGACCCCGACTGATGTAAAAAAAACACAAAAAAAACATTTAAGATGTGTGTGTGTGTGTGTGGGTTGGGGGCCTCATAGAGGCTTGGGGCTGGGGCCGGCCCTGCTGATACATCGTACACATCTGTTTCAGATTATCATGCTCCATTACTCATTGACATGGACAGGACTGATAGACTTTACCGTTACCACTGCAGGTGTTGTTCCTGTTGCACATGTGGAGCTGTTTGGATGGAAATATCCATCTGAGGGTATTTCTGTTTCTTTTATGGTAGAGGAAGGAAATCCAAGTCTTATGCAACAGTGGATATCTAATTCTGAGTTGGCAAGAAAAAAATCCTAATGAATTCAAATCAAAAGAAATAAGGACTTTGTTATATTAGCTGTGAGTGCTAACAGCTGCTTTATCAAGCCAAAGCTCTTATTTTGAGTGTCTGCAGTGCACATACACACATTGGAAGTGTTACTGTGTGGTGGAGGGGAACTTGACTATGAGTGTATCTCTTTCACTCTGAATTAGCATACTATCTTTTTTAGGAGGTGCTAAATGTATTGTGTTGAACCCTAATGCTCAGCTTTATCAGGTTGCAGGGATGCGCTCACAAGGCTTTTATTGGTAGGCCTTATTAGGAAGGTCAAGAGTATCATTGTGATCCTGATTTTCCATTGGTTTATTAAAATATGTTATTACACATAATTCAGGGCAGGGGAAATCAGTGGACAATATAGTATATGATTATTTAACACAGTATTAACAAGACATTAGTTAGCCTTCCTGTAATGACCCAGTAATTCATGTTCTAATTTCATTTAGGCTGAATGACCCACTGTGGCTGTGGGTATATCCCCATGTTTACAACGTAGGTGCACAGGTCAAGAGAAATACTACAGTAATCAAGGTGACAAACAGTGACACGCTCAATACCGCCTTGCACACTCTTGCCTGAATCTAACTGATCTAGGGTGTAATCATTAGTCCAAAAGTTGCAAAAGAGAGTTTCTATTAGACAAATTCAAGTATGTTTATCCCCGTTTCATTGAATTTTCTTCAGTTTTTAAGAAAGATTTTTCAACAGAATCAAAAAAATACAACCAAGTATACTGTGTGTATATATATATAGCTTTCTCTTGCTTCTCCTTAATTTTTAATGACATTTGTTCAAAGCTGTTCAACTATTGTCTTTCTCTCTCTTTGAGTCAAGTACTCACCACATTTTATGCACTGCAGTGCTAGCTAGCTGTAGCTTATGCTTTTAGTGCTAAATTAATTCTCTGATCCTTTGATTGGGTGGACAACATGTCATTTCATGCTGCAAGAGCTCTGATAGGTTGGAGGACATCCTCCGGAAGTTGTCATAATTACTGTGTAAGTCTATGGAAGGGAGTGAGAACGATGAGTCTCCTAGGTTTGGACCACCGGCTACACCGTGGTGCTACCCTACAGAGTGCGGTTGAGGCTACTGTAGACCTTCATTGCAAAACAGTGTTTTTATCAATTATTTGGTGATGTGAATATATTTAGTATTATTCTTTTTTTTTTTTACTTTCACTTAATGTTTCACTAAATTCACTGAGGAGGATGGTCCTGAGCCTCACTGTCCCACATGTATTTTGTGTTTCTCAGTGTAGCTTCACTCCCCACTGTGACCAGAGGTTGACTTAACATTCAGCACAAATTGCTCTCCTTAAAAAAAAAAAGATGTGTCATCTGGTCGTGACTTGATTTTCAGCATCCTTCATGCAGTGATAGTGTTATGTTTGATGGGACATAATTGTAATCCATTTGTGATTACCTGAGGTCAGAGTGAAACCAAACCAGTAAACAAGGAGGAGGATAATTGAAATGGAACTTAACTAGCAGAGCTCCTGGTAAGACGCTTCAGGAGGGCGGTCATGTGTGCTAGCAAGGCAGAGGTCCTGGATTTGAGCCTCGGTGTGAGCCGAACAGGAGGAAGTGGTACTCACTAATCAAGCAGCGTGACATCCTTTACACCAGCATGACCCAATTCATACCGTACACCCTTTAGTTCTGACGCTAAATGGCGTATTTCGGATCCAACTCTGCAGATCAATAGTTCTGAACCTCAGACTTATAATTACACATTTACTATTAGTTGCTAGTTGTTAACCTATTTATACTAGGAGCATTCAATTTTGATTCAAAGTAAAGCCCTATAATATTTACAGTATCAGTGTTCAATAACTACTGGATGTGGTTCAAACTGAATCTTATCCCCCTGTGTTTTAGTGTTTAACACACATTTTTGTTTCTCTGTTCTTCTCTTTGTTCTCCTGATGGACATGGTAATCCTGTAGCCCTGACAGACTCTGCTTCCGTACCTCCAAAGGCACTCGTTAAAGCCCTTGACGGGAACATCTGTAGGGTAGAGACGCACCAGGCTTTTCCAGAGGACCTGGAGGCTTCATGAGACAGAGGCCGGTTTAATGAGACATTCTCCACTGCTCTGGCCAGGGCTTTGGAGTTGCCCCGTCCCTGACACTCCCTCGCACGGCTTGATTTTCTATGGGCTTCAAGCCTTCACCTTTTGCGGACCTGCTATATTGTAATTCACTGTTTACTTCTTCCTTGGATACAGTTCAGCCTTTGTCTCTGTATTGATTTGTACAAAGAAGGGTCTGGTGTGACAGTATACGGAAAGGGTTGTTGAATCAACTTAACGGTGATATTTATTGATGAAGGCACCGCCGCACTTGTCTATGCCTGGTACCATTTGTGTCAAGTTTGTAAGTGAACAGTGATGCATCGATTTTTCTTTCAATGTGTCACTCATTCTTATCATTTTCGTACATAGTCATTCCGAAACCTTTTATTCGTCAACTTGTTTGGTTCGTGTCAGGTTCTAAACAAATACATAACCTTGTGAAAACATTAGTCTGAGAGCATGTTATGGAATCATTGTCAGCACGTCCTAGTGTCTGGTGCAAGAGCTTAGCATTAAAAATGTTTTTTAGTGAATGTTTTAAAGGAAGTTGCCGGCAATACATTGTGATCTTGAATCTTCAGTCAGATTTCCCACTGACTTAAGGATATAACATCCATCCTTCCTCCTTCACTCCCTCCACTCTGCAGATATTTTCTGTGCTCAGAGACAAGGAGCGAACCAAGGAGCGAGCAAGGCATGCTGTGAGCTGGCCACCAGCCCCCAAGGTCGATGAGGGAGATATAATGTCAGTTTCCTTATCAAATCAGCTGTGACTCGCTCTCTCTCATTGTTTGCTTTTTCCACTGATGTTTTCCCACGGTCGAAACATGAAACGTCAGTGATTCCTTGGAACGTGAGCTGAGGCCATATCAGTGTTTTTTGAGTCAGTTAGCCCGTATTACGTCAGTTTCACTTGTCTTAGTCAGTGATATCCTCTTCACTACGTCTTAGCTGCCCCCCATTAGGAACCTGAATGAGTTTAACAGGGATTCAAGTGTTCTGTCTGGCAGATATCTATCTCTCCTCTCTTGGTTATTTATATCCCAGTGTGTGTCCCTCCAGCTGTTATTTACCTGAACATTAACCTCCGGACCTCACAAACACCACAGCCACAGGGACTACTCAGTTCCCCCTAAATGGTTTGTGTGGGTTATAAGAGCCACAGAGAAGAACTACTATAACTTGTCTCTGTTTGGCTCTCGAGATTCGGAAGGAGAAACTTCACAAGTGGCTGTAGGTTAAATAAGTACCCTAAGGCACTCAGCACAAACACAAAAATAACCAAAAAATAATCCACTTGTTATGATAATACTCTTATGTCCGTCTGATGGCCTTTCACTGGCAATAGCTAATGTCTGTCAGTTTGAACTGCAGTCACGTGCAAATCGCTACAGTAGTGCAGCAGGTTTCAAACCTCAGCAAGTAGATTTGACTGGTTTATTTTCATGGGAATTAAGATTTGTAATGTACCGGTAGTTAAATACTTTAATAATATTAGCTCATGAGTATGCCTTTGTTTCAACCCGGTTGGACTATTGTAATGCTCTTTATCTAGGCATAAGTGAATCACTGGTTACTCGTCTTCAGTACGTTCAAAATGCTGCAGCGAGATTTTTAACAAATACCAGAAAACGAGATCACATAACACCTGTATTGATAACCCTTCACTGGCTACCTGTCAAATTTAGAATACAATACAAGGTATTAACGTTTGTTTTTAAAGCATTACATGATCGAGCTCCTGAATATATAAAGGACATGTTAATCCCATATCAGTCTCAACGTCATCTACGTTCTTCTCAGAACATGCTTTTAACCGTCCCACGATCTCGCTTGAGGCGTAGTGGAGATCGCGCCTTTTCTGTTGTGGCCCCTGCACTTTGGAATGAGTTGCCGCTATCTTTGAAATCCTTGCCAAGCATAGATACTTTTAAAAAGGACTTGAAGACTTACTTATTCCATCAGGCTTATGACGTTTGAATGGGTCTGAGAACTGTGAGTGATTATATGTTTGATTTAATGGTGTTATGTGTTGATGTTTTTTAGTGTGTATTCTAGAGTTATTGTAATTTCTGTGTAACTTTGGAGTTATTTATTACTCATGGACAGCACTTTGGTCAATTTTAATGGTTTTGAAAGTGCTTTATAAATAAAGTTGACTTGACTTGACTTGACTTATCTACTCTCTACCAGCCCCAAACCACTAGTTAGTAGACCATGTAAGATGAATTGCCTAATAACCTGCGAACACTAATTAGCTTCATAGCTAATTAGCTGCTAATATGCCTCATACAATGTGCCTTATTCTAAAGTGTTGTTTATCAAGATGTTTGACACCCACCCTTCCCACCCCCACCTCACCCTCTCCCCTCCCAGCTGGTTATGGGTTGCCAGGCTCTGCAAACCCCCAAACAGTGCTTATGTAATGGTGAGGTGGCATTCGCCTCGTGGGCCAAATACCTCCTGGCTTTGCGGCACATGGGGGACTAATAATACCCTCCTTCAGCGTCCCAGAAAGGGGGGCTAGGTCCTTCCCCTCTCTGGGTTTGTTTTTTGAGGCTGAGGCCCCATGTGATTTGAGGACACTCGGCCCAGAGGCTAATTCTGACCACCCTAGCATGGAGTTGTGGGGAGTGTATGTAGTATTTCCATGGGGTAACATAGTGGTAACTAACGGTCCAGAACTGTCCACAAATCTGTATTTAGAGATTCACTTTGAATCTTCTGGGATAGATCTGATTGTCTGTAAATATAAGTTAGTACAGAAATGTTATAATTTAGTTAGATTAAAGAAGATATGCAAACAGATTCCGTATGTTTTTGGACAATTTGTTTTTAGCTGCTTTGAGTTGCAGTTCCCTGTGTTCCTCCCGGAAGCTATTGTGGTCTTACACAGATTCTTACAGTAACTGACTACGCTACTGCTCAATCAGTAATCCTGCCTCAGAGAAAAACCAAAAGCACAGACATCTGAAGTAAATACATTTTTCCTAATTGTAACTCATAATGTACCCATAAAGCATTGTTTCTCTACTAATTTAAAAAAGACTGCAATGTTTAACTAGAAATGTTTCACAGAGTCTCATGTGGAACCGCTGGAGTTCTTAAAATAACCTTACGTTTTAGACGGGACTCGCTGTACAGACGTTTGGAATTTTAGGTAAATAAGTATGATATGTTACATTTGGTATGTTTACCAAAGACCGAAGGTTACTTAAGACAGAAACGATAGGAGGGAGGTTAGTCGGGGAGGATGGATGGACGTATGCCGCGACCGTCTAGCAATCCACAGGTTGCGTGTTTGAGTTGTGTCGGGGACAACTGTAGCATTTTAGCTAACTCTTCCCCTAACCTTTATTCTAACCTTAACCCAATTCACCTAACCCTTTCGGTAAATTCTCCTAATCTTTGTCATTTTAGTTCTCCTAACAGTTTATGTGAATTATCCTAAACTTTGTCTTTAGTTCTACAAACCACCAACGTAAATTATCCCTGTAATTCTCCTTTGTTGTTCTGATGCCACAAGCAACCTGGTCTCAGAGAAATATGTATAATACTATACATAATCCAAGACCAATAATAAATGAGAATAAATTACATCATCCAATTCGTATGATATTGTACGACCTCTATTCCATTCATAATTTAACCTAACGTAACATATTGTATCATACTTAATGGAGGGGTTCAGATTAACTTACAAAATCTTAAGAATTGGTCAGGTTGCAGAGTTGAAGAAAAGGGCATTGGTGTCACTGTGACTCCCTCGGGTTAAAATCAGTGTGTACTTTGAGAAAAAACAGGCTGTTCCCAATAAGATAAAAACTTCCACTACTTCTAGAATACCCTACTGTATGTGCACAACGACGTTATGGCATAGCCTACACGCTGTTTTATATCATACTTACAGACTCATCACAATGTACAACATAAGTTACATTTCACACATCTTGACCTCTCTTTCTCTCCTTCACTCTCTCACATTACACACACACATGCACAGGCCGCTCCATGGTGCTGCAATTGTGTTTCTGGTGTTACTTTTCATCTGCAGTCACTAGCTTAGTAAAACAAGGCATTAACAGTTAAATGGCTGCTTATCTCTGCTGCTGTGCCAGGTTTTTTTCTGGATCAAAATGTAGGTGGTGGGTGTGGCGAGTGAGTGGCCATGGGCGTGGCCATGCCGTTCTACACATTTTGCTATGACTTATGCTATCTGATTGACTCAAATATTATAACAAAATCAATGGGGGACCCATGCCATGACAAAAATACTCCTGAATGCATAATTTGGGGAATTTCTTATTCTCCCTGACTGTCAAGCTTTTATTTTGGTGAATGTTAGTTCTCAAAGATGATCTTATAAAGGTCCATTTTTATCTGGTTTTAGTCATTTAAGTTTACACACAAAACAAAAAAAATCCATGCCAGAAATTACTGTTTGGACATAGACGGTCCGCCAAGACTTTTCTATGCAGAAATAACGTGTGTGCTCTTGGCATCTTTCTGCCGGAATGTGTTCAACAGCACCGTCATCCAAGAAAAACCTACTGAGAATTCTCCAAAATCCACAGCCACTTACATTAAAGCCGCTGCTTGGACTGAACTCCTGCTAATGATTCAGGCATGGACCCTATCCACTCTGTATGTATTGACGAAAACCATTCCCCAAAGCTACTGTTAAGCCAGCAAGCATTCTCCTTAGTATTTATTCCTTTGGCGGAGATGGACACTAGACAGCGTCTATAGCCAAGGGCACAGGGACACTTAATGTAAGGCACATTCTCATAGTGCTATTACCTGCCTTGGGCTGAATTCTGACGTTCTCTCATAGCTCCTTGGCACTGTTCCCGTTCTTAAAGATCTTTCCATCCTAAAAGCTTGACTTTGTCCTGGTCAAGTTTGGCACAGCAGGACTTGGGTATATTAAACAACAGCTTTGAAAGGCCTAATCAAATGTGCACAGTGTTTTATTTGAGTTATGGAGCCAGTGAGCTTATCCTATTAGATAAGTCATACTCAAACTAGCAGGTCCAGGAACAGCCACGGAGTGCAACTCTTTCTATAGGCAGATAAGACCGAATGTTGTTTGCCTAGTCTGTGGTCAGATCGTCATAGCAGCCCACAATACTTAGGTACCGATGCATTTACACACCCCTCAAAACACACACACTCTTACACATCATCTTCATGGACTTTGCCGATGGAGCCAGATCAAAGTTGCAGCAAATCAAAGTACCAGGCATTTACTAGAATTGGTGGCAGAGAGCTAGAGGTGGCAAGTTCACTGCTTCTGACGGCTCCCTACTAAATAATTTCACTGGATGGTGTTTGATCACCAAATCCATTCCTGGTAGGTTGAAAAGAGATCTAGAGAGAGTGAGATAGAGAGATTGAGTGAGGAGCCTTTCACAGCTGTTTTTTTTTATGTGGGGTTCATTCCTGGAAGCGGCGACCCAAAAATAGGTTGTCCAGTGAAGGAAGAAATCAACCCCCTGCTCTACCCCCATCACCCCTCCATCCCCACCACCAGCCAGTCATGACCTGCTCCCACTGACACTCTTACATAAGCTGTGTGTCGTTGTTGGACATCCCTCATCATCCTGGCTCTCTGTGAACTTAGTCCACAAAATGGCGTAGTGTGTGCTGTAAACAGAACAGCCCTCATTCAGGTTGAATGAGGTGTCACGATGCCCAGGTTCCAAATTCTACCAATAGTGCTCCTTGTTGTTGTGAGCGTGGCTCCTGGATCCGGACACTTGTGTTTGTGGACGGAGCAGGCATGCAGTATGACAGCCTGTGTTCTAAGAGTGACTGCAAATGGCATTGAGAACTACTGGCCTGATGTCACTGCCTTGTTGCGTAACCTTTTGAGTGAATGTGGACAGCACTTGTCTCCAGAGAGAGAGAGAGAGAGAGAGAGAGCGAGAGAGAGAGGGGTCTGTCGTTTGTACTGTTTGTAAAATAAACTAGACTAAACACACCCCATCCAGCATTTTGGAAACGCAAACAAACATCACGCTGCTAATTCTCTCTGAAACAATCACTTTCTTTTTCTCTACAATTGATGCATTCATTTCTGGGAACTCTGCTCTAAACCCCTCCAAAAACATTGAAGCTATAAATCACTTGGTGCCATTACAGAAAGGTTACGTGTCAGTGTTTCCAAGCCCCTAGTAGAGTAATGCGTGCCTTATGAGAGGGCTGGGGATGGCAGGTTTCTGGCTTGGCACAACTCTTCTTCTTTGGTCTCTGGCGTTGGTAGTCTTTTACGCCTCCTCCCACCACAGGCAGATAGTTGGAGTACTGGCTACTGTATCAATACCGTCATCAATTCACATCTAGATTTTTGTATACATAGATTTTAAAGCTATATCTGTTAATCTGCAAACATTATGCAGATCTCACATGCTTGTGTAACCCTTATGCAATGAAACCCAGCCCCCTATAATTACATTGATGAGCCTAGATACATTTGCAGCGTTGCATAATGGATGACTTAGCATTGGCCTCTACACTGTGTATTATATACTGTATATTTAGTCCATTTAACCTCTAATATCAATACTTCTGTATATAATCATGTATTCCTCTCTTAATGGTAGATTTATGTCTACTCTATTTTACCTCTATAACCTACTATGTGTATATAGTCTCACCACTATAATAATGTATTTTCCTCTTCCCTGTCTCCAGACACGGAGACTGACCAAGGTAGAGCGCCAGCGTTTCAGTGAGGAGGTGGAGATGCTGAAGGGGCTGCAACACCCCAATATCGTCCGCTTCTACGACTCCTGGAAGGACAACAGCAAGGGCCACAAGTGCATCCTTCTGGTCACCGAGCTCATGACGTCAGGCACCCTCAAGACGTGAGTTAAAGGGATACCATTTTTATGTATCTGCGTCCAGTATGAAGGAAGTTAGGGGTTGTTTCACAAGCCAATGCTAACTAGCTTAGCACAAAGACTGAAAGTATGCTAGCTGTACCCCGAAGACTTACAGTCTTTGTGCTAAGCTAGTTAGCATTGGCTCATAAAACTACCTTTAACTTCCTTCATACTGGACTCAGATACATAAAAATGGTATCCACGAGTTCATCTGTCTCTCGGAAAGTTGATAAAGGTCCTCATTGCCTCATTGCCAACATCCCAAATTATCCCTTTAAGTCCATCCCCACTGCCTGAGTAATAAGCAGATGGGGAAAAGTCTGTGCCATTTTCCTATGTCATCTCCTTGTAAAAGGGTGTGCAAAAGACTCAAAGCAGATATGCTTTCCATCTGTGTTTTCTGTTCATGTTAGCGAATCTACGGTATTGGTGTGTTAGCCATGTGGCTAACCTCAGTAGAAAATGGAGTGTCACTCTCAATTTGAGCACGACAGGAGAACATTTGTTCCAGAGACCGAGGGAATGGAAAAGGCAACCTCATCTTCAGGCTCTCAGATTCAGTGTGAGCACCCCTGGTCCATGGTGCTCTGTAACTTAGTAACACTTGTTGCTTACACTGTTGTACCCCATGGTTCCAATCAATCAGTTGTTTGGACACCAGGGTTGTGGGTTTAAGTTCTGCATAAGCCACACATACAGTGCTCATATCAGCCTCACCCTCTAGGTACTTGAAGAGGTTCAAGGAGATGAAGCTGAAGCTTCTGCAACGCTGGAGCCACCAGATCCTGAAGGGCCTCCACTTCCTCCACACCCGCACCCCGCCCATCATCCACAGAGACCTCAAGTGTGACAACATCTTCATCACCGGCCCCACAGGCTCTGTCAAGATCGGCGATCTGGGCCTGGCCACACTAAAGAGTGCCTCCTTCGCCAAGAGTGTCATCGGTGAGTCTCCCAACTAGCCACAGCCACAGCCACTTGGAGTAATGGAGTGCGTCAGGGCTATATTCTAGACCCTGTGAATGTACAATATTTCTCATTGAAACTAATGAAGGTTTTAGAGTGAGACCTACGTAATAGCTGAAACCTCAGAGAGGATGTTACAACTTTTTTGCCACCTACAACACTTACTATTTGCTCAGGGAGCATTCATTATTATTATTAAAAAAATGTCAGAGATACAGTATTGTGTGAAACGGTCATTCAATAGTTCAGTTAATAAATAATTCTCAATTGCTTCCAGTGGCAATCACTCAGTGTCAAACAGAGTCCCAGTCCCACTGCTACCTGTGTGCTGCTGTCCCTTCAGTGTGGTCTGACCGCAAATAAATCCTGGCCGCTGTGTTTATTTATTTGGCTACGTGTTTATATTTATACCGTCATGGTGAATGAAGGCTATTCTTTGTAGTGACGTCAGCACGACTGCCCAACATGTTCTAATCTTTCACTGCTATCACAGTGTTTGGCCTCAGTGACTGTTAAATGGTGTGGGTCATCTAAGTCCCATTTGGAAACCTTCAAAAACCTGCAGACGTTTAACGTTTACTGCAGTGGGCTAAATCAGTGTTTCTTGGTAGTCTTAAACAAATATACTTTGAAACAAAAGTATACACCTCACGCACATGGTTATGGGACAAAAAAAGAGAAAGACAGCTGTACCATGTCAGATGTATTACATTTTGAGTTTGCATTCCAATATTACACTTTTTATACATCACAGAAGACTGAAATATAACAAAACCGTTTGACATAGAAACGCTGAAGTAAAATAAAAAATAATGTTATTAAAATGGCCACTAGGTCATTTGACTGCAGGAAAGGGCTACCATTTGTTATACATTATCACGCTCGTATAAGATTTGGTGTTCAATAAAGACCTTATCTTTTGATTACCTCCTGCATTGTTTCTGTACCGCATGGATTTTTCCCCTCCATTTTAATACACTCTGTAAATTAATACCAGAACAGTTTTTTGCCAATACACATAGACACCCCTCCTTCTCTCCGTAGGGACTCCTGAGTTCATGGCTCCGGAGATGTATGAGGAGAAGTATGATGAGGCGGTGGATGTCTATGCCTTTGGGATGTGCATGCTGGAGATGACCACGTCTGAGTACCCCTACTCTGAGTGCCAGAACGCTGCCCAGATCTACCGTAAAGTCACCAGCGTGAGTGGATTTCTCTGTCTCTGGTGGATTCTGTGAGTCCAGTCCATGTTGTTCAGTTTGTCTGTTGTTTCGCTGCAGTCGATCAGATCTGAAGAGAAATGTGGCCATCTTGCTGGTTGCAGTTTGCAGTTTGACAGCACCACTTGTTCAGTGTAGTGCTGCTTGCCTCTGGGAAGAGGTAAGCAGGGAAGAGGCATTCAAAAGGTGTGCAACATGTGCAAGGATCATCATCTCATGTTCTCCAGGAAATGGCCTCCTGCTGTTCTCTCTTTCTCTATCTTCTCCCCTCTGTCTTTCTTTTGACGTTGCTTGCTATGCATCATTAATGTGACACAAATAGATACTCTCAAACACTCAATTACATACTCTCAATTGAACATTTTGTGGGTCTCTCTCCATTGTGAATACCACCTACGTTCTCACTTCCATCCCAACCTGTCTCCTAAAATAGAAACCCTCCCCTTGTACCCAACCCTGTTATCTCCGTTGCTGAGTGTTTATCAGACCACTAATGGTAATCTACCGTCTCTCATCTCTATTAAATGTCGCTGTGACATTTCTCCTCAGCAGAGGCAATTACAGGGTATCTGTGGAGCTATAATGGTATTTACCAAATGGACGTCTCTCTTTCCCTTCTATAATCAGCGGTTGCAGGGTAACGACCAGATTTGGAAGAGCTGAATTGCTCGGACTTGATAATTACTGGATTGTAATTATGCCTTAAGTCTTTTAATTGTCGCAGAATGAGGTCCACGTGCAGATCATGCACATCGTCGTATGTGGCAGGGCTTGTAAACTATTACAGATTACAAAGGGAAACCCAGAAGCGAGCTGCCCAGTGACGCAAGCCTACCAAACTAGCTAAATGCCTTTTATGCTCGCTTCGAGGCAAGCAACACTGAAGCGCTCATGAGAGCACCAGCTGTTCCGGACGACTGTGTGATCACGCTCTCCGTAGCCGATGTGAGCAAGACCTTTAAACAGGTCAACATTCACAAGGCCGCAGGGACGTGTTACCAGGACGTGTACTCAGAGCATGCGCGGACCAATTGGCAAGTGTCTTCATTGAGAGATTTTCAACCTCTGCCTGACCGAGTCTGTAATACCAACATGTTTCAAGCAGACCACCATAGTCCCTGTGCCCAAGAAAGTGAAGGTAACCTGCATAAATGACTACCGCCCCGTAGCACTCACGTCTGTAGCCATGAAGTGCCTTGAAAAGCTGGTCATAACTCACATCAACACCATCATCCCGGAAACCCTAGACCCAATCCAATTTGCATACCGCCCCAACAGATCCACAGATGACACAATCTCAATCACATTCCACACTGCCCTTTCCCACCTAGACAAATGGAACACCTATATGAGAATGCTGTTCATTGACTACAGCTCAGCGTTCAACACCATAGTGCCCACAAAGCTCATCACTAAGCTAAGGACCCTGGGACTAAACACCTCGCTCTGCAACTGAATCCTGGACTTCCTGATGGGCCGCCCCCAGGTGGTAAGGGCGGGCAACAACACATCTGCCACGCTGATCCTCAACACTGGGTTCCTCAGGGGTGCTCGCTTAGCCCCCTCCTGTACTCCCTGTTCACCCACGTCTGCGTTGCCAAACATGACTCCAACACCATCATTAAATTTGCTCACGACACAACAGTGGTAGGCCTGATCACCGACAACGATGAGACTGCCTATAGGGGGAGGTCAGAGACCTGGCAGTGTGGTGCCAGGACAAAAACCTCTCCCTCAATGTGAGCAAGACAAAGGAGCTGATCGTGGACTACAGGAAAAGGATGGCCAAACAGGCCCCCATTAACATCGACAGGGCTGTAGTGGAGCTGGTCGAGTGTTTCAAGTTCCTTGATGTCCACATCACCAACAAGCTATTATGGTCCAAACACACCAAGACAGTCGTTAAGACGGCACGACGACACCTTTTCCCCCTCAGGAGACTGAAAAGATTTGGCAAGGGTCCCCAGATCCTCAAGGAGTTCTACAGCTGCACCATCGAGAGCATCCTGACTGGTTGCACCAACACCTGGTATGGCAACTGCTCGGCATCTGACCGTAAGGCGCTACAGAGAGTAAGTCATACGGTCCAGTACATCACTGGTGCCAAGCGTCCTGCCATCCAGGACCTATATGCTAGGTGGTGTCAGAGGAAGGCCCAACATTTTTTCAAAGACTCCAGTCACCCAAGTCATAGACTGTTGTCTCTGCTACCGCACGGCAAGCTGTACCAGAGCGCCAAGTCTAGGTCCAAAAGGCTCCTTAACAGCTTCTACCCCCAAGCCATAAGACTACTGAACAATTCATCAAATGGCCACTATTTACATTGACCCCCCCCCCCTTTGTTTTTACACTGCTGCTACTCGCTCTTCATTATCTATGCATAGTCACTTAACCCATACCAACATGTACAAATTACCTCGACTAACTTTAGTTTATTAGTGAATCTATTTCTTGAACTGCATTGTTGGTAAAGGGCTTGTAAGTCAGCATTTCACGGTAAGGTCTACACCTGTTGTATTCGGCGCATGTGATAAATAAAATTTGATTTGAATGGGAACAACTCCACCATGCTGGATTGTCTCCACTCCACAATTCTGGATTTCTTTGCGGTAATTTGGCCAATCAAACTTAAATCCCCAAGGACCAAGCACGTTGTGGATTAATTTACATGTTGCTCTTCCAATGTGACTGACGCACTAAGAACCCACGTGCTAGCTGTGTGTGTGTGTGTGTGTGTGAGCACACTACAGCCCTGGAACAACACAAGCATTATTTAGTGCTAGAGTCCAAATGAGTGTTATAGCTTTGAGGAAGCAAGGCTCTCACTCCAAAAGCAGTTTGCCAGCCAGACTCTGTATTCAGACGTTCTCCAGCCAGACTCTGTATTCAGACTTTCTCCAGCCAGACTCTGTATTCAGACTTTCTCCAGCCAGACTCTGTATTCAGACGTTCTCCAGCCAGACTGTATTCAGACGTATTCCAGCCAGACTCTGTATTCAGACGTACTCCAGCCAGACTCTGTATTCAGACGTTCTCCAGCCAGACTCTGTATTCAGACGTTCTCCAGCCAGACTCTGTATTCAGACGTTCTCCAGCCAGACTCTGTATTCAGACGTTCTCCAGCCAGACTGTATTCAGACGTTCTCCAGCCAGGCTATGTATTCAGACGTTCTCCAGCCAGACTCTGTATTCAGACGTACTCCAGCCAGACTCTGTATTCAGACGTTCTCCAAGCAGACTCTGTATTCAGATGTTCTCCAGCCAGACTGTATTCAGACGTTCTCCAGCCAGACTCTGTATTCAGATGTTCTCCAGCCAGACTCTGTATTCAGACGTTCTCCAGCCAGACTGTATTCAGACGTACTCCAGCCAGACTCTCTATTCAGATGTTCTTATTTGTGCTGACCTCAGCAGATAAGGACCTAATTCAGCCATGGGGCTTGACCTATAGAGGAAATTAATAGCAGATTATTACTGAGACTACAACTAATGGCCACCATTCTCACCCTACACAGAATAACTGATGAATTTACGAACGCTTGACACCGGTTGAATGTGGACGATGTCAGTAAACGTGGAAGTAGCTAGCAGGCTAGAAAACGTTAGCCAGTTAGCTTGGGTGCTTGACTGCCGTTGTGAGGTCAGACCGCTCGGATCAACCCTACTCCTCGGCCAGAGCGTCCAGTGTGCGCTCTGAGAGCAAAACACTCTGAATTTTACGAACGGCCAGAGCGCACTCTTGAGCGCTCTCTGACACTCCAGATTGAATTTACGAAACACACCCTACGCACGCTCTGATGTCATTTTATGACAATGTCTGTGTCCTCAAATTATCTTGTTCCCTTTCCCAGAGCTATATATTTATGATAGGAGAGCTGTATATCTATGTTTAGCTGATGGTGAAAGAGGAACAAGATGGTCTATTGGTGGAATAATATCACTGTCATGTTTAGTAGCCTTCAACAACAGGACAAACAGTGGAGATTATATATGACTCATGTGGGATGTCAGATAAGTTTCCCCTGTGCTGTGTGACGTGTGATATGAGACATTATACCATGATCATCCATCTGCACAGAAAATAGCTATTTGTTTTATCAGGTGAGTTACATTGTAGGTGTAAAAGTTTTGTCCTCCCTCATTCCTGTGTGTGTGTGTGTGTGTGTGTGTGTGTGTGTGTGTGTGTGTGTGTGTGTGTGTGTGTGTGTGTGTGTGCGTGTGCGTGTGCGTGTGTGTGTTTTTTGCATGTGTGCGAGTTTGTGTTGTATGTGCGTTTGTGCATTCTCAGACACATTTGTTGAAATGTGTGTGTGTGTGTATTTGTGTCTGTGGTTGCGTATATCTGCGTGAGCGTGTGTGTGGACGGGGAATGACGCTGGTGTGTGGGTGCACAATGCCCCCAAACCAAGTAACTTTCAAAAACAACCAATCAGCCAAGTTAGAGTAAATCCTTTAGCCAATACACCTACATCACATCAGCAAGTTACCTTGGACAGTAACACTGACTTATCTGGAAGTTCACTGGGTTGAAGTGAGCTCTTACAGAAGCAGAACATTACCCAGTGCGTCAGCTGACGAGGGGTTGCCGCCGCTGAAACAGGACATTGATACGGTGAGCAGAACTGTCCCAGCATCACTCCTCCAACTCTTCAAAGCTGTCTCTGTGCTGTGGTCTGACTGAGTGTGTGAAAAGACAGACACAGCCTTGTGACCAAGGCGTTAGCGGATGCCTGCTGCGCCTCTTAAAATGCATGTACTACCAGTTTACTGCTGTGTATCTATGGAGGTTACTGGCCTGTTAAATGTCGTCATAAAATGTATTATTGGAATGTTGTCCTCATAAGAATGTACTCTATTTGGCTAAAGATATGTACCTGTAAAGCCACCTAAGGAAATCCAAGGATAGGATAGCTGGTGCCAGGTATATACAGTACAGTACCAAATGTATACACAGGACCTTCCCTAGAACAACAGTAGTAAGGCAGGTGTTTAAAGAGGTATACTCAAGGAGTGGCATACAGGTTACAGTAATCCTTTCTGGTGGGAATCCCAATTTTAAAGGTTAATGTACGCAAACTTAACTCACTCACTAAAGTAATGTTTTCTTTTCAGATTTGTCCCTTTGTTATCTTGAAAAAGAGGCATGGCTTGACCGTGTACTATCTAGTCTGTTATAGATACACTACATACTTTTGGTATGTGGACACCTGCTCATCGAATATCTCATTCCAAAATCATGGGCATTAATATGGAGTTGGGCTTTTGCTGCAATAACAGCCTCCACTCTTCTAGGAAGGCTTTCCACTAGACGTTGGTAGCGTTCTCCTGGCCTCCGCCAAACCCAGAGTTGTCCGTCGGACTGTCAGAAGCGTAATTCATCACTCTAAAGAACGCATTTCCATTGCCCCAGTGGCATCCAATGGCGGCAAGCTTTACACCACTCCAGCCAACGTGTGGCATTGCGCATGGTAATCTTAGGCTTGTGTGTGGCTGCTCGGCTATGGAAACCCATTTCATGAAGCTCCCGATGAACAGTTCTTGTGCTGACTTTACTTCCAGAGGCAGTTTGGAACTCGTTGGTGAGTGTTACAACCGAGGACAGACAATTTTTTCATGCTATGTGCTTCAGCACTCAGCTGTTCTGTTCTGTGAGCTTGTGTGGCCTACCACTTTGCGGTTGAGCCATTGTTGCTACTGGATGCTTCCACTTCACAACAACAGCACTTAATGTTGACTGGGGCAGCTCTAGCAGGGCAGACATTTGACGAACTGGCATCCTATGATGGTGCATTGTTAAAAGTCACTGAGCTCTCCAGTAAGGCCATTCTACTGCCAATGTTTGTCTATGGAGATGGTGTGGCTGAAATAGCCAAATCCATTAATTTAAAGGGGTGTCCACATACTTTAGTATATACTATATAGTGTACGTGCAAAATTGCAAGTCATTCTCAGACTTAACTTACGTAGTCATTCACTCAGGAATGCATATTAGTATCCTGTCAGTTGTATCTTATTTCATTGCTTTTAGTATATCGAATGTGCAATACGTGCAGTTATCTGTAATTAAACCCTGCGCACTAAGGACTGTATTTTAAGGGAATTACTATTATTACCCCAATTATATCATACACACATTTAGCTATTTAAGTATCTCTTCCTGTCATTTACCTGTACAGTTTATGTAACCATGCAAGTATTCACTTACCTGTAAATATAACTGTATATTTACCTGTACAGCTAATTTAACCATGCAAAATATCCACTTACCTGTTCATTTAACCAGTCTGTCTATTAAGTAAACTATTATTACCCTCGCTCATATCATATGCATTTTTAGCTATTGAAGTATCTATCTATCTATCTATCTATCTATCTATCTATCTATCTATCTATCTATCTATCTATCTATCTATCTATCTATCTATCTATCTATCTATCTATCTATCTATCTATCTATCTATCTATCTATCTATCTATCTATCTATCTATCTATCTATCTATCTATCTATCTATCTATCTATCTATCTATCTATCTATCTATCTATCTATCTATCTATCTATCTATCTATCTATCTATCTTTCAATGTGCAGAATACAGAATATATTATAGATTTCCATTGATCCTGCCAACAACGTAAACACATTTGTGAAGAAAATTGCATTCTAGGAATTCCAGGAACCTTCGTCATTCCCCCACACAACATATTACCATTAAACAAGAGGTGACCAGGGTTTAATGAAGCCTTTGCAGAACAGGAGTTCCAGGCAGTGAGTAGTTACCATGGCTACCAGCCCTCTAACCCCCCCCCCCCCCCCCCCCCCCATTGAGCCATTCATTCACTTTTCTGGAACAATTGCTAAAAGGATAAAGCTAAGAGGCTTGTGTTTACATCACAGTATTGGGAGGTGTGATTTGAAAGTCATTGCCTGAAGCCCCATACCTAAGCTCACAGTCTTCATTGAGTGGCAATCATATTGTTTTCAACATAGGGTCCAACTATGGGGTGAACAGTGTCTTACCATGCCTTGATTTAGAGGGGTTGGGTTAAATGCAGAAGACACATTTCAGTTGAATGCATTCAGTTGTACAACTGACTAGTATCCCCTTTCCCCTTATTACATCTTGAGAGCCAATTAAAGGGAATGAACAGACTGATCAGTTCATTGCCAATTCACTACCTAACGCCCACACAACCAAAACCTTGCTGTGCTGCTATGGGGGAACATTGCCTGTTTCCCTTTCTAGTGAGAGAGGGAGCAACCACCCCTGGGCTGGCCCTCTCTCCACCACCCCTTGGCTGGCCCTCTCTCCACCACCCCTGGGATGGCCGTCTCTCCACCACCCCTGGGCTGGCCGTCTCTCCACCACCCCTGGGCTGGCCCTCTAGTCTCTACTATTTTCTGCCTCCAAACCAGCAAGTGTTGTGTAGATTTTGTAACTACACAGCCCCTCCTCTACCTCTCTACTCCACTGCTGGGTTATAATTAGCCACCAGAGCCATGGACGCCACCACACCACCACTTTCCCTCCTCCTCCCCATGTTTCTGCCCACACACCAGGCACCAAGCTCTGACGCACTTCCTTTCTGTGTGTGTGTGTTGTGGTGGGGGTGTTAGAGGATCTGCCGCTGATCCAGAAGGGTTTTGTTCATCCTGATTATGTTTATTATGTTTCTGTACTTGTTTCCAGTGACAAAGAGAGGGAGGAGGGGGATTGGTGAGATTAAGAGTGTCACTGATCCTCCCAGTACTGTTACTCATTCCGTGCACCAGTTCCGGAGGTCTACATTACCGGCCTCTAGGCATCAATGAACTGTCTCATTACGCACACCTGGTTCCCATTCCCCCCTGATTAGCCATTGTATAATTATGCCCTTTGTTCACCATTGTTGGTCGATTATTGTTCCCATGTCCGTTGGGCTTGTGAGTACCTGTGCTTTCTTATTTTGGCTTTCGTGCCGCTTGTATTGTGCACTTGTTATTTCGGGTCTCATCCCGTGTATTTATTATGGGTCTCATCCCGTGTATTTATTACGGGTCTAGTCCCGTGTATTTATTACGAGTCTCATCCCGTGTATTTATTACGAGTCTCATCCCGTGTATTTATTACAGGTCTCATCCCGTGTATTTATTACAGGTCTCATCCTGTGTATTTATTACGAGTCTCATCCCGTGTATTTATTTCGGGTCTCACCCCGTGTTTTTATTACGGGTCTCGTCCTGTGTATTTATTACGGGTCTCGTCCTGTGTATTTATTACGGGTCTCGTCCTGTGTATTTATAAGAGTTTTACCTCTTTTGTTTGGGTCACAGCCCTGTGTTATATATTTATACTTTTGTTTTGGGTAGAAATATAAAACCCTATTACGTATTCCTGCGCCTGTCTCCCGATCATTTGTACAACGTGACAAAGAGAGACAAAGAAATAGAGAACCTAATTAATTGACATACATATCACTGTTTTAGTGGTCATCTCCCGAGGCAGACCATACTAGCACACGCACTCTACACACACGTACATTGTAATATTGTTTTATGGTGGTATTAAACATTTTGTATTGTAGTTATGTAGTGGTGTAATAATGTTATGATGTACTGTTTTATCTTTTGTTTTATATGTAATGTAAGTGTTTTAATGTGTTTGGACCCCAGGAAGCGTAGCTGCGGCCTTGGCAACAGCTAATGGGGATCCCTAATATATACAAATACAAAATACAAAGACCCCTCTCAAAGAGAAAAATGATGAGTGTGTGAAAAACAAACATCTCTCTCTCTGTCTCTCTGTCTCACTGTCTCTCTCTCTGTCTCTCTCTCTCTCTCTGTCTCTCTCTCTCTCTCTCTGTCTCTTTCTCTCTGTCTCTCGCTCTCTGTTACTCTGTCTCTCTCTCTGTCTCTGTCTCGCTCTCTCTGTCTCTCTCTCTCTCTCTCTCTCTCTCTCTCTCTCTCTCTCTCTCTCTTGCTTTATTGACATGAAATACAATTTGTAGATATTTCCAAAGCAGTATAGTTGTACAGCATTTCAGTAAATACAGTACAATGCAATGAGGATTAAGAAATACGTTTAATTTCTGTACACTATGTATTACACTATGTGTTACACTGTGTTACACTATGTGTTACACCATGTATTACACTATGTATTACACTATGTATTATACTATGTATTACACTATGTATTATACTACGTGTTACGCTATGTATTACACTATGTATTACACTGTGTTACACCATGTGTTATACCATGTATTACACTATGTATTATACTACGTGTTACGCTATGTGTTACACTATGTATTACACTATGTGTTACACTGTGTTACACCATGTGTTATACCATGTGTTATACCATGTATTACACTATGTATTACACTATGTATTATACTACGTGTTACTCCCTCGTTGATCCAAGATGGCGTAATCAGTGCAGACGTGTTTTTTTGTTGTTGTCCCGTCTAAATAGTTTGTAGTAGTTTGTAATTTGTCTTTACATACATTTTTATTTTGTTCCCGATTTACCCCTCCTGCAAGCCACCTTACCCAACGTGATACGGATCAAATATCAAATATCGGATCAAATATCCGTACTTTTTCCACTATTTAACTGAACCGCAGTCAAAAGTTAGCCTGCTAGCTAGCTTGCTAACCAGCCATCGCTAACCACTGTTAGTGGTCTTCACCTCCGCTCTGGCTGTTGAGCCAGCTTTCAATTCGGACAATATTGGCCAGTCTGCTCAGCGCGCTACCAACCCAGCGCTTATCGGACTGCGTTCCCTTCCACTTCACCGGATTTCCACTGAAAGTACCGGACCACCACACCGGATCATCACAGCTAGCTAGCTGCATTCGACTGACCGACGTCTATAGCTAAGCTCCATTGTCTACATGCTACCAAGGCTAGCGTGAGCTAGGCCCATCTCCCGGACATCCGACGTGTGCTAGCTACTCTCCCGGGCTCCAGTACCTTATCAACCTACCTGGACCTTCTACTGTCGACACGGAACCCCACCGAGCCACCGTGACTGGTCTGCCGACGTAATTGTCCGACGTGGTCTCAACAGGGTTCTCCTCTGCTACGTCGCTGAAGATACATCTGCTAGCTCCGGACTGCTAACACTCTGAACGCCGTGCCATTGAACTGATCCCCCGGCTCACCACTTTGCTTTTTCATCGGATCCTACGCTTGTTCAGCTCCACAGCTGATGCCTGCAGGACTGCTTGGTTATATGGTATTTATTTCTGTTTAACTACCAGGCCTCAGGTCCTGTGTGTAGTACATCACTTTTTCTAACTGACCCTCTTTGTCCATTCACCTCCATTACCCGTCGTTGTCTTAGCTCTCTTAATTAACTGTTATCTTTTATTTTTATTAATTTTTTGCCCTCTTCTTATTTCAATATGCCTTGTCTTTTGTTGTTTAGGTTAGCTATTATTGTTTTATTTCACTGTAGAGCCCCCAGTCCTGCTCAACATGCCTCTGATAGCTCCTTTGTCCCTCCCCCCACACATGCGGAGACCTCATCTGGCTTAACTGGTGTCTCCAGAGATGCAACCTCTCTCTTCATTACCCAACGCCTAGGTTTACCTCCACTGAACTCACATCCTACCATACCCTTGTCTGTACATTATGCCCTTAACCTATTCCACCACGCCCAGAAATCTGCTCCTTTTATTTTATGTAGCCAACGTACTAGACGTCCAGTTCTGAAAGCCCTCAGCCGAATATTGATTCTATTACTCCTCTGTTCCTCTGGTGATGTAGAGGTAAACCCAGGTCCTATAACCCCCAGTACTACACCTATTCCCCAGGCGCTCTCATTTGTTGATTTCTGTAACCGTAAAAGCCTCGGTTTCATGCATGTTAACATTAGAAGCCTCCTCCCTAAGTTTGACTTATTCACTGCTTTAGCACACTCCGCCAACCCGGATGTTCTAGCTGTGTCTGAGTCCTGGCTTAGGAAGGCCACCAAAAATTCGGAAATTTCCATCCCCAACTACAACATTTCCCGTCAAGATAGAACTGCCAAAGGTGGCGGAGTTGCAATCTACTGCAGAGATAACCTGCAGAGTTCTGTCATACTGTCCAGGTCTGTGCCCAAACAGTTTGAGCTTCTACTCTTAAAAATCCACCTTTCCAGAAATAAGTCTCTCACTGTTGCCGCCTGTTACAGACCCCCCTCAGCCCCCAGCTGTGCCCTGGACTCCATATGTGAATTGATTGCCCCACATCTATCTTCAGAGTTTGTACTGTTAGGTGACTTAAACTGGGATATGCTTAACACCTCGGCTGTACTTCAATCTAAGATAGATGCCCTCAATCTCACGCAAATTATCAAGGAACCCACCAGGTACAACCCAAAATCCGTAAACATGGGTACCATTATTGATATCATTCTGACTAACTTGCCCTCCAAATACACCTCCTCTGTTTTCAACCAGGATCTCAGCGATCACTGCCTCATCGCCTGCGTTCGCAATGGGTCAGCGGTCAAACGACCACCCCTTATCACTGTCAAACGCTCCCTAACACACTTTTGTGAGCAGGCCTTTCTATTTGATCTGGCCCAGGTATCCTGGAAGGATATTGACCTCATCCCGTCAATAGAGGATGCCTGGTTGTTCTTTAAAAGTGCTTTCCTCTCCATCCTAAATAAGCATGCCCCTTTCAAAAAACGTAGAACTAAGAATAGATATAGCCCGTGGTTCACCCCAGACTTGACTGCACTAGACCAACACAAAAACATCCTGTGGCGCACTGCATTAGCATCGAACAGCCCCCGCGATATGCAGCTATTCAGGGAAGTCAGGAACAAGTACACACAGTCAGTTAGAAAAGCAAAGGCCAGCTTTTTCAAACAGAAATTTGCTTCCTGTAGTACTAACTCCAAAAAGTTCTGGGACACTGTTAAATCCATGGAGAATAAGAGCACCTCCTCCCAGTTGCCCACTGCATTGAGGCTCGGAAACACTGTTACCAACGATAAATCCACGATTATCGAAAATTTCAATAAGCATTTTGCTACGGCTGGCCATGCTTTCCACCTGGCTACCCCTACCCCGGCCAACAGCTCTGCACCCTCGGCAGCTACTTGCCCAAGCCCCCCCCGCTTCTCCTTCACCCAAATCCAGACGGCTGATGTTCTGAAAGAGCTGCTAAGTCTGGACCCCTACAAATCTGCTGGGCTAGATAATCTGGACCCTCTCTTTCTGAAATTATCAGCCAAAATTGTTGCAACACCTATCACTAGCCTGTTCAACCTCTCTTTCGTATCGTCTGAGATCCCTAGAGATTGGAAGGCTGCCGCGGTCATCCCCCTCTTCAAAGGAGGAGACACTCTAGACCCAAACTGTTATAGACCAATATCCATCCTGCCCTGCCTTTCTAAAGTTTTCGAAAGCCAAGTTAACAAACAGATAACTGACCACTTCGAATCCCACCGTACCTTCTCTGCTATGCAATCTGGTTTCCGAGCTGGTCATGGGTGCACCTCAGCTACGCTCAAGGTACTGAACGACATCATTACCGCCATCGATAAAAGACAGTACTGTGCAGCCGTTTTCATCGACCTGGCCAAGGCTTTCGACTCTGTCAATCACCGCATTCTTATTGACAGACTCAATAGCCTTGGTTTCTCAAGTGACTGCCTTGCCTGGTTCTCTAACT